>JAWWTY010000156.1:39711182-39763873 GCA_035222235.1 Margarornis squamiger | reverse complement strand
AGAAGGAGAAGGAGAAGGAGAAGGAGAAGGAGAAGGAGAAGGAGAAGGAGAAGGAGAAGGAGAAGGAGAAGGAAGGAAAGGAACAAACTGCCCAACAAGTTGGAGAGGGAGGAATATGGGATGAAGTAAACTGAGACCTCTCTCCAGGCAGAGTTTTTCAGTCAGTTCTGATGAACAGCATGAGAAAAATGGAACATGAAGCTCTGCCCTAGCTAGGACGTGAACCTGTATATGCAAATAGGTGTAGTTCCATACATGAAACTTGTTCTGATAGATACTCTCACACAGAAGAAAGGACATACAAAGGGAATTACTTGGGGAAAACAGAAATTTAATACTTGTCATCTTGCCGTATTTGTCATCTTGCCTGATGATCCTCTACTGACCATTGGCAAGGACTAGCTATTAGGATGGATAGCCTTCTGATCTTTTGTCTTCTGATACATAATATTAGGTACTACGGAGGCAAAACTAACTATCCTCCTATCTTTATAGCAGTCATTTTCTTGGGTCAAGTGACCTATAAAGGCACATATATGCCAGAGTTGCCTGTGATAGTAAGGGCTAAATTCACTGATTCAGCCAGCCCCTGTCAGTCCATTCTTCTGAAGAATCATCAGAATATTAATAGAAGAATGATGATGAGTGTATTATGCATTATGAGTAAAATGTAATGCATCTCATCCATTAGAAACAACATGAAATCCCAAAGAACATCACACCTGTGGAACAAGATGCCATATAGCTTCAGCTGACTCTGCTACAGAAGCTACTATACATGAAGCCTTGATTAGTTACACCAAATTTTGAGATCAATGAGATGCATTAATGATGTCATTTCCCATACTCACTTTGCAGCCTTTGTAGAAATGTATACAGCAGAAGGAATTAGAGCAGTTGAATAGAAAGGGCAAGGTCTTATTCATGTCTTTTTGTGCTATTCTAACTGTTCAGAGGGCATGAAGGGTGATATTTGGCACTGGAAAATTTTCTTAATGGATCAGAAATCCTTAGGTGGTATGTAGTGTAGAGGTGGATTAATGACTCTACTTCACCTGTTCTTCACAAACTCTTATATGGGAGTAGGTAATTCTGGAAAGAAGTTAATGGTCAAAATGTCTTTTACATTCAAGCTTTTTGTGGCTGCCAGTACAGACCCTTGTGACTAATAGGAATTCTGCACCAATTAGAACAGAGTTGTGTTATGAGTGCTGGGGCTACAACAGTTCCACTATTCTTGGCTAGCCTCAGTGCAATCGAACTACCCGTAGCAGCTTTGAAAAGGTGGGCCCACAGTCCCTCATCCCATTTAATTACGTTGCTTAAGAATAATGTAAACTTCAGTCTTGGGTGACAAATCATAAAGCTGGTACAGCACAGGGCTAATGCACAGGTGCTGTTGGAAGACATAATTTATGCAGTTGCACCAATTTCAATTGATGTGAACAAATACCAGAAGCCTATTGAAAAAGTTATTTTGCTATCTGCAGATAAGTTAGCTTCTAAATGGACAGCTTTCTTGAAATACTGGTATGTGAACGATTCCATATTTGAAAAAAATAAACCAGAACATAATAAAACTCAGGATAAACAGAAATTTGGTCAGCCAAAGTTTTGATGAGTCATATATTAGAAGAAAATGTCTTTTGAAGATACATCAATAAGAATTTTCAATAAACTTTTCAGATTTCAAAATGATGAAGCTACTGCTTTGGAAGCTAGTGTGAAACTGCAGAAGGGATACAGATGAAAATGTCTTGACTTTTCATGTACTATAGCTTTCAGATTTGTATTTGACATTACTTCTATTAAAGCTAAAGGTGTGGGCAAAAATCTCTGAGGGACATTTCATCTTGTTCCTTCTGCTGCAAAGTGGTAACTTGGGACAATATGTCAGGACAGGTGGGTAAAAAGTAATATACCCTTGACTGCAGTATTGTTAAATTCATTCCTCAAAGTCATGTAGCTCAGAACAATCGGTTAAATGCACCCAATATTGGTGGTTAATTTGACACTGCAAAATGAGCCCTTTTGGAAGTTTAGGGTGATATACATCAGTGACATTTGATAGATGGCAAAATATGAAATATTTATAAAAGACAGTCAAATTTTACCTTTCCCTGAGGCACTGCTACAACACTGTGCAGCACCCTTCATACTTCACTGAACACTGAAATGGAGCTGTAGTATTTTAGGTACTTTGCTCTGACCATCTGCATGGGCTTGAGTTCATGACGTGGTTTTGTTAGAAGTTCAGTTTCGATAAATTCAAACTTGTATTTGTTGGAATTTTTTTCTAAATTAACAGATGCTTTTCAAAATTAATTTTCCCCACAACAATCCACTTTACCAAGCTGGAAGTTTAGTTTAACTTTGTTTAAGAGTGAAGGTGTTTTAACAGTGAAAGTGCTGTAAAATGTACCTTCAGTGGGTGGGTGATACCTATAAAAAGGATCTGTAGAAATTGTTTGAAGGTGTATTATCATGCTCTGTTTCTCAGGCATGGTCCATAAGGTGGCTTAATTCCCACTCAGAAACTTCTGACTTGAGTTAGACACATATTTCTATGCTGGAGGAGTCAAAATCAAAGAATGCTTCATTGCAAGTTGTATTGTGAGAACAAAATCAAAGGCAAAATTTTGAATAAGTAATTTCAGCATGGTTGTATTTGTTTTATCTGCAATATTCCCTTTATAGTATAGGCCTATACACCTAAAGTATATGCCAGACTATCTGTAGAAGAAATGTATTATGTGTTTAATAAGAACATAAAATTGTGGGAGGAGAGTAATCTAACTACTGATTTTTTTTTTCTGTCTGTATCTTTTGTTTTGTGTGTTTTGGAGTATTTAATAGTTTTCCCTTCTACACCAGTGTATTTTAGTACTTTTCTTGTATGTTAAACAAGTTAAGTACAAGTACTTAGGAGCAGACAATTTAATTGCACTTTCTGTTGTTATAAATACTTCTGTAATGGAAAAGAATTTCATTGACATTTTAATATGCTGTCACTTTAAGATACTACATGAAGTGTGAACAGAGCACAGGCACTTTTAACAGGTGTCTCTAATTGTTAGTTTGTTTCTTAGAAATAGCCATAATGTAAACTTTGGTGAAACACATAGATCCAAGGTGTTTGGATCCTGCAACATGCTAACCAGGCTTTCCTTTGGCTGAGGATGGAAACAAATTGGGGTGTGTAATTGATTTTTTTTGTAAGTCAAGCTTTTATGTTTACTTTGAGTTCAAACTCCATCTTTTTCTTGTTATTTTTTCCCCCTTAGGAGGGTTTGCAACATGAACTTTTAGGGAGGGGAAAAAAAAAAGGAAAGGAAAAAAAAAGTTCAGTGTATTCATTTATTTTAGCAAATAGGACATTTCTATTACTTTCAGATTTTGCCAGTCTGTAACTGCAGAAATAATTGTGAAAAAGGGTGAAAGCCAGATCAATTGCATTTTTAAGAAGTGTATTTTCATTAGATTTTCCAAGTGCCTGTTATGTTCAAAGAGAGTTCAAGACCTGTCTTGTTCACAGAATATTTGAATAGCCCCTTAAAAAAAACCAGATCCATCCAGGAAAATCTCTGTACTGTTGGATGAAATGTTATTACTTTAAAAAATGGAAAAAGAAGAACATCAACATGCATGCAGTCTTTTCAAATTTTCAGTTAGATTACTACTAGTTTCAGAAGTTGATACAAAAATGTCTTTAAACAGACAAGCAAAGAAACAAAACCAGAAAACAAACATGGTAACAGAAGTTAATACTGAAAAAAGTACCAGTTTTGTTGCATAGCAAATTAATTATGAACTTGCATTTTCTACAGAGTTTACTTAGTTAAAAAGTTTTTATTATAAACAGATATTCTTTTCCAGTTTGACAGAAAGATAAGCTACAGAAGTTCATCAAAGTTATATACTTAGGATTTAGTGAACATTTCAAGATCTAATGTTTCACTAATTTTGCAGATACATTTAGATTGATGGCAGAAAATTATGGAAGTCTATTTATTAGTTAAGCTGTAGTTAAAGGAATTCTGATCAATTTGCTAAGAATTGCCTCCAGCTGTGCTGGTTTCCGTCACGTAGTTAAACAGAAGCTCAGTATAGTTTGATCTATTTGTCCTCATTTTCCTGGTCACTGAAGTAAAGTATCATGGACTCGGCAGCAGTCACATGTTCCTTGAGTATTCAGGTGCTAACCCGGAGACTCAATTAAAAACTTCAAAGCCATTGGGGAAATATTTCTCTGAAATTGACATAATTTAATAAGTGCATCCATTATATACTTAAATATATATGAACAAACCATGTAATAAATTCTTAATTTCAAGATAAAATTGACAGAGAGAGCTCTGATCTGGAATAGACAATAACCTCATCATCATAGCACGTAGCTAAGAAGTGAGAGAACCAGTTCAAATTCCTCCTTCCTGAATCAGAAATCAGACTTAACCTTCCCAAAACATACACAGGTGCCTTGACCTCTGAGTCTCTATGGCGTAATCTGTTATTCAAAGCTCAGAAACTGCTCTAGGCAAGACTAAAAATATGAGCTCTGAATAAGACATTCCTCCAGCATATTCACTGTGTGCTTGGTTCAACTAAAGACTGCACTGTAAAAAAGCAAGAACTGAACTTGTCTCTGCCAGATGCTATTGAGAGCCCTGTAGCCACTAATACTCTACCTCTCATTTCTCCAACAACTACCCCCTTATCAAAATAATGAGATGGAAGCACATTTTTGCTCCCCACAGGAATTTAAAAAAACAAGCAAACAAACAAACAAAAAACAACTGTGTAAAATATATCAATTCTTGAAATCATTGCCCTATTTACATCTATGCTGCAGGTGCAGAATGATATATAGTCAAGATACAGAATACTTTTATTTTTTAGCACTGTCCATGTATTCCTCCACCTCTACTTTGTGTGTCATGTGTGTAATATGCCCAAGTGCCAAGAACGGAGCTGACACTTCAACTGTTGCCCTCAAAATTCCAGACTAGTGTTCATGAGGGTTTTTTGCTGAATCTCATTGTAAGTGTACAGAATCCTTCCAGAGTATTTTACTACTAGGAGATCAGGTTTTTTTCACTTAAGACAGCTTTCCTGCCTGGAAGGAGGCTTCTTTCCCAGAGAGAGTTTTAGATGTTTTCTCCTGCTGCATACCAGGGACAGAGAAGCTGTCCCTGGTATGAAAAAAGGTAAATTCTCATGGACACGTTTGAAGGCCAGGGGAGCAAGGATTATGAGAAGAATGGGAGGTGTATCGTTTCCAAGGCCTAATGCAGTTTTGTGAGAATATGTTGTGTTTTCTACTTTTGAAAATAAATTCTCCTAAATCCTTCCACTACCTGATATTTTGGGGGTACCTGCATGCATTTGACCTTTGCATCATTTTAGTTGAACTGTAGGGGAAAAAAATCTCAATCAGTTTTACTCTTTCAAAAAACACCATTGTCTCTTGGTGGCCTGGTGACTGCACACACTGACTATAATATTTGTGTGTTTCAGCATCACCTATACTCCCTCCAAACAGTAGAGTCCTTCCCTTCACACCATTACATATCCCTCTTCATTTCTTGACAAGTGTCAAAAGAAGAATCTTCCATACTTCCTCTGTTCAGATATTCACTGTGCCATCCAAGGATCAAGAACTTTTGCATGAATCTGTGAAGTACACAGTTGCTGCACTAGAGCTCCTTTCACCTCTTGTGGTAGATTCTCAAGACAAAGTCTGCATACTTTCATAGTGCTTGGGTTAGCAGGTCCTTGTGGCTTTAACTTGGGATACCTCATGATTATCAATGATGATCAGTGTTTATCCTAACAACAGCATTTTTCCTTTTCTTAGATCATGGTAGAAAACAAGAACACCATCTGCCTTACCAGACCACTTGTTAAACTTGAATGTAATGTTCAGTTCTTGCACTTTCTTCCCCTGGTGGTTTGAAGTTATTTCCAGAACCATAAAAACAGACAAGTATCTATCAGTAGTGAAAGTTTTGTAAATATTGTTATTTTCTTATCATCTATGTGTAGATCTGGTTATTTTGTATTCTCCTTCCCACTTCAAGAATGTGCTTTCGATAGAGTTGCAGAAAATATTGTACTCAGAGCATTTGTGCAATAGATTTTAGATAAGGAATATAAAATCAAAGTAATGACAGGACAAAATTATTGTATCAATTGACATTTTTGAAATATGTTAAACATAGCATTTTGGGAAAACTTGAAAGTGGGTAATTAATTGTATTGCTTCCTCCTGGAGTCTTTCTGCAAGTGCAGCTATGTATGCTATTGGTTACATTTTACAATAGCTTTAGACAGGTTAATGTTTTAAGAAACACCCAGTGGTTATAAATTCCAACTGCTCAATATATTTTTGTGGTATATTTCATACGAAGGTCTGCTACTTCTGATCTTTATCCCTGACATTGTTGCTAGATGCATCTTTAGTATGCTTTCAGTTGTTACTAAGGTTTTATTCTGTGATAAGTAACTAGATAAATATATTACAATAGGTTCGTTATTTTCTTCTTTCACTAATTTTTGTGGAACATTGCCAGTTAACTTTATGGAGGAAACATTGAAAGAGTTTATACTTTCAAAGATTAAAACCACTTAAAGAACTAACATCAGGTGTGCTGAAAAGGCATGTGCATGGCAGTTCTGGGTAAATGCCCTTTCTGGAATGAATTTTTATTTTGGTCATTAAGATAAAAACATCTGTTTTCTGAATCACTCTGTCTTGTACAGCTGTCTAAGCTGAATTAAAACCAAAAGAGTAAGCATCTTAAAATCAAATCAAATTATGGTCAATATTCCCACAAGGTTCCTGAGCTAACTTTAGGAGCTTTTCTTTTGAAAGTCCATCCCTAATATTTTGTCAGAATCATATAGAGGGTGATGTAGCCAGAAATATTGCCAAAGAATAAATTGTTCCACTCATACTAGAAGGATATAACTGAAATAGAGATGGTATATCTGTGCAGTGTACATGACATATCATAAGATGTAGTGTAGTGCATGCTGTGGTTGTCACTGGTGCAGGAGCTTATGTGCTGTAAATCTTATGAGCTTGACTAGTTTAGAAAAAGTTCTGTCTCCAGGGACCTACTGAATTCTGCTGTTTCTTTGATTTGAATACAAACCCAAGACTTCTTAAGGTCCCTGACAGCAGAGTTAATCTTCTAAAACAGTAGCTGTAAGTCTGAACATAGTTGTGCTTGCATGATTCAAGCTTGTGGGAGACAAGGTTTGAAAAGATGTCTGTAACAGCCAATTGTGCTGGCTTTGGTAATTTCCTTCACAGTGGCTAGTACGGGGCTGTGTTTTGGACTTGTGCTGAACGCAGGGTTGATAATAGAGAGATGTTTTTATTATTGCTGAGCTGGGCTTACACAGACCCAAGGCCTTTTCTGCTTTTCATACTGCCATACTGGCAAGGACGCCATGGGCACATGGGAGGTTGGGAGGAGACACAGCCAGGACAGGTGACTCCAACTGACCAAAGAGATATTCCATACCATATGACATCATGCTCAATATATAAAGCAGGGAGAAAGAAGGAGGAAGGGGGGAGGATGTTTAAGTGATGGTGTTTGTCTTCTCAAGTCACCATCATGTGTGATGGGGCCCTGCTCTCCTGGAGATGGCTGAACGCCTGCCTGCCCATGGGAAGCAGTGAATCAATTCCTTGTTTTGCTTTGCTTTTGTGTGCAGCTTTTGCTTTCCCTATTGTTTTCTCAACCCGTGAATTTTCAAGCTTTTACCTTTCTGATTCTCTCCTTGATCCTGCTGAGACAATGAGCAAATGGCTGTGTGGGGTTTGCTTGCTCTCTGGGGTTAAACCACAACACCAATCTAATATATTCTTCTGCTCAAAGATACTTAACTCTATATTTCACAGATAAAATAGTAATTAAAGTTGGAAACAGAAATAAGACATAATCTAGATAAAATCTATTGTCCAGTAATGTAAACACATCCTTTGCAACTCTTTTTAGTTCTTATATTAAATCTGAGGAGTTTCTAAAATCAAAATTGCTTTAAGATATTGTTGATATATATCTTTATAAAACATAACAGTTTGAATCCTGACTCCTGTTTCACAGTCTTTTTGTTTTACCATCCTCTGATCTGATGTGCCAGCAAATAAAGTCTTGCTATTTTTGTAAAATCTGGTAACAGATTTGTCTTTTTCTTTTCAGCTGATGAATCCTATTGTCTTAAACTAAAATTAAAAAAAAAAAAAAAGAAAAAAACCCAAGAGATGAAATGAAGAGTTACTAAAGTAAAAACATAAAATTCTTTTAAAAGAATTTTCATTTATACGTAGAACTAAATTTTCTGATGTTCAAGCCAAAAATTACTGCAAAGTTGATGTCTCTTTGGGTCAAGCACAAAGTAAATAATTATTGTACATATGTGGTATGTAGCACTTTCTCATGAAGTTAGTTTGAAATATTTTTTCCTTGTATTTAAACAAGTCTCCAGTCATTGCATATGTAAGCAGCAGTACAATATTACAATACCTGAGCATTTTAATCTGAACTTTTAATATAACATTATTGATGTGTATCATATTCTGTTGCATTTTGAAGTCTTTTAAAAGAATGACAGGGAAGGGACAAGTGGAATGGCATTGCAGAAATAGGCAGGCAACAGGTGAACTCATTTCAGTGTTTCACTGTATTGGTAAAAAGTTGTACCACATATTACTGTGAAATGTTTGGGATGTGGGCTTCAATAGGTTTTGTGGGTGATAGATAAGATTCTTCTTTCTCCTCCTCTCTCTTTCCCCTACTTACTCTGTCTTCTTCCACACAAAGGCTATGATTTAACCCAGACTGGTTTCAGTCCATGGTGGAGGCCATGGCCAAGTGTAGTGTCAAGTGTGCAGAGACCCTGTTGTTTTCATGGGCACAGATCTCATTCCACAGCACAACCCCTTCTTCCCTGTTATCCTGGGACTCCTGCCTCTTCATCTCCTGCTTAGATTCTCCCTTTATTTTAGCATAATCTCATTGCAGATTCCTTTTGCAGAACCTGTAGACCTTCCTGAGCCAGTACAAGTCTGCTCTACCCTGATATTTTTCAGGAGAGAGGTGACCCACCAGGAGCATGGAGCAGTAAGGCTGTGCATGTGAAGTCAGCTCAGTCCTGACAATGGGGAAAGAGAGGGTGGGATGGTCAGAAGCAAAACAGTAAGGGGCCAAGCCATCTGCAGAGTGGACCCACAAATATGAGAAAAAGTATTTTCTTCTGGTGTCAGCTCGATGCTTCTGATATTGGTTTTTACTCAAATTAGTAGTCTTGTTTGCAGTTTTTAATGAACTAAATTTCAGTAATTTCATGTTTCATACATGCATTTTTTTTGTATTAAGCAAAGTAGACATTGACATCTAATTCTGTTGCATTTTTTTCAGCAAGCAATTTAATGTCTCTTTTCCACAATCTGAGATTTTCTCCACAATGTGAGATTTTTTTCCATGACCTTTTCTCCAATCATAGGTTGTGGACAAGTCCAGTGACTATATGACAGACCTTTGATTTTATTATAACTGCCTGTTCATGTACCCGTTTGTGGATGCTCATGCCACTGAGATGCTAAATCTGCCATCTTTGAACCTCCTTCTATCCCTTGCCCCTATCCTAGACCTTCTTCTCCTTTCCTTATCATTCTGCAGAGTCTGGATTACATTACAAATGCAAATATCACAACCTACCCCAGGCATTGCAGTCTTGTGGGCAAAGAGAGCAGACCAAAGGGGATTACCTATTCAAATTTCACCATTGCTGCTCCTGTGGTGACCTCCACAAAATATTGGGACACATACAGCTATGCTGTGCCCTGTGAATATGGTTGTGGGAGTATGGGGACACTTGATAATAGTTTGCTGTCAAGTTTAAGTGGTCTACTCTCTGAAATATCTCTGCTACTGTTGAAAATGCAAAGAGCCAACTAAGAAAACATACCATTGACAAATGTGTACCTCTTCCTTAAGGCCACTAGCTAGAACCTTGACAGTGTACCAAAGGTAGACAGCTCCATCTATAGTCAAGGGAAAGAGAGGAACAATTATGCAGGACAAGTAACATCAGCCCTTGATACCCATCTTTGGATGGGATGAATCGGACTTTGGAGTTGCATATCTCTGCACTGATTCTGCAGGGAGCCTGAATGACTGACTTAAATTCAACACTTGAATAAAAGATGGCTGAAGGTAAATAAGATGAATAATACTTAAGTACTTAAAATGTATGTAAGGATTCTGCTTTAGCACATATCTAATTCTAACAGGCTGTACATGACTAGTAGAGTTTAGGATAGATCCTAACTCAGCCTAAAGGCAGAGCCTTTCAGTACCACTGAGGTGTCTGTCTCAGCTAGACTTGCTAGGCACGACTTAATCCCTAAGTTCACAGTGGTAGAGATGTGAATGTTTGTGGTGCATATCTGCATAGGAATTTGTGTGTCATGCAACCAGAATTGTATGCTGTGTGAAGTAGCATTAATTGAGGACTAGAACCCTCTTATATTCTTGATAAAACCATGTCTGCATCTATACTATAAACTACTTAGTTGATACTTTCTTTAAGCTTACTCTTAACCAGTGGTTAGAGATTGTGCCAATGCCAAAGCAGTAAAAAAATTCACTGGCTGTTTTGATATGGCAAGCACCATGGAAAACCTCATTTGACTTGTGCTGAGTCTGTGGCAGATCTGCTCTTTCATTCTCATGTCGTCTGTGGGAAGGAGCTGATTAAGTACATTTCTAGCAGATGCAATAACAAGGCTTTGTGAGCTGGATGATTCAGGAACATACTTATGTCTCCCTTAAGCAGGTACCTGAAATCATGGAATTCTAGAAATGCCCTTCTTTAGTTGTTGTTGTGATTACCACCCTTTGTAAACTGAAGAGAACTCAGGAATCTAATTTCCTCCTTGCCATTTCGATTGAGCATCCATGTTTTTTTCATCCAAGGGATGCATAACACATGATTTACAGAACTGCTGACTGTTGTAGTTGCAATTAAAGCAGTACTGACTTCATAGCTTGAACACTGAGTGCAAACAGGCTGATAGTTTAATCAATCCATTTTAAAACTTATTAACTAAACCAGCAGTTTACTGCTCTTGTCAAACTCTAAACAACTGTAAATCTTGTTTTCAAAAATCAACCAGAAAAAATGTAACACATTAAAAATGACTTAGACGTGGCACACCTCCCATAAGCTGTATAATAAACAGATCACAGACCTATAGTAATAGTTGTGATTTCTGGCATGTCACTGGAGAAGAACTCATGGGTTTTCCGAGTGACCTGTGTCATAAATCATTGCATTCCCATTTACACTGAGCACATGTATCTAATTTTTCAAGAGTGGCTTCTGAAATCCTGATGAATGGCTTTGGAATTGATTACTGGAATGTATTAAAAGTGGTGTCACAAATGCCTAATTGAGGAAAGTAAAAATGGGATAAAAATACAGTCCAGTGAAATCTGAACAGAAAATTGCAATACACTAAGTAACATGAGTAACTACACAGGAGATAAGCCTAAAACTTGACAAATATGAGTTCTGCCACACTTTTCTTTAAGACAGATAAATTAAATTAATATAAATTTTTAGTGGAGTTAAAACAATGTAAATGCACAAGCTAAGCATAAATCATGCATTTTTTTTGACTATGCAGGCATCAAATTCTTGCTTGTCAAGTTTAATGTGTTCTCTGTGTGTTAGGGTTCTCTGTGTGTTAGTATGTATATTTTTATAATATTGAATGCTCCATGTTAGGAAAATTCAGGCATCCCAAACCAGGAAATGTATTCAAACTTCTTAATGAAACTCCAGAGACACTCTAAGGTATTTTTATGTATATCCTATCCACTTCATTTATCTATGTGGTCTTTTGAGAGCACGTTTATCTCCCCTCCATCACATTAAAAATTGAATAAAAGCTGTGTAATCACTAAACCCAAATTAACACTCCCTGGCTCTCCTTGCCTGTCTTTAGACACTAAAGACATACTATCCAACACAGTCTCATCTTTCAAGTGACATGTAGAAATATAGTTGGTGAATCCAATTTTTATTTCCTTTGTGTAAAGGACTGCAAATTATGTTACATGCTGAAAGATAATGTACATGATTTTTATGTTTCGCCCCCTTCTAAAGATTTATCTCTGTCAGCAGCTGGAGCACATGGACTGAAGTTGAATGTGTTACATGATTGTAGCATGTAGATTCTGATTTGGTGTTGAAAGAAACTCCTTGGCAGATAAGTAATGAAATGAAACAGCAAACATGCCATCACCTAATAAAAACATCAGTTCATAAGAACGATTAACTACCTTTTCCCAAGACATCCCTTTTTAATTGATATATTTGAATTTGTCATGAGAAAACAAATTCATGTTATTCTAATAGTATATGCTAAGCAGTGCTTATAGAATAAGGAATTTTTTAAGGAAAATATTACCCTTTGTCAAGTCTTTATTTGTGAGGTTCAAAATGACCAGCGTTCATTAAACTTTATTACTGGGGTTCATGAAACTTTCTTTGGATTAGAAAAGTATAACCTTGTCTCCCGATTTAGAAGAGTGTTGCAGCTTTTCATTAACCTGGAAACCTCCTATTTACATGGTTCACAGCCTGGTCTCAGCTCACTTGGAGGTAACAAAGGGTGTCGGGACAAGAGTGCAGCAGGGGGCTCATCCTCTAGGGCTGCCATCTGAATTTGATCAGGTCAACTGTTTTAACTCCTGCCTCATTAGGCAAAATAAAATGGAGATTATGGTGTGTGGAAGGATCACATTACAGACAGCAAGCTCTGCCTCCTGACACTCTCTATTGATTTTGCATTTTGACGAGACCTTTCTCTCTGTATTTTCCATTCCGTAGTACAGCAGGCTTTAAATTATTTTGAGGACAAGATCATTTGTATCTCCTGGCACTTCAGAGCTTAACTAAAGAGAAGTGAAGTAATAAGTGAAGACACATTAGTCTCAGAGGCAGTTTACCTACTGGAGAGATGTCACTGTGTAGCATGGGCTTAATGCTGATAGACACATTAATTCAGCTTGTCAAGCAATGCCTAGCTCTTCTCTTTTCAAAGTTTAAGTTAGCTGTGAATTTGAAAAGTTCTGACACAAAAAGTTCATGAGGTAAATTATTATTATCATCTGGCATAAAGGATTGAATATTTCATTTTCATTACTTAAAGTAATATGTTAAGTCTATTCAGTTTCTCCTTAGTCTCTCGTTTTAGGGTTTATATAAAATTGTAGAATTGTTCATAGTTAAGTGTGTCTCTCTTGCATTATAGTGCCTGTTAGACTGGAGATGAGTATCAAACACTGAAGATTCATCTTCTAATGAGAGTCTTTGTCACCTGGTTGTTCACTAAAAAGCACCTTCCTGCTGACCTTGTGCCGTATATTAACAGAAAGTCCTCAGTTTTTAAAAGGCAAAAATTGATTAAGGATGTCAGTTTGTCCAGCTGACAAATAGGGGCAGATCTCTTGTGAGGAAGATAGTTACAGTTCTTATCCATCACGTCCAATTATACTTTTCTTGAGGAAGAACAGGGCGGTAAAAGCAGGTGATGGTTAGTAATCAGGTATATCTCTTCCTTCTCTTACTCCATTTGTTGTAAGGATTTTCTTTGACTTCTTCCTCCGTAGGCATAGTCAATGAAAATGAAACAGAAACATCAAAAATAGAAATAAATTTACATTATTTTTGTAATTATTCCTTTATAAATCAAGAGTTAGGCAGAAGTACAGAAAATAAACTGCTGTCAAAACAAGAAGCTCCCCTCAGGGAAGGGGAAAAAGAGGCAACGAGTAATATGTGACAGATGTGAAGGCAAATTGTTTAATGCAAAGTAGAATGTGTGCTGTTCTATGGTTAGACGTGTAGCATGAAATTGTTTTAAGCTGACCTAAGATTTTTTATTCAAGTGATGACCAACTGAGAAGCATACACTATTGCTACATCCTAAGTGAACTTAGTATGTCTGAACATAGAGCTATTATCTTTCAGGACACTGTAAGTTGCACAATCCATAATGTGTCTCTTCAGCAACACAGGCCACATGGCTACATGTAGCTTCTTCTGCATATTAAACACCAGTTTCAACATCCTTATTCCTGATGCAGCCTGATTCATTTGCAGACTATCATGTATCCTGTGGACTTAAGAAGGAGAGGATCTTAAAAAAGCAACTTCTTATTGCACATTTCTATATATTTGCCTTAAGAGTTGTGTCTTTTTGGAATGTCTCAAGTTGAAAGTTCTGTCTAAGAAATTTCACAGAATGAACCTGCCACTTCCAAAAACAAACTACCTAGAGAACATGATTTTCATGAAGCAATTACTCACTGAAAATGATGAAAGAATTTTTGTTGAAGAATATGTAATGAGGCATGTGCATAAATTATTGCAGATCTTTGTGGCCCAAATAATTTCATTTATGTCTGCTTCCAGCTTGCTGTTTCTTCTTATTTTTAATTTTCTAGGTCCAAAAATCTTTTTTTTTCTGCCCACCTTACACTAGTGGCTACCCTTTTCCACCAAATCTGTTCCCTCTGTGTCTCTTCTTTATCCTTTTTAACAACCTCTCCCAGATTCTTCCTCTCCAATTCATTTCCACTTCACTTGGCAGCAATTCTTTGCTTGCTCTATTTCCTTTTGAAGACCTCACTTTCTGCTCTATGCTTAATACTTGCTGAGACAGGGAGGCATATACCATGTCCTGATAGGCTCTCAGATTTATGCTGAATATGGTATTTATAAGATCCTGTGGTAGAAAACAGAACAAACTGCATCAGGAAAATGAAATTATTTTGTTCACAGCAAAGCTGTGATTTTGGCTTGAATTGTGTGCATCCATCCAAGAGAAGTTTTGAATTCACCATTAAAAATAAAGCAATCTGGGTTAATAACAGAAATTGGCCATGGAGGGTGGGGATAAGTTTTTTCTATACTACATAGCCTCATAGATATTTACATCAGCAAAACAAAGAGTCTGCAGTGATCTGCTTAAACTGGCTTTGTCATCAGAGCAACCATTCACCAAATTACATTTCAAATGGAAAACGTAAGATGTTAGCACTGTTTGACTATCTTCCCAGTATTAAGCCCACCTGAATCCTATTAGTCTGGTCTGCAGTACCTCCAGTCCTAGAAAACTATGGAGGACTCTGACCATAGGATTCATTATACTGTCCAAGTATTTCTCTAGTATAAGGCATGCTTAGTTGTAATTCTAATAGGTTTTGTCCTTCTTTAAGAGTAATTTTGACCAACTTCTCATGTTACCATTGAATGTAGAGCTGGCTCAGCTGTATGGGTAAGAGAGCAGTTGCCTAGCCTGATATGATGCCAAGGAGTCATAATAGTAAATTCTTAAACATGAAATGTTTTTTACCCATTATCAGCTTCCTAACGCAATTGTGTTATTTCCCTCTCCAGTTAGAAAGTTAAGAGGGAAGTGCAGCAAATACTTATATTACGCTGTAGGCAGTAAGAAAATTATACCAATACATTGCAAGAGCACAATGGTGAAATTCCTGTCTCTGTTTTGGTCATACAAGAACAATACCAGCCATGCAGTGGGTCCGAGTCATCTGGCATAGCTCAGCATGACTCATGGTGGCATTCTGTAACTGCGGCAAGGGACAGCACAGCTCAGTTGCTTGCAGAAATAGGAGCAAAGAGACAAAACACAATACTTTTCTAACATCATAACCTCACACCTTTGGGGTCCAGGAACAGCTTGTGTTTTTCCCTCAGAGTGTGTAAGGGAGCATTAACAAGGTTTTGTGCCCAGGCTGTTTGACAAGAGGAATAAAAGAAAAAAAATGTTTGCGCCTTTTGCAATCCAGCACAAAAAAATACTCTGAGTATTTTAGCATGGATGATTAGCATGTGCTGATTAGAAATTATGTGGTACCATAGCCTGGAGATGGCTTTGGCTTCAAAGGAGGTGGGAAAGTAATAGGACACAACAAAATTGCTTTCTGTGGATGTGCTTGACTGCTCTGAAAGACTCAGAGAGGCAATTATATTACTAGAACAATTTTTAGAATTCTTTCTCCCTACAGGAAGCATTAGCAGTAATGTTACCGTTTCTAAAGCTCAAGAAATGCTGTTCTAAGCTGATTTGGGTCAGCAAGAGGTGGTTCAGAGCTTGGACTTCTTTCTTGCCTTTCTCTTTGTATGGTAGTGTATAAATAAGGGATCCAGTTCATTATGTCAGATTTCTACTTTAACTTTGTAATATGGTGCAATTTCACTACCAGTGTGTGCCAGCACATCACAGCATGGATTGTATAGAAAATGAACTGATTTTTACTAGTAAAAGTTTGATGCTTTTCAAGAAAAGAAAGGATGAAAGGATCAAACACAGAAAACATTCATCATAGGTATTCTAACTGGCTTTAGGCATAAAATCATTATTGGAACTTCTAGTCTAATATCCACACAATAAATTATGTGTTTGAGCTCTTCAGTAAATCCACTGTTTACAGTGAAGCCAAGCAATTGTCTTAGGCTATTTGTAGTAGATTAACACTCCCTAACATTTATTCTGATTCTGTGTTACTTTTAATTCCATTGTGCACATTTTTCTATAAACTATTTTAGACTGTATCAGCTGATGCTCTTAAAACAGATTTTACATGAAAATGTTTCTCTGAGTCTTGGAGAGATCTGACATAAAATGTCTTATGTTCTCACTTCAGGAGGTCTGGATCTTTCAACCAAATTTAATAGCTATTTATGCCCTGAGAAGATCTTATCTAATGTACTATTGGTTCAGGGTCATTCACAGCCTTGCATTATATTGAAACATGGACAAAGAGTGTAATTTGTTAATGTCATGAAGGATGAAGTTGGTTAGAAAGGGAAGTGTACACGATTTATAATAACACAAGTGTTTCCTTGCTAATCCCTTGTCAGGTTCATTATCTGTAGCGCCCCAGGCAATAGCTGGCCTATCATGAGAGTGAAATTTAACCCACAGCATGAAATTAATCCTCAAAGACTTTTGTTTACTCTTTCTAGAAATAATAAATTCAAAGTGATTTTTTAAATCTCCTCTCTAACTTTATGCAGAGGTGTTAAATTGGTATCTAAACTCTATGGCATATGTCAATCTATTGATTTATGTTTATTTAACCACCTTGCAAGTGTATATCAAGCATAATAAGGAATTTGAAGAATTAGTGGTGTGTCTGTTGTTTTTTCCTTTTTTCTTTCATAATACAGAAAATTCTATTCCTTGTAATTATAGGGAAGACAAGGGTAAGCATGCATTTATGAAATCATTGAAGTTATCATATCCGTGTTTCCTAGAGCTTCTGGGTTTATGTATGAAATAACTTGGTGGGGCTTTTCACACCCTGACTTCTGCTGTAAAGCTTCTTAGAAGTCTAATGAGGTCTTGTTTCAGGTAAACAAATGAATTTTTAGTAGAGTTTTGCAAAGTAAATCTTGAGTCAGCTGTGTAAATACTGGGTAAATCAGTTGGCTTTTTTTCAGAAAGAGATTTCTTTTTCTTATGCATGCAAAGTTCTCTTTGAGGAGAAAAGAGGTGGAAGTGATTTATTATTGATTGATTCTGAGTCTCTTCAGCATTTTGAGAATGGGATTCCTCATTCATAGCTACTCATCTACTCTTACAGGCTGAGTTTTCCTGATCATCTTGAGAATTTTTCCTCTTCTGAAGGCAGTGAGTGCTATTTAATAAATGTTTGCAATTGACCATATCTATGTTGAAGAGCTTCTTCAATATATTAATTGAAACTTCACACAGTCACAGCCCTTGGGACAGAAACCTAATGACAAGACATTAAGCAGGTCAAGTGCTTCTTCGTGCACAGTCCTGACCCTGGGAAGAAAGTTTGCAGTCTACTTAGAGGGCATTGTATGAGCAGGTCTGGAAATACAGAAATACTCTTCTGATCATCCTTCTTATTCTTCAGATGTAAATTATATCAGTGGTGTAGGCATTGAACAATTCTCCCTGCACATATTCCTTAAAAGAAAGTTCGTTCCTCCAGTCATACCATATTTCTTCTGTGTATTTTAGGAAAGCTATTTTTGTGCACACGTATACTTTAGTGGTGAGAAGGAAAACAGCAATTGCTCAAGTATGTTAAACAGAACAGTGAGCAGAAGAGTGTCTGGTCCTAAAAAAGACTTTAAGACATGTTAGAGATGCCACTTGATATTAGAGATGAGATGTGGTATAAATATAGAAAATATCTGAAAACTATATACTATTTTGTAATATTTATTGCTTAGAGTAGAAAGTCCTACAGAAGTGCATCATAAAGTTAAAAGGTCTTTTTCTTATGTATTTTAAGCTACTTTTATTGTTAATGGGAGCTGATGGATTTAAGAATTATAATTTGATCATGTAGGGTACAGTAAATTAATACCATGTAATAACTCAGATATAATTTATGTCACATTAATGCTATCCATTGAATGCAGTAGTAGAAAGAGAAACTTGCAGAACTGAAGTGCTTGTTTATAGGTTTTAGAGATGACAAGGAAGAAGCAGATGCAATGGCACATTGCTCATATTTTGACCAATGTCTGCCTCAAGATTTTCCATCTGCTCAATATAACGTGTTACTTCAGCACCACACACTTTTCTGTTCCACCTATTTTCATAATTTTTCTCACTCCCTATACATCCATCAGTCATTCCCCTGTGATTGACTTTCCCTATTTGCCTTTTCCCAGACCACAGGCTCACAGTCAAAACTTCTTGCAACAGAAGCAGTAGTGTTTGTCGATTCTGAGACTACAGTTTCTGCTGCCAGTTCCAGTGATAAGTTGGCATCTTATGACCTCTAATAAATGACCTCTAATAAATTGGTGGGCAATACATCTCTTAGCTGCTAGGGAGGATGGCTGTGTGCATTTTCAAGAGAGTCTTGAAACAGAAAAAGGGTAAAATCCTGCATGTAATAAAACTGGACATTCCTTTCTGCAGACCTTTAAGGTCAGCTTTATTCTTGGAAGCAGTTCAGGCTACAAGTTGGGCAAACAGTAGAGTTTTAACAAGGATAATACCAATGTACTCTGCAACATTTAGGTACAGTAGGTCCTTCTCATACTTTAGACTGGGCACATTTCAGGCTTCATAGCAGGGAAAGTTGAATCCTGCAGATTCTTGGATTCCTATTTATGTGCACAAACATAATGTGCAATAAAGCACAAAGCATTAGACCAAAAATTAAGCAACTAGACCTACTGCCAGAGTTACATCACATAGCAAACCACTGTGCAGCTAGATCTTTGAAAGAATTGTGGCATAATTTAGGAAGAAGATAAATTACGCTGTTCTTCTTCCGGAGAGCTAGCCTTATGGCTGCCTCTCCCATTAGCTGTGCTAAGAAAAATAGGGAGAGTGGGGACATGCTTACATGTTGTACGCTCAGGGGTTTATTTATTGCACTCTTCCTCTGTTTGACATTAGACAAGACATAGTAATTTGGCAACAAAGACATAATCCTACTCGTTATATTTAATAATATATATAGTAATTACCCATTAATTCTGTGTAAGCATGCAGAAGCATGTTTTTCAAACAGTCACTTTTCAACAAGCTTATTTGATTTATCAGTAGGTATTCAACAATTCAATAATTCAGCTAGTTTTATCTCTGAAACCATGTAGCACTATGAAGACTGGACTAAGTGAGTGTATGGAAGAGAAACACGGTAAGGATACAAAACAGTAGTTCCTGAGAAATACTGAATGCATAACATCCAAACTGCCTTTTTCTTTTTCCTGTTTTTCAGTCCTCAGGCTCAATATCTGAGTCAGATCAGCCATGTTAGCATAACCTGCCTTCCTGCCTGGAGAAAAACGTGAGCAAAATGCCTTTAAAAGACTTCTGTGACTGTACAAAATGAAAGGAGCTTTTCCAGGTTCCCACTGGTGGTTAGTGAAACAGTTTGTTTTCTGAGATAGACATCACTGTAACAGAACCAGATGATACTTCCTGGATTTGAATATTTTCGTGAACTCAAAAGGAATAATTTACCACTTCATTTTGGAAAAATAGTCCTTAAAAGGCACAAAGTCGCAAACAAGCAGTAAAATCTGCTGAAAAGTATATCCTCCAGACTACTGCACTGACTGCTACCCACACTTTACTGAAATCCTCTCAATTTTTCAAAAGTTGCCCTGTTTTGTACCTTTAAAATTATCAGCACTTGGAAAAGTCTTGTTAAATCTGAAAGAATTCCTGTTTTCCTTTAGACTTTACAATGTTTCAGATACTGATTAAAAAGGGAACTCTCCCTTTATTCTGAAGTCAGTAAGAAATATTATGGAAAATTGTGTTAACTCTTGCAAATCCCTCTACTACTATAAAAGTACAAATGAGATCGTCCCTGCTGTTTCAGTCAGGCCTATGAACCTCAGAGCAATAGGATATTTATAAGAAAATTCCAGACATAGCAGTGGTGCCGTGATCCATATGACCCAAAGTTTCCAGTCTTTGTCTATCCTCCTGTCTTTAAGGAAAAACAGAGGGGCGTAAAATGAAAACTTGGAAGATCACAAATCATTGTTATGACTCATTATAATGAATGATTTGTGCATTGCTTTATGGACTAGTTAGGTTGAGTTTGGAGGGGGGAAAAAGTAATGTTCCTTTTTAATTTTCACCTCTTTATGCCAATTTGCAACCAACTGTCTTTCCTGAAGCAACAACGATCTTTTTTCCACACCATCCTGGGTAATGAGTGAGTTTTTTCAGCTGGGAGAGTGTGTTGTGATAAAAAGATGCAGCCTTGCACGCTGTTTTCAAGATCCTGTTAGTGTTTCTGTTACAGCATTAAGTCTTATTTTCTAGCATTTAAAACTGGGATGTCAAATGGTAGTTCTTAAAATGTATTTACAAATAAGAAAAAATAATCTCAGTGGGTGGGGCAGTTTGGTTCTAAAAAAAAAAAAAAAAAAAAAAAAAAAGTATCCTGACAGTTTTGAATAACCAAAATTAGTCTTCTGATCTCAGTATGCGACTTGCATTGTAGATTCTCCTGAGTTTTGTTTAGCATTAGTTTTTGTTGTTAACTGTTAATAGTATGAGCTATTAGAAAAAATGAAGCTGCTGTTTTTCCACTACACTGAATTTGTGAGAACTCATTTCCTTTGCTTTTGTATTACCCTTATACAGTGAATTAATAGGGTATATTCACAGGTGTCAAAGGTTTCTCATCACTTACTAGGATATATTGTAGTGTTACACCAAAATTTGCTTAATGTATGCTTATGTATTGTTATAAAAGGCAGTGGAAAGCTGCAATATGAACACGTAGCAAACTTTCCTTAAAGTTAAGGGATTTTTTGTTTTGCTTTTTCCAAAAGGAAGTGCACTATTTCTGATAAACTGTACTGCAGAATGCAAGTGTTCCAATATTACTGGTTTTACTGTAAGTCACCACAGCAGTGAAAATCATAGTGCTTCAGAGGGGATTTCATCCTTAACTTGCCTTGTGGTGTCCTACTGTATGTTGAGAATTTCTGGGATCACTCAGCACTGGCTGATAATGAATTCCATATAAGCTGTAATATTGGGGCACAGCTGGGTGGGTAAGAGTTGAGTTTCAATCTTTAACTCAGAATTTCCTTGTGTTGCTGGTTTAAGGGTGTATGTTTTCTGTCACTTAGCCATACAATTTAATAGAAAAAAAAGTAATCTTTGCATGAAAGCAGCATATGCATAGTAGGTGATGTCTGTGTTATGTATATTAGCTATTACTCATTTAAAATGGTTTGTCTGTTAATGAGAAAGGGCATGTGAGTCGATGTTTTCAAATGCAGGGTATTTAGCTGTATTTTTCAGAAGAGTAAGTCTGGTTGTATCCCTTCCAGTATTTTAAAAACCTCAGCCACAATGTATTAATGAAATTGTTTCCCTTTCAAATATTTTCCAGCACAAGGAGGCTGGGTGAACGCTCAAAACTAACACTTCTTTCAGCAGCTCACAATTTGGCTATTTTCCACTGAAAATGAATTTGGATTTCTTTGTTTGACCATTTCTTTCCTTTGGGAGAAAAGATATTTTTGGTTATCTTTCCTACTTTGACTGCAAGGAGCAAGTGATTACACTTTTATGTTTCACTGTGGTTTGAAATTTTTTTGTGCTAAGTTATTTTAATAAAAAAACAAAAATCAGAATAGACTAAGCTGTGATGGGACCGATCTTATCAAAGAACTTAAAATGCTAATGAATACTGAAAAGTACTGAACAACCCACCAAAAAAATCCTCCCCATATATCCTCATGCCAGCAGGCTGCAACAATTTTTCTGCCTTCTCAGAAGGGGAAGTTTTATGTGATTACCATGGGGTACACTGAACTCAAAGTTTTCTTGAGAAAACTGTGTAGAAGTACTCAGACCTTTCTAAAGGAACTGTGGAGGAAGAAAATTAATTTTTCTGGAAGCATATAGATCTTAACTACATTTTCCTAAACTGGAAGTTTTAGAGCACTCTTAGCATTTCAGGTATTGTCCAGTATTGACCAGTAGTAATTGCTCACTTGAAGCCTTTCTGTGTCTTATCAGATATGTGTTTTATTTTCCAAAGTGGTGTTACAATTTGCCTTTGCATCTTTTTGGAGTAATCGAGAATACTCTTACTTTTTAAAGGCAGCAAAAATTTTGCTCTCATCTGATATCACTTAACTGATAGATGAAATGTTGATGCCTACATTTAAATTTTTCAAAGGCTCTAATTTGCAGAGATTCACTAAGGGAGTCATAGGTCACAGCAATGTCATAGAACACAAGAATGGCTTTACAGCAAGAGGTCAAGACAGGATATACATTTTTGTAATAGAAGTTAAACTGAGATAAAAGCCTGGACAGGTTTTAGGCTGGCACATGTTGCATACATCAGCCAAACCACATTGTCATTGTCATTTTTATCGAGACTGGATGCTGGGGCCATAGCATCATATCATGTCAACCATATATCATATCAATCATATCGTATCTGATATCTTGTGAAATCTCTTCTAGTCATTAATTTATACTCCTCATTGCCTGTTGTTTCTCTAAAAGTTGTTTTGAAGGAAAACAAGACTTTATCCAAAATTAATGAAAACCAGACTTCTTCTGTTGGTGTGTTAGGGCACAAGTAACTACCCATTCTTAAAAACATAAAAATAGCTCTGTCATCTCTGACAATACAAAACTATTCCTTGTGGTGCCATTTTCAATGATTTGTCCTTAGATTTTTCTGGAGTAGTTTTTACGTAGAAAACAGAGACTACAAAAGTTTCAGAAGCCAACCGTCACTGTAAAAAACAAAATGCTGTTTTTACCGTTAGTGGTTTCTGCAGATTCTTTCACCAGTGTAACTAAGTGATTTATGCACAAGATGTAGAGCAGAAAACACAAGTAGTGTTTAAATTTACCTATTACTTTTACAGTTGGCATATCCTAGCTGATCTTACTGTGTTGAGGTAATACAAATTGCACAATCCTTCACACAAAATGCTGAGTGATCTTTCAAATACAGCTTGCCTTTATGATCATTGCTGTCTTCTTATGTTGTGCTCAGAACTTGCATCCAGACAGCCAAAGCAAAGCTTCAGTTACAGAATTGTATCTTGAACATATCCACTACACTAGCAGAGTGGAGAGTAAAGCTGTTCCTACTTTGACAGGACTTGTAGATAAGCTTTTCTCACAGAAGAACATTAGAGCAATTTCTAAAGGATAACAAAAATGTGGGTTGTTTGCAAGTCCTTAACTGTGAGGAAAAGCTGGTACTTTTTGAGGAGCTCATAGAAGCCCACAGCTGCTGGTTGTATCTGGGACCTCAGGAAGATGAGCATTACAGGATTTGGAGGCTGGGCTTGAAGGCAGACAGGTCTTACTGTGCATATGCAAATAGGTGGGGACGACATCAGCTTGGGCTTCACTGATTTGGTTATTGTTTAGAACTCCCCCTCCACACACACAGTCATTGATGGAATTAGATTATTGAAATATTTACGGTTTGAACTTAGTTTCTGTGGTATTTCTTGGGAGGAGATTAAACTATTTATATGTAACTGCTATGACTAGTTATTTTTGTTATTCTTTAGCAAAATTAGCTAAGTAGATCTGCACAAAACAGCTGCACAAGTTCATTTGATCTGCTTCTGGTCAAATTATTTTTTTCCTCAATATTTTCAAAAACTACAGGTAAAGGAAAATTTCCTTCTGACACTATAGCTACTGCATGTTTGTTGCATGCACATAATGGAAGAGTTACTCTAGGATAAAAAAGTAAAAAAGTTCTTCATTGGTAGCTGACAAAATACAGCTTTAATGTCTAAACCCCTTTATTACATTCTTGGTGTATATATAGTACTACTTTCTCCCACTCACGTTTTTGATGGAATGATGCGCTGCTTAGCTTGAATATAAAAGACTCTGATTTATTGTTTTAAAGTAAATATGATCTCCATGAAAATTGATCTACAAAAATCTAACTGCAGTTGGAGGCAAATCTATGACTAGTATGGAGAATGATTAGAATAAGTTCTGTTCTTTGCCTGCTCTTTATGTTACTACTTTATTATATTCTTATATGTTGGGGGGTTTTTTTCAGTTAAGTAATCATGATAGCAATACTATAGTACTTAAAATATGATTTCTGAACTAGGAAAATTTGTATCTTCGGCTTAAAATAATTAGGTATTTTTTGTTTTGAAAACTAATATTCAGCTCTTTAACAGCTCATATGATTTACTGTTAAAATAAGTGACAGAATTATAGTCTCAATTTAGTTATTATCCTGTAAGTAACATAAGAAACTCAAAGATCTTGAGCCAAAAAGTAAAATAAATTATATAATCAAGGTCCATTTTGCAGTCCAAAGTTTTTGATGAAATCTAAGCATTAGTAGATAGCACTCAGAGTAACACCTGAATAAATGTTTAAATTAACAAATCAAAATCTTTTCAAAGTATAATGCAGGGGGTTTTTTTTATTATAAGCACGTGGACTGCTAAAAAAGGAATATTTATATAAAACCTCAGACTATACATTTTTTGTCAGTTTATGTTGGTGGGGTATCTACAGCTAGGAGTGCCTGGAATCATGGGAATTACTAAAAATGCAAAAAAGTTATAAATGCTTTCCATTTTCCAAAGGGTGTACATTTACTTAAAGGTTGTTTTAAATTTAAATGTGCACAGATATTTTAATTCGTTTTGTTGCTATGCCATGTGATTATCTTCTTTATTGCCTCTAAACACCTTCGTACCTAAGTTTATTTGCTTTGGTACTGCATAAATCCCAATCATGAATGGAAATGTTAGGATCTGTATTCAAAACAGAGTAGAACATGTGAGATCCTACTAAGACATGTGCAGAGAAGGAAAATACAGCTAAGGCTGCCACTCATTGGCAAGTGCTGCAGCCTGGTATAAAGCTTGGTTCTCTGAGTCAGTGGTTTTTTTCCCTCTGAACTTTGTGGCTGAGAAACTAGTCAGCAGTGCTGCATAAAAGCAGCAAGAAATTCTAGAATTTATCCATGAGGGTATAGTTCTTGCAAACCGAGGCACAAGAATTTGATGAGTCTAGTCTGCTCCACATCACATTGTGGTTGTCCTGCCTAGCTGGGATTTAACTGCTTGCTATTTACTTCAATCTAGGTATGAAAATACTGATTTCTTCCTTTCAGATTTTAAGATGACTAAAACAATTTCAGTATGAACTGGAAATCCCTCTCCAGCCCAGATCAGTAAATAAAAGGGGGAGGAAGGATTTTTAGTTAACATTGTGGTGAACAGACTTTAAACACTAAATACCTGCATACTGTAGTAGCAGACATCCACAGGACAGCTTTAAAGAGATATTCAGCAAACATTAACAAAAAACTTAGCAAATTATAGAGGGGCATGAGATAATTTTCTTTTTTTCAGAAAGCACACACATGTTCACTTTCTTCTATAGATGTTAATTGTATTAAAAAAGACTATTTAGAGGACTTCTGCGATAGGAATTGGGACAGGAAAGCACGATGTGGACTGAGGATTTTATTAAACTTGGAATGAAATACTGGCTGTTAAAACCCTGACAAGAACTGTAAGAGGCTAGGCGCTGGAAACTGATACATATGTTTTTGTAGAGTCATTGCTCCACAGTAGGATGTATCACTTGTTAAATGGTAAGTGGTTCAGAGAACTGGTGGAAGAACTCAAGCATCTTCTATATTACAGGATTTCAGGCAGAGCCCATTACTGATCAAGGACTGTTATAATCATAAAAAATCTGCTCTCTCACATGCTAGTAGAATAACAATAATTTAGGTTTATTCATTTCACAAGTACTGGTTGTAGTGCTGATTAATGTGGGTAAGTTCAAATATTTTCATGGGTTTAGATCATGTGGTTTTTACTGCCTTTTGAACAGACCCCAATAGTTCAAATAGTTTTTCATGATTCACACTTTTTGAGATCCCAACCATGTGTCTTTTGAGGTGAACAGGGAAGGACACCAATGTTCTCTTCTTAAACAATATCAGGGCACTTTTTTATCTATGGAAGCTGTTACAAAGGTACAGTTCTTTCAAAGGGGACGTCGAAGACTAAGCCCTTTGGACTTCTTCTAGAAGCCAGAAAAGGAGATTGTGACATCCCTCATGGCATGAGAGATGAAAGTGGGAATTGTGAAGCTGAGAGGGCACGCAGTAAATGCATCGGTGGGTCTCGAATAGGAAGCAGTAACTGGGAGGCAAAGTGCCTCCTGCAGCTCTGTGAGCATTCCCAGGGTAGGAATGGTCAGCACCACAGCATTCTGCCCAGAAAGCCAAGAACCAGGAAAATGAGAGGGAAGAAAAGTTAGCCTGATGCTCATTTTTAAAGTGATAAAGCTTGGGGCAAGATGTTGGAGTGTCCACTGACTTCTGGTGCTTGGATGTGGATAATGATGCAGATCGTTCACCCCAGGCCTGGAAAAGCATCTCTGCACGTATGTCTGTTCAGCATGTCACTGACAGCTGCCTGCACATTCTTCTTATCATACTTCAACATTATAGATTAGATCAGAAGTTAGTGCTCCAATGATATTTATAGGAGATTTTATCTTTTTTTGGTCTAGCAAAGCTAATAGGATACAAGGCAAGCATCCAGCTTTCAAAAATGCATGAAATTCAGTGGGTTTATAATGCTTTTAGAAAGGAATGGATTTGAAGCAGAGAAAGCCATTACATATCCCCCAGTTGTGTTCAGTCCTCAAAACAATCATTAAAAACAGGCCCAAGTTTGTTTTTTTCTTAAGCAAATGCTTTACCTCTTCTATATTATTAAGATTACTAATACAGGTTGCTGCAGCTGTTTCCAGAAAAACAAACTTTTTTTTTTCAGCTCTTCCCTGAGCTTCTTATAACAAGTGCTGGTGATCAATTAGCTAGTTCATTAAAAAGTTACACATGATTTTATTGAGGCAAGCAACTCTGATTCAAAGAACCCAATTCACAGATCTAGGTTGAAGCACATAATTGGCATGTATTTTAGGATTGCTGTTAAAGCTATAAAATAGATTTACTAGGGAAGGAATGGATCCAAAAACCCTAAAGGAAGCAATATGTTATTTGTGTGACTCAGTGTTACAAATGGACTCATTTAATACTAAGGTCTTATCTACATTTTTTAAAAAAATCTGAAATAAATGTAAAGCTTCTTTGATTTGACTTCTTTAGCAAGAAGTTATCCTTCATCTGATTAAACACAAATTACATATGGTATTATTGCATTTCTTATGCTATTATTTTCATTATTGCTATCAAAGATGTATTTTTATTAAATCATTTAAATTTAGTTGAGAATTTGCCACTGTGTAAACTATTAAATAAAATTATATAAGTTCACCGTGTTGTGGGTATCCTTGGTGAGTCTGGGAATAAAACCCCAGTTTTACAAACAGTTGTGCATGCACAATTTAATGGGGAACCTTACACACATGCAAGTAGTACATGCTTGAGCATTTGCAGGCTGAAAGAGAGCAAAGTGCATTATTCTAAGGATGTTTTAGAGACAGTGGTATTTTGTTCTGAGTGTACAAGCAGGCCAAATCTTGAAACTCACAGAAAAGTTAAGAAAACAGGATTTTCAAAAAGAAAGATATTTCTAGTTTTGAGCTGATATATAAACAATCAAGTCTTAAATATATTAAAATGTGCATAGAATCTACTTTCTATTGTAATTTTGATTGCTTGATTACCACCATGTAAAAGCTGTTGGACTTTGTGAGATGGCATTGAGGCATTTTTTCAACTATTAGCCATCCCAAGGGTTCTTTTCAGACAAAACGTTATGCATCAGCTCTTATTTGAGTGTAAGCCTATTGAATAGCATTTTTCTCTCTGCCAACTTGGCAGCAAGTTCTTGTGCTAATAAAAGAGGTTACCCCAGATAGAGAGCCCAGATGTGCCTCAACTACTTTTATTAGGACTATGGAGGGACTTGGTGTTTCCTTCTAACTGTTTTCAAAAAAGGTGTGGGCTTGCCTTCATAATTGCCCAAAGACTTGGATTACATCACTGGAATTTTTTTTCTCAAATTGAATGAAATATTAGATGGCTTAGCACAGAAATACTGATGTTCAAAACTATTAATGCCTTTTACCACAATACAAACATTTATTTGACCCTACTGAATTCTGTGAGAAAGAATATTGCTGTTTAACCTTATATTAAAAATACCTTCATTTGTTACATATTAATGAGATTCAATGTCATGATTAGAATAGGTAACAATAGATGTTTCTCAAAGCAGGAGCATACCTGTGGCATATGACATACTTGACTGTAATGTGAATTATTCCTTGAAACTGTTGTGTAGAATTATTATTCTACTAAGTGATAAAACCAATGTGATGTCTGCCTGATGTGTGGCTACTGTAGACTGGAATTGCTAGCATCGATTTTTTTTTAATTTTTTTTTCTTTTTTTAGTGCTTTCTGGTAATTAGCCATTTTAAAAAAGAAGTTTTATTGCTAAAAATGTATTCTAAACCTCTACATACTATTTATTTACTTGAAGGTGTTGTCTGTGGTTTTAAAACTGAAAGGAATAGGGTCCTCTAACTGAGATACTTAGTAAAATAAGAGTTTGTTAAACGTACTGTTGCTATCCATAAATCATAACTAATAAGACCTGTACGATCTTAAATCATAATCTTGGTTTTGCTTTCAAGGCCACAAGCTTCATGTTGAAATTTTTATTGTTGTCAAAATGTGAATAGAGAAAAGAAGGTTTTAATTAGAATAATTCATTGCTTACTTTTATTGTTCATCTTATTACTAAATTATGAAAAATAAATGGTGCTCTAATTTCTGGTCATGTCTCTCCTTGACTTTTATTATAATTGTGTCAGATATAAAAAGAGAAACACATTGTAGTATTCTGTTTCAGATTTTCAGAAACAGGGTTTAACCAAAGATTTGCATTAGTTTCAATGGTCTTTGGATCAGGCACAGGGTTAACAGCTTATTTTTCAAACAACTAAAAAGAGGTGTAAATGTCAAAGGTGATAGCTATACTGTGAGTTCCATAAAGTACACAAAAAGTTACTACTAAAGCTCTATTTTTCCTTGGTTTAACAGCTTCTATGAAAACAGTGTTAATAAGTATATCAGGAACAGTATATAATAATGAATCAGAGACGTAAAAAAACCCTTTAAAACTTCTTTTATATAATAATTGGAAAGTTAAAAGTGACTTAGAATCCCTGACTTCTCATGCTGTGATGTAAATTGTATTTTTTTTTAGGTTCCAAATTCAAAGAGGGAAAACTGATCCAACCAGTTACAAGAGCCTGGGGGACTGTTTTAGGACTATTTTCCAACGAGAAGGGTAAGAGTATATGTTTTTAAAATTGTCAGTTTTACGTGACCTTTCTTAATCACCCATTTTCCAGACATTAGATTCTCTTTATATTCCAATCTTTTTTTTTTTTTTTTTGCAATTGCCAGAATTTGACAAACATGTAGTCTTACGTAACGAGCAAAATTTGAAAAGTCCTAATTAGTCTTAATTAGACTCACAATGCCGAATTTTGTTTTTAGGATATGTTAAAGACCAGAATGCACAGCTGTGTAAAAATACTGGTGCAAACACTGCTGCAACACCAAGAGCAGGATGGCCACATCAGTGTATTGATGTATCTAAGCTCTTATGTCTTCTTGTTCTGATTTTCTGAACTAGCTCAGCCTGAGAAGTTACCAGATTCTTGAAGCACTTGTTTCCAAGCTCTGATGAACTGGCATTCCCAGTTACCTGTGGTAGACAATGTTTCCAGGACCTGTGTGAGCAAAATTTCACAGCTTTTCAATTTGACAGAATAAGGAAAAAAGATTTATGGTCATTTGTTACCTGAATTGTACTGCCTTCAGAAGGTATTGCTACTCTAAGCCTGTGCTCCTCTAAGGCAGTTGGGTTCTGATCCAGAAAGGCATTTAAATATAGGCTTAATTTTATGAGCAGTCCAGTTAAAGCCAGTGAAGGTAATGGGATCAATCATATGCTCAAAGTTAAGCCTGTTATCCACAGGAGCTCTTTGGGAGCTAGCCTTTAATCAAGGTAACCTTAATTAGTAAATCCCAGGTTTGAGTAGCTGGCCAGCTTTCCATAAACTTTGAAAATAAAATAGCAAGCCATTTTTTATCCGTTTCAATTTTTATCCTTTTCAATTAGGTTGAAAAAACCCTCTGAGATCATTGAGTCTAACCTATAGATCATAAAGTCCAACTCATATATTCTTCAAAATGAAACTGTTCATTGTGGAACTGTTCAGTGGCATAGATACTAGGTGTGAAGGCAGCATAGGTGCAGTGGGGCACAGACTTCTTGTGTCCAGAAGCTGTACCAGAAAAACAGAGGTGAGATGAGCAGTGAAAATTAATAACTAGACCAGTTTTGTTTCTTGCAGCAAGGCTTAGCTAAGCTATACTACATGAGTATGTACATATAGAACCCGATGGTTTGAAATGAAAAAGTAGGGAAATGCAGAGAAGTTTTGCTAAGGTGTTGAAAGAGGAAGTTGTCACAGCTGCCCTTAGTGATAAATTCGTTTTTGCTGAAAGGTCAACGTTATTATTATCACTACAAAGTTTTTAAACTTTAAAAAGTTTAAAACATAAAAGGATTTTACAAAAATGTTAATTTGTGGCTTCTGAGGTTTTCTAAGCTGAGTCTATGTTAATTTTCCTTGCTTCTCAAAAGAAAAATATTTAAGTATTAATATTTACAATCATGTAAAATTAGGTACAGAACCAGTTTCAATATTTAAGTCAGTGAGCATGAGAATAGCATTTATTTCATCCAAACTCCTCTTTAGTATTTTTATTTTGTTGAATGAGACAAGAAGGGTAAAATTAAGATTAGGTAGACATATGTGGACAATGAGTCTAAATCAAGTGACAGCTTCCAAGTTAATGGATTGTTCATGTGTTTTGTTTTTTGGGTTTTTTTGGGTTTTTTTGTAGGATTCTTGTGCCCCAATACTGAAACTAAACCAGAATATTTTTTTAATATTTGCATCAACTCATGAATCTCTGAGCAGGAAAAAAAGATGATTGCAAGAAAATATTATACATTTAAATCACAATTTAAAAGTGGATTGCACAAAATATCTGTTGGACTAGAGCTAATAGGATGTTTTGCTTGCCTGTTTCAAAAGCAGTCAATACTAACCTAAACAAAAAGCAAATTTTATGAATACCTGTTTTTCTCCAGGAAGTTAGACAGAGTCATAAAATTACATTTAAACACTCATCAATAGTAAGCACTAGGAAAAAAGAATATGAAAATTTTGTCTAAAAATAAGAAAAGTAATCACCTAATCCTGAGAAATCTGTTTGACTCCTTGAGTCTTGCATTCCCATCTACACAAGTTGTCCAGTTTTCTGGAGCATGGTGATTATGACACTTATGAAGGAAGTGGGAGGGGACTGTAAATTATTTTAGTTAGGAGAAACCATGGATCCTGAAAACCCCTTCTTTGGCGACCACAAAAATATGCAGGAGAGAGCGAAAGGGCTTCACATTTAGATGCTGAGTAAACAATTAATGAGGTGTTCAGATTCAAGTGTGTAAATCTGTGAGGAAGGTATAAAAAATTCATTTATGCCCTCTGTTTATTTCATGTTGTCAATATGAAACACCTGCACTGGTGTGCAGCATTTTTAGACTGATTTTCTGAAATATTTGAATTAGTGTACACTGACTATTAAAGAGGTTAGGCAACTTTCTCCAGCACTCAAATTCCCTTCTTGCATATGTGATTTTATGTTAAGTTGACTACAAAAAACCCCTAATTAAATAAAAGAACACAGTTAGAAAGACGTGTTACTAATGGCCTGCCCCTGAAAATTTTTTCATTTGGTTATGTTCATTCATACTTATATTTTTCAGTAGTAGCAACTATGGTTCAGACAAGACTTTTCATAGTGCCTTCATTTGTTGACTTGTTATGCTGAGGTTAAGTATGCAGCCTAGGAATTACTTATTTTTATGAAGACATATGCAAATTTTTCATTTGCTGAAATGCCTCTTACTGAAAATCAACCAGTACTATGTTACTGCAGTATGACAGTAGCAATCTGATGATTTTATGGAAAGCTTGTTCATCACAAATAATGTCCAGGATTCTTTAACCATCCCTCTAATTTTCTCCTCATTAAAATGAAAAGAACAGAGGAAATATTTCCTGTCTAGCCACTAATAGAACACTGTCCATTTCAAAAGCATCAGAAGACTCATCAGCATCAAAAGCATCAGAAATCTTCTAACCGAATAAAAATAAGGGGTGGGGGGGGGCGGGCGGAATGTTCCCTTCTCCCAAACCTTGAGCAGCTCTTTAGATGGAAATAAATTTTCTTCATGGGGAATTAAATTCTTCAAAGACAAATCCATCCCTTGAACTCTTTTCTTGTCTTACAAGAAAATAGGAGCCACAAAACATAAAATTTAATTGAGACTCACTAAATGAAGGCTCAGTCAAGCACAGCATTAAAGGTCACATAGCTTTCTATATAGGCAGGCAGGAGTATTAAACTTCAGGGTTTTTGCAAGCTTGTTTTGGCAGTGTCTCCAGTTGCTACTAATTGCACGGGGGCTGCAGCAGTATGGATCCTCTCAGGTGATGAGCAGCCTTTGCTCAGCCAGATTTGCCAGGAGCCGTGCAGCAGAGGTTCTCCAATTTTGCTTATGAGATGATGCATGAATTGACAGACCTTTGACAGTGAGGTAAACCCACCAGGAGCATATCTGTTTATTGAGGAGTGACAGCTTTATAGCCAACATAAAAATAATCTGATGTTTATTGGGGAAAATGTTTGGATTAATTCAAACCATTAATCGAGAAAACTTTTCCTTCTTTTTAGATCCTACAAATAAGAGATTAGGTTGTGTTCAATGACCAATTTTTATATCATTGTGATTTTTACTGCTGTGGTATTCACTCTGTTTTATTTTGATAGTCACTTAGGTTGGAATATGAAATGTAAGAATAAAGCAATGTTCTAGCTGAATGTATATTTTGCATTTATATTAAAGACACATGGTGTTGTGTCTCATATTAGGAAGAGAAAATTATGCCCATCTGCACTGTCTTAATTTGGAGTTACAACATTAAAATGATGGATGCTGTTATTTTGAGTCTGTAAACAACTTTGTTCTTATAAACTTGGATTTTCATGGGCTCATAATTTTAACAGTAAATGCTCTGGGTTATAGTTGGCTTTTTTCATAGGCACTCAGTCAGGAGACCTGTTACTTTCTTGTTCATTTGTTAACTTGCCTGAAATAGGAAGGGTAGTAGTGTCCTGAATTCCAGTTTTATAATTCAACATTGGGATAAGTTACGGTTTAAAGTGCCTGTTTGTCTTTCTTACAACTGAATGGTCCTGGGAAAATGCAAAACACAATTGTCATTGATCGTTTGAGACTTCATTATTTCTGCTGAGTTATCTGATTATATTTAATTTGGTTTGGGAAAGAGCAATTACCCCCACATTCACACAGCCCAATAGCTTTATAACTATTTCTGTCTTGTTCTCAGCACCACCTCACCACTCTCTTGTACCTGTAATTGTCTGTATGACCAAACACACTTTTTTTTTTTTTTAATAAACAGCACCCTGACTCATACATTTGTGGGGATTAGATTAAAAAGCTGCACAAAACTTGTCAGCTATGGGTGGAGTAGGTGGGAGAAGAGCCAAGACTCAGTACGAGCTGAAAGAGTGCAGAGTCATCAGCAAACATGCAGAAGCGGGACTGCTCCTGGTTTACATGATATTAGCGATCGTTCATCAATTAAGGAATTTGCTGGCACTCTCCTTTGTCCTGCCTCTGTTTATCAACTCTCTGTCATGGTAACAAGTGCTTGAGAGACTGCAGCACTGCTCTTGAGTCTGGCTCTCCCAGCTGGCTGCAGATAATACTCTGCTGCTTCTCACTGCCAGCAGGTCAGGGAAGGAGACTGGCAGCCCTGCAGGCAAGCACCAGCCGCTGGCACTCACAAGCATCATCACTGCCCATTCCTGGGGCCCAGCTGGATGTATGTTCTTCCAGCTGAGATGAGGAGACCTATCATAAGGCTGCCAAATAAGAGTTACACATGATACAAATACTTGGCTACGCTGCACCTGAAACCTTCAGCAAAATTGCCAATCAGGGAAGTGTGACATGGTCAGTCGTGCCAAAAATTCCTTCTCCCAGTGCGCATTTATGAAGTAGAGATTCTTTTCCACTTAGTGGAGGCACACTGTGGTATCAAAAGACCAGACTGCTTTCAGTGCTCTGAGGCAAGCCTAAATTGTAGATTAAGATGCTCTTTCCCCCATGCATACAGCTATCTGCCTCATTCCATGGCTTTTTGTTAGCACCTCAGACCAGGAGGGGCAGAAGTGAAATTGGACCCATGCTTGCTTGCTATCTTCAGGAATCTTGTTTCTTAGTAGAGACCCACCTGCACTGCTAGTTTCATAGACTGTGATCTTGCAAACTGAAGTACAGGAACCTTTTCTCTTCTGCCTCCACTACATGAACAGTAACTTCTACCTGAACACTGAGGAAAGTGTGTTAGCACTTGTACTTCAAAAAACCAAAATCTATACCTAGATCCATCTCCCTTCTAGTCCTACCAGCCTGTCTCACATTTATAAACTCATGGTACTTATACCAGCCTCACTAAAGTGAGACTGAAGATGCCAAAAAAAGGGCACTACACCACCAAAATGTCTATCTGTATATGTCCTGATGTATCCCCATAGTTCATAATATATTGCTAATTTTTCTTCCTTTTATCTGTCATGTGTCACATTATGCTACATTGGCATCTTTGTGCCGTACTATTGTGACTATTGCAGGCTTCACTAAAGCCTGTGATTTAGAGTATCAGAAATAATTATCATATTCCTGTGTGAAATGACATAATCTGAAACAAAAGTGTAAATTAAGCTTTATGATAAATTGTTGAATTCTGAACTGTAAATGAAATTGTAAATAATAGTGTGATGGTTTAAACTGTGAACCAATGTGAAATCTGTTGGCTTTCATGAATAAAAATAAAAGTCTTAGGGATGATTTTTTGAACCATTTGTTTGAACCATCCTGCTTTGCATATCTTTAAAGAAGAAATGCTCAATGTTAGAAAAAACTAGTATTTGTGTATTTTCAGGGAACATGATCTTGCAAAATTTAGATGGGGACATGACAAGTTCTCATAATACATAATTAAATTTGTCAACTCTTTAATCAGTCAATTTGCTTTAAAACACAATACTCCTCAGGAAGTGCCCTCATGCCTGTGCAGTTTGGAAGACAGGATTCACATGTCCCTGTGGAAAACTGGTCTCATAGATCTGCAGTGAAAAGAAAAATGATGGCCTAGCATAGGTTAGGTGTCCCACAGTCAAAGCATTTGATAATTCTTCTGGCTAATTAACTATGAAGAGTTCCTTCTTCACAGACCATGACATATATATGCCGAGTAATATATCTGCTTTCCCTATAACTGTTCTTATGCCACTTACTCTCACTTTGCCCCATGTCTTGGTCTACACAGGCCTATGTGCAATATGTGGTCTTACTGTTTTCAGTTTCATTTGATTGTCTATGGTTTATTTGGACTTGTGACTTAAAACCATAATTTTTATTCTTACTCTGAATGGGTGCTGAGCCATAAAATTTAAATGACAGTATAGCCTTGAATAAAGTCATCAGAAAGACTACTTTTAAGATTAGAGGAACACATAAAATTTGACTAACAGAATTTTCCTGATAATTTACCTTAAGATTTTGATTTATATTATGCTCACAAGGTTTTAGATCAAATATAAACCGCAAAGGAGACCACAAAGGATCTTTTGTGTGTCTGCATTAAGGTGATGTGCATTCTGCTTTCTTTTGTAAATAGAGACTCACATTTGATAATGCAATTTTGTCTCATTTCCCGATAAAGATAGAAAAAATCTGGGAAATTTTGACACCTCATTATGTTTTAAAATGTGCATACATATGTGCATGTATATCTATTTATACAATGTTCATGCATTCTTAGTCTCTAAGTAGATAACCAGTGCCAACAATCAACATACCAACAAATAATCCAGTGCCAACAATCCAAAGTTGCTGGATGCTTTCACAACACTAGTGAGTCACAACAAACGATGCTTGTTCTTTTAACCTACAGGTCTCAAAACAAGAAGGAATGACCATTATCTCAAACATATAGTTGGGGATATTGAGATGTAAAGTGTCAGAGACTCAAGCAGATCTGGACTGGAGCATGCATGCAGGTGGTTCTCACAGAGCAGCCTGATACCATGTCATTGGTTTGTCCAATGCTAGCATGTTAATATCAAAGTTCTGAGGAACACGTGTTAGACATAAAATGGAATTATTTAATACAGGCTTCCAATTCAGAAGGGGTCTGAAGACTTATCTGGTAATGCATTTAGTGAAGTAATTTGTCTGCAGGCATACATGGATGCAGTGGCAGGTTTAAGCCTGAAGCTGCAAAGCTAGCTCCCCATTCAGTGGACCGCATTGTCTCCAGATAGTCAGCACTATTTAGTAATGTTACTGTCATGAGGTTTTCATCATCCCATTCAGGCAGGAATTCTCTGTTCCTGACTGAAGGTTCCCTACCCCCATCTTCATATGTTAACACTTGAAAACACTTAAAAATGGCTTTGGAATGTGAAAAACTTTATGTGTGTAGCTGTCTGAAATACAGTGAAGTTGTAGTAGTGTAACTAAGGGCAGCATTTGACTAACCACATTTTTATGACCAATGGACACACATTTTGTTTCCAAAATTTAATTTGGTATATATGGCAACGCAGTAAACAAGAACACTCTTAAATAAGTGAATCGCTTCTGAGACTCATGTACTTTAAAGGTGAAACACATGCTTATTTCCCATAGGGACAAAACACAATAAAATCTAGCAAATATTAAAAGCATCTTAGAAGTAAACAGGCCAGACATTAACTGGCATTAGTTATCGTTTGCTAAGGCCACTGGAGGTACACTCATTTATATTGGGTGTCTGATCTTTATTTTTTAAAGGTACAAGTTGTTTTATTTTTTTTCAAATATTTTCATAATCATGTTGTTTTAACCTTAAAGATATTATTTATCAAGTGTCTCTGTTTTCTACTACTATTTCTACTACTAAATAGAACTCATTATAACATTAGTACTTATTGCAATAGCTCCTAGGAATCAGGTGACTGCATTATAAGATGCTTAGAGTAGTAAAAAGATACCTACAAGGGTTGTTTAAAATCCATTTTTATCTATCTACTCTAGTTAGCAAAAGATCAGCAGCACTAAATTTTTTAGTCCTTACAATTTCAACATTCAAGAATATGTATCATATTGCCACATTAGGCAATATGATACATTCCTCTTGGTTTCAGCCCTCATGTTTAAATAGATCGATGTGATAATTATGCTTATATTAAACCTGCTTTTAAGTCTTGTGTGTGGAAAATGTTATACTATGCTTTATCATTAAATTATCTGAATGTGTTTATACTCTCTGAATGCAAAGAATATATCTGCCAAATTTGGTAGCTCAGGATAACGGCCACAAACTTCTCCTACTTCAATAACTGGTTCAGCATGAGAGACTGCAGTATTTCACAGTAGTAAAGCAGATGTTTGCCCCTGGGAGCCTGATGGAGACATTTCTGCCTGCCTCCATTCACCTCACTTTGGGCAGGGACACCATGCTGCATCTGAGCCCCAAAATCACCATGCCTCCAAGCAGCTGAGCTGAGAACCACCTGGAGTTAGAGAGCTGGGAAGAGCTCGTACGTGCTGTGCTGTATATCTTCCGCTTCTCCAGGGCTTCCTTGCTTGCCCAGGGTTGTGCAAAAATTTTGTCTAGAGAGAATCTTTCAGGGCACAAACAAAGGCCCCTCTGAGTTTAGTCACTGCCATGGCTGCATATCCCCTGAGCAAGGATTTCAGGAATTACTGTTAAGGCTAATTGGCTAAATTAAGTTTAGTTTTGGATCATGCCACTTTTTGTTGACCTGTCTCTGAAAAACTTGTTTGTTTTCTTTAGTGTCATTAGAGTCTACAGAACTGAAACCTGTATTTTAAATGTGAGAAACTGATTCAAGCCCTGATGGAGAGATGGAGGCAGGAGGTATCTCTCAAATCTGAGCTGGGGCAAGGCTGTCATACCCAGCTACAGGCAGAAAAAAAGGATCTGAAATCTATCTGAAACCTCTTTCTTACCAAAGGAAATAGCTCTGCAATCTGATGATGACACTGTTAGTAGCTAGCTGTCAGAATTAGCTATTTATCAGTTATGTAAATCTAGCCATTACATTTAACATTTCATAAACGCAGTAGTGGAGGCACATGAGGTGCAGAATTCACTGCAGTTATGTGTTGTGTTTCTTTAAAAGACAAATGGTTATTTATTTCTCCTTAATTTAGGTTTCTGGTAGCCGTTATTTGTTAACCTTTCCTTTAAAATAAAAACTCCACTGTATCAAGGAAAGAAACAGTGACCAGAGAGCATATAAATCACTTTTATGTCCTTAGAACAGCTGACTTCACACTTTTATTACATTGTTTGAAATAGCATCTTTTCATCTGGAAGGAATCAGTTTAAAATGTGATTGTCAACACAACAAAACCAGCTTTCTGTTTAAAATGGCTGCTCATGAAGCTTAGAACTACTCTTTTGCCAGGATTTTCTTTACAGACATTAGTTACTAGAACCAAGAGATTTTAGATGGGATGTTCACAGGAAATACCTGGCAGACAGCATAAAAGGCAGAGTAAAGCATTTTTATTTTAGTTGTAGAAAGCATGCCTGTGAAAATGAGCCACAGTGTTTTAGGTCAAGAGCTATGTTTTTCCAGTAGAAGTCTCTAAGTTGTAGTTTGAAATGGGCAAAAGAAAAAATCCTCATCGATTTTTTCGTGTCTTTACCTAACCAATCATGCAACATACATTTAGCATATTTCTTAGACTTTATTTCATGCTTATTTATAATGGCATTATTATACCTCTCTCTAATCTGCATTTCTTCACTGGTTACATCTGAAAACACAGCTTTGTCTCTTTCATACCAATCCTTTTAATTACAATAGTGCTCAATCGTTTATTTATATGTAATTTAGATCAGTTTGAACACCTGAAATTTTTAAATCTCTAAAAAATGCAGATGAAGATTCTATGAAAATCTGCTATTGCGTTCGAGTGATAAAACATTTTCACCTGAGAAGTAATTGAACTTTACGTTATATACATTTAGTCATTATTTTAACTGTAAATTACAAAGATGTTGTAAGACTATGACTAGCCATTAGAATAGGTAGAATTTTTTCAGTACTGATAATTTTCTTGTTTTCAGGGTAGGTTAATTAAAAGTTAATACTAAAGCTATTACTTATAATACTTTAACTAACAATTTTGTATTACACCGTACTTCAAAACTGTAGATATCTTCAATTTTTTGTTTTCTTTTTTAATGTTGGAAAATAAATAGCATTATGTGAAAAACTTCTCAAATACATCTTTGTTAGGAAGGCAGTCTTTCCCTGACAGGGTTCTTTTTGTTGAGTCATAGAGCTGCCATTGCAGCAGTAACTGATAGGCAGGCTAATCATTCATCTCTAACATCATCACCAACCCCTCGTCTCTTTGCAATGTTCTTTACTCAAGTTGAAGTCTTCCTATGTATCATGCTTCACATTCTGAAAGAATCTTGAAAACATGTATGCTTGACCATGGAGTAGAAACTATTTCTCCAAAGCAGTACACCAACTCAAAATAAAAAGACGATGTAAATGACTAGGAATATTTGACAGTCATGTAGATTTTCTGTGGAATGTGCCTTAAGTAAAACAAGATAAAACGGAATTAGCACGGCGTATGGAAATATTTTAGAAGACTGTGTTTCTGTATCATGCTAACTCATAGTTCAGGCTACATTGCATACCATATGATTCACAGAATCAAACTGTGAAAAATAGTTGATTTTGCTTGTTATGCTATTTGCCTCTTTAAAGAAAATAAAATTCTAAATACGTGTGAGGTTGGTTTCTTAGTTTTCATGTTCTTTGCTTATTCAACTTTACTTATAGCATGCTGTGGTTCTTTACCCTATAAATATCAATACTAACTTTAGTGCAATAAAAATAATTTTATTTAATTTTTAAAATGTCTGCATCAAGCGTAGTGCATGTATAACACGCTGCATCTCCTTACAGGAATGTGAGCACATAGGCACAGATAAACTGCACCATTGCATTCTGAATATCCAGTGCAGAAAGCTGCTTTCAGAGTAAGCCAGCAGGCACTTCGTAGTAAATTTATGAAGGTTTTGTGAAGCATAGGAGGCAGCAACTCTTAACTGAAACATTGGCTCCAGTCATGATTACAAGATCAATCCTCATGCTTTTTTTTTTTTTTTTTACAGCTTGCCTTCAGTGTTTGTGTATTTTTGTGTGTTTTAGCTTTGCCTGGACTTGCATATACACAGTTTTGTAGCTGGCTATCATACACAGGGTGTCTCAAGTACAGAATGATTTTTTAGGGCTTATTTTAATCTGATAAATGGAATTTTCCATAATAAGTAAACACCTCTACATCATAGGAATTCGGTAGTCAAACCCAATACATCTCTTTGCTGTTCTTTGTAGCAGTGGACCTCTTTGTCAGGGACAAATGCTTCTACTATTCTGATACATTCTAATCTAGGTAGGAGCTCAGATCACTTACTTTTAAAACATTTCTAAATGAAACTCATTTTTTCATAATTTGAATACCACATAATTTTATAGCCTGGCTTAAGTCTAATTTTGATAAATGTGTTTTCCTTAATTTGCAAAAGCCCATTTTACAATAAATTATATATTCCACTTATGTCTTAGTTTAACAATTTTTCTGTATAAGACACTTTAAACATCGAGAATGTCCTAGATATTTTAAGAGCTCGTTTTCTACACCACTTTTATTTGGAAATATCATCTACCTCTAGTCTGAATTACCAATTAGTGTATAGATAATATTTATTCTTTTGATTGCCACTGTTATTTTGAAGCCTAAATCTGGCCTCAATTTTGTGGATAAAAGTGAAATACTAGCTAATTAGCACTACAGTCTTGGTTTTAATATATTCTCGCATAATATGCCTCTGTATTTGAAAATGCAAAATAGTATACTTGCAATGTATTCAGACTTTCTTGTGCTTACTGGGTTACAACATAGCAAAGTATTTCCTTTTTTCATATTTTCTTAATAAATGGGTAATTTAAGTATCAAAACTAATTTAGGTTTTCTTTTGGAAATATGTAGAAAGCAAACAAAAACTTTCAGCTACATTTTAAAAACTCCCATGCAAGTTAAATATATTGTCACAATTTGGGGAATAATAAAATGTCTTCAACAGCTCATGTTAATAGTTGCAAATAATTAATAATTGTTCAAAGCTGTAATATAAGAACAGGAAAAATAACAGTCTGGGGTTTTTTACAAATGGCAGTATCCACAGACTTTCTCCAAAATTTTGTATTTGTAATTTTATCTAGAGTTACATAAAGAAAGAAGGGAAAAGCAATTTAATGTATTCCTGAGAACAATTATACTGGTGTAAAAGGTGAAAAATTGGCTAGTGAGCAGTTTAATATATGGAAAGTTAGCTGGCATTGCAAAATGCTAGGAATCAGTGGCAAGAAAGTTTTCCTCAGCATCCTGTTTGGGAAAATGCTGGGTTTGAAGTGGGTCTTTCTAAGTTACTGCGAGAGAATGCTTGGAATTTTGTCTTTCTACCGAAAAGGATTGGTTTTCCCTTGATTGTCATCAGTTTGCTAGATTGTGCTGCTATTTAAGCTATTAAAGACTGTGCTGCTTGGTCTCAGGTGATCCATAAAAAGGAATGAAACCTTGGGAAGGTAAACCTTCACCAGACTGGCTCGATGTATCAGCCTTCCATGACGGAAGCTCTTTGTTGAGAATTGTTGGCAATTCCAGCAGTTTCCAACTGAAGATAAGAGCCAGCGTTCTTGGATAATGCCCTCGATCACACACCTGATGACAGACTCCTGCATGCAAGTTTTTTCAGGTGCTATGTTTGCTCAGTAATCCTTCAGTGCCAATCTTTTCTAAATGGTGAGCAGGTCCTGTCAGTAATGGACATCAGCCATTAGGCTTGTAATATTTGTCATATATCAGGTTACAGCTTTGTTACTGCAGTGTGATGAATGGATGCTGCTATGCTCAAAGAAAATAAAGAAGTGCTATAAATTTAGCAGTCAGTACTAAATGACTTGTTACTTTAGGGGCCTGATTCATATCCTTCTGAAGTCAGTGGAAAGTATTCTGTTCACTAAAACCTTTATATAAGGCCTTAAATCTTTCTGGTTTAAGGAACAGAACCCAGGACTGCCATTAAAATATGGTTCCCCCTTACCCACTATATGCACGTTTACACCTAAACAGTAGTGTTAGTGCAACTCTTACTTTATGTCAAGGTTTATTTTCTGTGCAAATGTTTTGATTAAACATGGAGGCAATACAGAGAGCTAACCACAGAACCTGATAGGTCACTCATGAACTAATCAGAACTGGAACTGAGGTGTTCAAAAATTCAGTAATTCTTACAGGGATCCCAGGAATTTCTACACCAGATTTGAAAGTCTGTGCTCTGCTTTTATGCTTTCTTTCCTTGTTGGCATTATTCTGGAAGCTGCTCTGACTGAAGATAGGGATAAGAAATTATCAAGGACATAAGAATCTGTCTGTGAACAGAGTCTGAAATGTGTTTCATGCGGTTTACAAAGTTTTGCAAGGTTCAGACAGTACCCAAAGAATTTCTAATTCATTAAAATCACTTCTGGTGGCATAAAGATGGTGAATTTCCTTTTTATATTCCAGGATATAAGTAAATCTAGTACATATGAAGAGTAAGGCATAGTTTTAAGCCATAAAAGTGTTCCCCTTTGTTTGTCACTAGCCTTATGTGCACAACAGTTTTAGTTGAGGAGGGGGCTACTAAAAACTGGTTCTAACCACATTCAAAAAAATTCTGCATAGCTATTTTGTTACTAGCTAGAATGTTTGTTATGGCGACTCCAGTTTCAAATGACCTAATAGATATCCTGCTTCTGGAACATGGACTGTGATCTTACCTAATATAGATGGTAATATGTGTTGCTAAAATGTTTATGCTTATTTTTAAATTATAATTAATCCCTCCATGTTCAACCTGTAATTTCCATACAAACCTCATTTTCATACTTCAGCTAGTGGTAGTATTATATAAAAATTTACTCCTTCCCATTGTTTTGTAAATGTTAGTGCCCTCCCTTGTGCTATCAGTGAGATGGCCTAAATGAAATATAAAAAGGAAAACGAGTACACATGCTGCAAAAAAATGTGAGAAGGGTCAGTCAGGAGAAATACGCTGGAACTTGTATGACTTGGTGTGTTAATGCTGAGGGACCTCCTACATAAAATGCATTCTTGGCATGTTTGACATAGAAAGGGTCTGGGGAGCCGTGGTAGTTAGAGAAGCAAAAAGAGAAGGAAAGCATTCTGTACCAAAAGACAACACAAAGATAAGAGAGGAAGAATAAAAAAATTTCCCAAATTAGGTGTGAAAGGATGCAACACACAATAGACTACATTTGGAATGTATTCTTTTTGCTTTATTTAAGCAATAAATAGTATTTGGGTTTCAGTAGAGGCAAAGAGCAAATTTGAATGCAAACTACTTAAAGTGTTTAGATCCTGGTTCCTAGTGCTAAAGCTATACAAATGCTTTAAAACTCTATTAAAAAACAAAAAAAAAAATTAAAAATCCATGATCTTTGACCAGTACAATCTGCTGTTGCTTATCTACCTGCTCCTTAGAACCTTCTCTGATTCCTTCTGTGCCAGGTAAGTAATTTCATTCAAAATGAAGCTCATATTGGCTTCCAGAACATAGCATGTAAATTTGCTTCTGTCCTGCTGTGTGATCGTTATATATAGTCTACAGTGCCGTAGGCTCTATATAAACAGTGCACTTTTTCCACATTCATTAGCAACCTGCAAAGTTATGGATTATTTACCAAGTTCTTGTGCACTACCTTTCTAAGGTTTTTCTGGCACATTACCTAAGCCTGTGTTTAAGACAACATATTAAATTACACACTTCTTAATTTTACAATTGCCCTAAGTTTTAAGATATCCAGCATGAGAAGCAGAATTTAGACACCTGTAATTCTGTCATGTAAATAATATGCATGTATCTGTGCCAACAGATGTCTAACAGACATTTCTACAAGTCTACATGGGAACTGTATAAAATTTGAATTCAGAGGAAACTGTGTAGAAAGTATCTGAAATATATGGTCTAGTCACCATTTATTATTCTATTTTTTGTAATTTTTTTCTTTAATGCAGTTCTTTTCATTTGTGAAAGGTCTTGTTCTTAATCTTAGGTAGAGTTTTCATTGTCATAGAAAAAGTTACAGATACAATGGTGAAATGTGAGGATGCCTGATAGCATTCCAAGTAGCCTTGGATGTCTACATTTCCTACCTTAAACGATGCATGACCAAAGCTTCTGTTTCTCTGATTCATTAGACCACTTTATAAACACCTGTGAGCAGAAATTCTCTCACAGGAAGAAGTTAATTAAAAAGCAGTTATATAAGTATATGTGTAACTATAACAGAAACATTCAAATGACACTTCTTGCCCATCACTGAAAAACAGCTGAACTAAGAATTCTGTTAGCCCTCAGGGTTTGCTACTGACTTCGTATGTTTGCCTGATGGTATTTCATCAGAAAAGAAACTAAACTAAGCACCTATTTGTGTTTAGCAGAGCTTTGAAATAACCCTTAAACATGTGCGACAAAATCTGCTTTGTCCTTAGTGCCAACCACAAAGTTTGCTTAGCACCCTACAAAGATGGTCATCCTACCCAGAAGACACTTAAACAATAAAGTTGGCCAAAGTGCTGCAGGAAGGAATATGTGGTCAGAGAACCACGATGCATGTCCACGTATCTCAAGAAAGTTCTACCAGTACAGGCCTGGGACAAAGGGCAACATGTTGCAACCTAGAGTATGGACAAGGCCCTGTGATTGGGAAACAGCAAGAAGAACAGCTACTGTAAAGCTACAGTATAAATTGCTTATGAATAAAGCTGCTTACAAAACCAGTCCTGCACAGATGCATTTCACTTAAACCAGAAAATCTCTACCAATGTGTGGTTCTATGAACAAACTATGAGCTACTATTTTTCCAAACTGTGATTATTCTTTTAATTGAGAGAAACAGTATGAACACAAATTAAACCACTCTTTTTGAACCAGTAAGCTTGGATTTAATACTGATGAGACAAAAAAAAAAAAAAAAAGCCATGCACAGAAAAGATATTATTACCTAAGTCTAAAACTCTTTGTTGCAAGGAAGCTCACACAGTTGCCAGGTGGAGACAGCTGGTAGGCTCAATCCACTTCTAGGCAGTTCCAGATCTTGCCTAAAACACACCCATAAGATTGGGCTCCTCATAAAGTACATTTGTGTCTGCTACCTTTTTTGCGAAATCATAGCCTCTGAAATATATTTTCCTGAAAATGGCTGAAAGGGCTTGACCAGGAACTGAAGATTCTTACTCAGTCTGAAAACAGAGGAGTCCAGACCATTAGCTCCCACTTGCTGGAGGAGGGTCTAACCATCATTATAAAGCCTTTGGTAGACATAAATGAGGGAGAGTAAAGATGGAAATACTCATTTTATATTTCTGTTGTACCTTCATACTTCAAAATGTATCCGTAAGGAGTATGGCCTACGATTCAGTGATAGTGAACCTGGGGAGAGTCATGGCTTCTAATTCTTTTTCCTAAATTCTTTATGACAATTTATTAAAAGAAAAGAAAAGAAAAGAAAAGAAAAGAAAAGAAAAGAAAAGAAAAGAAAAGAAAAGAAAACAAAACAAAACAAAACAAAACAAAACAAAACAAAACAAAACAAAACAAAACAAAACAAAACACAGACCCCTGAAGACATGGAAGAGGGTAATTCCTGACTTTCTGGTTAAGAGGAGTGACCAATGCTTCCTACCATTTCCCCTGCAAAATAATAGATATTTATCTTGACTGGTTTTGAGGGGTGACTGTGAACTATGGATCAGAAATGAAAGAAGTGTTCCCCACTAGGCCAATTACATACCAATAAGAGGTGGGATATTAAAGCTTCTGTAGCTGCAGTCAAGTGGCTGCCCTGCAGAGCAAATCTGTCTTGCAGTACCTGATGCTGGGAAGTGTATTCTTTGCAACACCATCTCTATTCATGAAACCTGGCTGTCCTCTGCTTCTCTGAATTAGCTGTTAAAGTCTGTTGAAATCTGTCAGCTTGAGCCTGTGGAGTTTCATCCACCTGTTTCTCACCCAGCATAGCAACATAACAGGTGTCTGGGGTCACACCACCTTCTGTTACAGCATCCTAAACCAGACATTCAATCTTCACTTCTCTCTCTATCACCAACTTTCCTGTGAGGAATCATGTTCTAACCACCATTTTCCATCCATTTTTGGTAGCCATAGAGGAAGGAGAGTAGAGATGAGCTCACTGGGAGGCTGGTCACTGTGAAAACTCAAGCTCATAACTAAGCATGTCTACCCAAAGCTGTACAAATCAGGTGTAGTGATCAGAAGATTGGCAGGATGTGTTGCCACAGGCCTTCGGTTTTAAGAGGTTCTGATATATTCTCCTATTAAACATTTCAACCTTGAACTCAGGTTCTCTGTAGCTGAATAATGAACCACATCAAGTTTGTAGCACAGCTCAGTGCATCAAGTCTGTAAGTGCTGAAGAGGTTGTCCCAGAGTAGCTAGAGAGGGAAGAGTCCTGGAAACTGACACTGTGGAATAGCAGGAGCTGGTGGTGGGGCTGCAGCAGTAGAGGGAGTGTTTACAGCCCGTGAAGAGGAATTTCTGCTTTTGCTGGGAAGAAAACTTGCTGTAAAAAGCAGGTATGCACAGCAGGGTTAGCACTGACTGCAGAAGTAAAGTGGTTCTTCTTGTCAAGTTTTTGTAGATGTTGCTGAGGTAGGACAGCAGCATCTCTGCTTATTTTGCCACTGCATGAATGCAGCCTGGCATGGTCTCATAAAGATACGTATGGGGCTTTAGTTCTCCATTAGCATCCTTTGGGGCCATGCTGCCTTTTGTGCAGCACAAAAGGCACATTCTACTGCAGCATAACTTGACCCGATTTCATCAGGGCTATATCTGCTGTTATACCTTTGCTAAGGTCCATCATATGTCTCTATAAAAATATTAACCTAATATTTTATTGTTCTGAAAGCAAGAAACAATCAGCCTCAGCCTTCAATGAAGTTAAAAAACATCTGTTTTGAAGTCTTGTAGGCACTGAGTAGTAAATTGGAATAAAAATAGGTTATTCTAGTTAATTTCTGTTTCCTGTTTTTTCATGTTTGACCTGACTTATGGAGAACAATTAAATTTAAAACAGACATTTATGATGGAGCCGATCTAATTGTAGCTAAGTTTTGGAACAGTTTGGTCTTCCTTTTACCATAACTTGCTTATGCTTGCATTTGTTTCATTATTGGAAAAAGGACTTCAGACATGTCTGATAAGGACGTGATCATTAGTACCTTGAGAACTCACTGTAAAAGCATTCAATTAATGAAAAAAATATAAAAAGCATTAAACATTTCTTTAATTGCTTATTTCCTTTTTTTCATTGAACGCTAACCACAATCTTTTTCAAAAAATCTTTTGTTCTGAGTTTTATTTATGTAGCTGTAGAATTTCCTTAGGCATCTAGATTTTGAACCAGGTATTTAACTTAGACCTTGCATTGCCTGGGATGACTGTATTAGTTACCAGGGAATAACTGGAATTTTAAGCTAAGATTACTTAGGGGCAAAAAAAAAAAAAAAAAGGATTGCTGATTCCTGTGGAAAGGGGAGTTATGCACAAAAGTCAAATTCTGAGAGCTGGTAACAAATGAGGACTGAGGACCAGCTTCATCTAAAAGTCAATACAATATTTATAAAAATTTAATTCCATTATTAACCACACTAAAGCACTATTTTATTCATAATTAAATATATATCTTTCTTTTTAAAATGCAGAAAATATTTTTCTTCATGATGTTGTTCTGTAATGTCATTATGTTCCCATGTAATTCCTCTGAAGGAATGTGTATTTTACTGTAAATAGATCAACTGTCATTGCTTACGTAATTATGAACTGCTCATTCTACTTTTTAGTCATTCTTAAAACAGGGTGCTCTGAACAGATACCAAAAGGATATCCAATAGATACAGCTTCTCATTCACAAGCCAAACATTCCTTCTGAAATCCCAGAAAAGAATAATGGTGTCCTAGGAGTAAATCAGTGTAAATCTCACAGCCTTCAATAACTGGAATAGAAAGTCCTGAGGTCACACCTGAAACAGAATTTTAGGGAGTAACATATTGCATTACGAAATGAGTCACGAGGCCAGCTGTGTTTATAGATATTGTGCAATTAAAAGTTGGTGATCTTTCTCCTGATAACAATGGGGTATGCTGTACTCTGAATTCACGAGTCACATGGAGAAAAATCCACTGTTTGGCCATTATCCAAAAATGACAAGGACAAGTACATGAGCAAGTGGTGATTTGTCTTGTTCAGTCTCTGGAAGACTCTCTTTCTTTTTTTGAGTTCTGTTATTTACAAAGAAATACAAATGTTGGGCAATAATCAAGCATAGAGAGCTGACTGTAGTAATATAGCATTGATGGACTGGAAACCAGATGGTCTGTCAGATAATGAAGTATTATCTGGCAAGGGATTGTTCCTGAAAGCCAACATCCTCACCTATTTAGCACTCTGGAATGTCGACATATCAGTTACCACATTCATGAGATGGTATGTGTTGTACTTTAGAAGCCATCCCTAGAAGAGGCTTTTTAATTCAAGATTACTCCCTGATGAGAGGGTAGAGGTGCCATTATTGTAGCACAGCTGGATGAGTATAATACTCAGCAAGATGTGAACCATACATCAAAATTCAGAGTTAAAGAGGAAAACATAATAGGCTACATCCTGATTTCTGTCTAACCAAAGTCATAGTTTCATGGATATTTTAAACTAGCACTCACCGGAAGCAGCAGTGGTGTATGCCCTATGCCCAGAGCTGTGTGCTCCTGCTTTTGTGCCACAATCTCCTTTGTGCCAGCACACGCACTCCTGATCAGGAGTCTAGGATGTTGAAAAAGTGATTTGGTTTAAATTAATCTGGTCATTAAAAAAGAATTGTGTTGGTAATCTGGAGGGGTTCCCCCTGGCTAGCTCATGTCGCACACAGACCTTTAGCCAGCAGGATGGACAGAGTAATGTGGAAGCATGACAGGGCAACTGGGAAAGGATGAAGGGAAGGTGGGATTATTTCTGCTTTGACAGCAGTATTTATCCCAAATGTGGGTGAAACCAGAATTCAAGAATAGCCAGAGCTGTTGGAGGTAAACACGGTAAATCCCAGTTGAAGCAGCTGCCACCTGGCAAGACAGAGCAGAGAACGCAAAAGGCAAGGGCAGCTGGCTGGAGGACTAGTGGGGGCAGTGCCCAGGGTTTGGAGATACTCCCTGTCTTTCTGTGGCCATGATTATAGCATAAAGTGGAGTGCAAAATGAAGAAAAACAAAATTAAATAGATGAAATGGTTTATTTAAAAGATGACAGAAAATTGGTAAGGCTCTTATCAGTAAGACTAGTTTACAACTTCAGCTTTAATTTCACAAGCCATTTTCACTACCCTCATGATTACTCAAAAGAAAACTAGCTGGCCACATGGTATTAGTTCTTTAATATTTTCATAAGCCATTTTCTGTAGTCATGAAGTCTTTTGCTCACATGAAGGAGAAAAAGTAATACATGTTACTACTGAATGGAAGGAAATTAGTTCTGATATAATCTGTTGCAATATGTAATAAATAACTGATAACTACTCTTTAAGAATATAAACATTTTCCCATTGTTGTTGGCATTATTCATTTGCAACACCTAAAAAATAATTTACCCAGATAATCAGATAAAAAGGCTTCACCTTCCATGAGTTCAGTGCTATAATATTCAATACTAATTATATAAATAATTTCTTGAAAAAGTCTGTCTCACTCAGCAGCCTATATACAAAGTGGAGCTTGAAATGGGCTAAATTGAATTTGTGGAATCACTGGGTCCAGTTATCTTTGCAGGGTGACTTTTCTGGCAGCAGGGTGAATTTTCTGTCTTCCAGGCAGTTGACAGAATTCAAAATTTCCCTGAAGCAAAACTAATATTTTCACACACTTTAAATATATATGCTGAAATATTATCAGTTAAAGACTCTTTTTTCTCAAGCTTGCTTGGGAAAGCTTCAAAGCCGTAGTTATCTCAAGAACTAAATGTATCATTCGTCCCAGCCCCTTAATATTTTTGAATCAAGCAGAGGACAATAATTGAGAGATTCAGTTAAGTTAAAAAGAAAAAGGCGCTACATTGAAAAAGTAAAGATTAAAATAAGCATTTAAATTCAGTATTGTGTTTTATTCCCTTTGAACTTTATGAAGTTGGTATTTGTTTCAATAGACACAAAAACTGGTTGGGCAGTAAGTGAGAACAGATTATTGTTTTAGAATTACACCCAATTTTCATGGTCACTGCGACTGAAGGCATTTTTATGTGGCCAAATACAAAGTATTTCAAGGGAGTATGAAAATTGAGACTATACTTGCTATATCAACAATGCAGAGAACACTGTCTTAGGAAGCAGTAACACTGAAAATTAATTGTTAAAGATAATTACGTAACATGTAATGTGACTGTACCATAGCAAAAAAGATCTTGCGATCATAAACCATACAGAAAGAGAAGTGCTGTGTGCACCTATAGTAAGGAAGTACAGCATTTTGCCTCTGTATGTAACTTTGGTAACACAACTGATAAAATACTGAATTAAATCAATACTTCAAAGAAAATATAGAGATTGAAGAAATTTGAGAGATCCACAAAACTACTGAGAGGAAGATAGACTTTGTGTCATAAAATTTAAGGGGCTGTTTTTCTGGTTGTGAAACACCATCTTGAAAAGTTACTTGATTGCTATGTATAGATGTAATTTTCACCTATGGAAAAAGCTTTCTGGCACCTGAGAGTTCATGGGTTTTCAGCCTTGCTCACCACAACAAGTATCTGGAATATGATGTTAAGCAAATTCAGCCTTCAAACACAGCTTTCTCTGAGTGTAGAAAAACACTGCAACAATCATCTGCAGGACTTCTGCTTGAGGGCTATTACTTAAGACTTTCCAAATATTATTTTATGTAGTTTCTAGATGAAAACTTGTGTGAGTAAAATGATGTATCCTAAGGGGTCCCTTCTGAGTTTGCAGTCTAGTCTCATAACTCATCCCCTGTCTTGTATTAAGCTTTGAGAACAGGAAATCTTGCATTGCCTTCAACTTACCATAACACTTGGACGTTTGCATTGTGGTAATGACTGTACTTACATCATGCTTCAGAGCTTCAGCAAGTCACTGTCAGGGATCAAGAGGGATTATTTTTTCTAAATGCACAATTGACTAGAAGCATGACAGAGAGAGTTTTTTCCTTCCTTTTAAGAGTGATTGGATACAGATGAAGATGTGATAGCATGGATTAGTCTTTCGACGTAAAACGAAATCCATTTGGAGAGAAAGGGATTGGTTTGTTGTTAGAGGCTCAGTCTTACCTATTTACAGTTTGGGGGTAAGGAAGGAATTTCTGCCTCAGTCTGGTAGGGAATATCATAAGTTTCTCATTCCAGGCATCATCTCTGGCTCTTCTTGACTGTACTCTGCAGTCCACCTAGCCTGCTGCTCATATTCCCTGCCTTCAAGACCAATGTTGTGTTTAATCTGTACTAGAACGAATACAGCAAACTGAAAGGGGATTTTATCCCCATTGAGTATCGCGTCAGTCACCCTGAACAGAATTTCAAACTGTAAATGTTCTTACATCCATCTTACTCATGCATCACAGGTATAATATCTTAGTTTTCCTCTTTCTTTTCTTTCTTTCTTTCTTTCTTTCTTTCTTTCTTTCTTTCTTTCTTTCTTTCTTTCTTTCTTTCTTTCT
>JAWWTY010000156.1:39665953-39711082 GCA_035222235.1 Margarornis squamiger | reverse complement strand
CCGTCCCTTCCCTTCCCTTCCCTTCCCTTCCCGTCCCTTCCCTTGCCTTCTCTCAGTTTGAGCATGTGAGGTAAGCTTTGTTAGGAAAGCATAGGCATTTCTTAATCCAGGTATATCACTGAAGAATGCTTGCCCTATAACAAGCAGTTACTAAATGTAGCTATTTTTGCACCTATTAAATGAGTTTCAAATCTCTCTGGCCTATTTCCTATCACAGATCTTCAATCCTATAGCAGGCATGCTTAGTCTCTCCTCTCCAAGCTACATATATACAGGTTTCCAGTTCTTCGCTGCTCTTACGTACTGTTGGTTGTTATTGCTCATCTGTTTTATAGCTTCAAATGTTCCTCTTGCCATACTGCATTTTCTTTTGAAAAATTACTTTAGAAGCCTTTTCTGAGACTGAAAAAATGCTGTAGCCTAACTCACTATAACCCTCCTTCAGTATCTTTACTATAATTCATAAGAATTTAGCATTTAACTCAGATTAGGAATTAGGCTGAGATGTAGATGACATTTTACCTTGTCCAGTGATTCTGTTTGCCAATCCAAGCACATACAACAAGAATTGCTCAGTCACTCACCAAAAACCAGAACAAATGTAGCTTACTTCTCTGGTGGTTTATTCAGTGATGCATTACACTACTGGAAAGAAATCTAATGTTAGGATTTTCTTTTTGGTTTTTTTTTTAGGTGGGATTTTATTTTTTTTTTTTTGTTTTGCAAGCAAAGTTTTGAATCAAGTCCAGGCAATTTTCATAAATTGGTTTCATCCTAACCAGTTGGCATTTCAGGATCTGGAGAGTAAGAAAATATTTATTCCAGAACTCTCATTCTCACAGACCTTTCATTGTAACAAGTGATAGTCTTCTTCTATCATTTTATGACAAATAACCAAAACATGCTATAACTAAATGCTAAAAGATTTTTAACACAAATGTCAATTGTGCACAAATGGCAGATGTATGATAGTGCTCCACTTATTTAATCTCTATTTTTACCATAGAAGATAAGAATTAATGATATCCTGTGACTTGTCCTTTGTTGCAAGACTATGTTGCTAAATTTCTCTTCAACTCTGGAAGCCTAGGCTTTGTTTGCAGTTCTCAACATTTTGAGTGACTAGGCCAGTTTCACATTGCATTGGTCCACCCACTTCCAAGAAAATGTTTTCAAAGGCTGTGTGTACTTCTGAAAACATGAAGACTGAGGCACCACTGTTTTCTTTAATAACTGATGAAAATAAAATTTAGTGATTAGAATCTGTGTGGTTTTACTTGACTTGGATATATCCCACAGAAGGTTAAAAAAAAAGTACCAAAAGATTATCTATTACCAGTGGGTAGTTTCCTGGACACTGAAATGCAAAAACTCCAAGAATATTCTTCAGCTCCTCAGAGCTGTGTATATGTGGAACTGTGCAGCGCTACAGATGTTTCCACTGCCACAGAAATCACTAAAAACTGCCAGGGAATTTGGCCCAGATGTGCTATAGAATTACGGTGACCCTGGTAATAGTGAAACTTTTAGCAGCAAACACCAGATGTCCAGTAAAATGGTTAAGAATGAGATCCAAAGCATTTTTTTTTACCACATCATCACAAACAAGTATGGAGTGAATAAGCTGAAAATCTCAAGTAGTACTTCATTATTTGTCATCTCTAAGATGATTCTACATGCTTGACTTGTTTATATAGTGCCATTTGAGTATAACATCTCATAGGAAATCTGCATTCACAGAGGCTTAAATAGTTTTGAAAAATTAATTAATTAGACAGGTATATACATTAAACTTAATGTAAGATTGTATTTTTCTCCTTACCTCCTCTCTTTACTCATTTTGCCTGAAAAGTGATTCTGGCTGTGTGTGCGCTGTGCTGCTGCCTTACGATAGCTTGTCTGCAGACAGGATAAATGAACTGCTCTTAGTGCCAGCTAATGTAGTTCTGCTTTGGCTCAAATGGTAGCAGACTCGAGCTGCAGTACCAGGGCTGCATGCACTGCCTCATTCTGTCTCTGTATACATGGTAAATGTACTTTTCCTACAAAGTAAGAGAATTCATTACATTATGAGGCGCTGCTTTATACTTTGTGGTTTGTGGAGAAGTCCATGTAGGGCAGACTTCAGAGGCTATGGAAAGCATTACATTTCTCTTTACACTCTGTTGATTATTTATGATTTTTTTATATCCCCAACTGTCAGTTTTAGATATTCATTATCAGAACATACTTTAGCTATTTTTTAGCTGTCTCTAAACCAAAAAATCATTTCTGTTACAAACCCTGGATCAAAATGTACAATTCTTGAAAAGTTATTTGTGTTTGTTAGTGGTATTGATATGCACAGGACAATAGACATTTATCACTATTCATAAGTTAGATTCACTGTTTTTGCTTAAAGCCTGAATGTAGAGTACTCTGCTCTGTTTTGTGTCTGGAAAACTAATGGTACCAAACTTTTTTACTTGGAATTGGAGTTACAGACTTCATAGATAAAAACAGCAGAAAAATAGAAAGAACCACAGGTACAAAATAGACTTGAATGCTTAAAGAAAAAAATTGAGAAATATGTAGTCTTTGAAAGCAAAAGGATAGTTATGTCTTCCAAACTCTTAAAACTTTGCAGAAGATGTGGCATAAACTCTACTAAAATAAAGAGGCCTGTTGCTCATTTCTACACAAGAAAGTGTAAAAATTTGTTTACTAAAACATATGTACTTCCCTGGAGAAAAAGCTCATCATAAACCAACCAGTGCATCATGGTGGAATGAAAGTTAAGATAAACTGTTTTCCAAAATACTACTACTTAACAATTTGAGTTCTGCAATTTTTTTATTTATGCAGCTTTTTAGATAATTTTCAGCTGGCCTAGGTGTCATCCTTGTCTGAATTTTTATAACCCTAAAGGAGAACACAAGGCTGTTGTCAACACTGCTGAGTTTTGTGGGGTTTTTCACTGTACTGCCAGCTTTATATAGTTTCAGTACAAAATAATAAATTGTATATTTCATTCTTGAACTGCAGACACACATTTTATTAAAAGCTCACTGACGCTCACAGAGTTTTCAGCATTTTTGCCTTACAGCAAAACAGAACACAGAATAAAACCTACTGTGTTTTGTATCAGTGCTCATAGTCAGATGCCTTTTTTCTGGAGCATTGCCTGCTGATACCCAGTGCTCCAGACGACTTTATCATGTGTTCCTTCAAGACCTGCTACAATTACAGCAGATATCGTTACACTTAGAGCTCTCTCCCCACCCTTGCCTTGCAAAATTGCTTGTAGCACAGACTTCCTTGTCTTCCACAGCCTTCTAGGGAGAGATTTGCAAGGAGGCTGCCTGTTACACCAGTTAAAACACTGTAAATGTGTTCTTATGTCCTTTCTGGCTGCACTGTCCGTAGATAAGGTTTTCACATCTCTCTAAATCAACTCTGTAGAATACCAGGAAATCATATAGTCATGCCTAATTGTGTTTATATTGACTTTGTAATGCTCTCTGATGAGAGTGAACAGGGACGTAATGTGGTTGCAAATTGCAGTTACACTTAGACGTGAAATCATGGCAAACAATACTGCTGCAGAGGTGCAGTGGTAATCTCCAGCTAATCTGGTTAAGGTCTACATCCAGCTCAGAGCTGGTTACCAAGCAAACCTTGTGCCATGTTGTAAGATACACAAAGAAAACCAGTTCTCTTTTGGAAATGCAAAGAAAATTAGAGATCTAGAAGAAAATAAAATTTGATCCAAAATTACTTTCTTTTTGACATATTGATGGTTAAAAAGGTACTATTATTTTAAATCATAAAATGCAGAAAGGTTTGACACAAAAAAATCATGCTGCTGGCTGTAAAATAGCATGTGTTGCATTTACTTCAATTGCTACATGTTTGTTTTTTAAAGTAAAATACTTCATCTGCTTTTAAAAGTGACTTAGGAGGGAGGGCTCATTTGTTTTGTTTATTCAATGCCAAAGTGGCAAAATTTCTTTTCTGCAGAAGAATTCAAGATGTGAAGAGTGCTGGATCAGAACAGTATATTAAGAAAAAGAAAACATTTCAAAAGAGATATTCAGGTCAAACCTGCTGAGGCAGGTCTGCTGCTCAAAGAACACATTGCAGTGTGTTTTTTTAAAAAAATAAATAATCCAGTAGAAACTGCCACATCACCGAGACACAGAGTCCATTACTTTTTAAGAAAAAACCTGTCAGGTTTCTTTACAGATGTCTCTGAAGAGAAGACTTGGCAGGTGAGTCATGGCTACAGAAAAAAAAGAGTAGATCACTGAGTAATAAGTAGCAATAATAATAATTAGGAAAATTAAGAATTAATAATAATGACATCAACTTCTACACTGTTCTTCATTCATCTGTTTTGCCTGTTGATCTGGTCTCAAAAGGTATTTATGTAAATTTGCATCACAATCTTGGAGCAGGTTTTTCATGAATAACTATATTAAAGTATGTCACTGGTGTAAAACTTTGCAAAATATGTTTCTAATAGTCTGTCAGATTTTGGTTGGAATCCTTGGGTAAATCTTCTTAGCTTCTCAGTCACTTAACCATACCTTGCTTGTCCTTCTTCTCTTTGAGAAACTCAGAGTGAAGGCTAGTCACATCTGCAGACACTTATCATATGACATCATAGTGTTTTATGTTATAAATTGTATGAGAAGGACAAGAGAAATGTCATAGCTTATAAATAAATATCATAGTATTGAAGTTGGAATCTGTTTGGAAGCATTGCTGCACATTAACTCAAAAGGGAACTTTCATATTTAAAATTTATTGTGATTAAAAAAAAAAAAAAAAGAAAAAGTTTGTATTAACTGCCAACTCTGTTCTCAGATTGGAGTAACAGTGAGGAAATTGTATTAACTCATGTGGTATTTTTAGGGTGTTTTAGGTGCATGAAGAGTAGGAGGGCATCACTCCTGCATCCATGGCACTCAGTGTGTAATGCAGATTTTCCCGTAAGAGAGTATAACCTAGGATGGGATGAGCTGTCTGGAACAAGGGAGTGGAGTTTGGTTTCGCACATATGCCCTCACTGTATCACACCAACACTGCATGGCAGCACTCTAGTGAAGGAAAAGATCTGTGACACTGTCTCTCTACCTGGGGAAAGTCCCTGTACCTAGGGACAGTAACTTACAGTTTCTTACAGTAACTGTAAGAAATCTGTGCTTTTCAAGGAATAATTTTCTTGTTCCCAAGTACTTAAAATCTATCTAATGACTTTCTTATAACAGAATCCAATTTTGGTGACACACACAGGTATTGTATCTGTCTTTAGGCAGGTAGTAGTCATTCATACGAGTTTCCTCACACATCTGTGTGGTAATACTTTTCAGTCCTGTGATATGTCTAGATACCACAACTGCCCACCAGATGGAAATTCAAGTGCCAGTATGTGTACATGTTTGTGGTTCTGTTTGCTACCTAAACAGTGCCACAAATTCTGCACACTTTTATCTCAGTGCATATAGGACTTCTGCTCTCTATTGGTGCAACTATCAACAGTATTGCTGTTACAGTATCAGGAATCTCTATTATTTTCCTGTTACAAATACTGTAAAGGAAGTAAGAAAAGTACCCCAAAAGTCAAGATGCTAAAAGATTAAATCGAATTAATTATTATGTGCATGTTTATATATATTTAATGATGCCCTATTCTTTGTAATGCTAAAAAGAGCTGTCTTGAGATTTTTTCAGAACTGGGAAAAATATGCATGTTTTTTAATTTGTTAACAACACTATATAAAACCACTACTGGCGTAGTTTCACTTTGGACTTTGGAAGATGAATGTGTTCATGGAATCAAATAATTGCAGACAAAATTTTGCACCTGCAGCTATGGTTGCCTGCAGTTCAGTTTAGTTTAAGTATCTACATCATTGATTGCATCTGTAAGTTAAAAACATCTAACTAACCTAAATTACAAGCACAAATAATTGCAGGTGCAAAACCCATACAAACACAAAATGATCTCTGAAAGTTGGTCTTCAGAATCTCATTGTAAGTTATTCTCTGTATCATGAACCTAGGGTCCTCTTGGGAGAGTCACTAATCTGTATAATGACACTGAAAGCCTCTTGAATCTCAGATTTAACTAGCAGATGGGAAAGAATACATGGAGTCATATAACTCCCTAGGGATTACGCATGTGGATATTGAAGGGTATAACTTATTCCAATGAAGGATAACATTAACTTGCAATCAAAAATTTCCTTCCTGAACCACATTTTTTCTGATGAAATTAAAACAACTTAATGTTGTATTTTTATGAAGTCACAACCAATTTAAGTAGGACACATTCCCAGGGCAAGCACAGAAATTTTGCTCATCTTGTGATTTTTCATTTAATGAATCACAGCATCAGTTTAACACAGAGAAATGCTGTCAGTCTTTCTGTAAAACACAACTAATTATCCTCTCTATGATTTTCTTTTTTTAGTGTCAGTAATATATTTCTAAGCACATATCCCCAAAAGTCTATTTTTTTTTTCTCTGGTATCAAAACTAAAAATCCATTTCTTACATTCTTTAGCTTCAATAGACATAGGTGTGGAGCTACTTTAAAACAGTGACTGCTTCCTGTCGTACCAGTTATAGCAGTACTGTTGGCAAAAGGAGAAAAAAAACCCATAAATTCTCTTCTAGTGTTTGAACAACTAAAACTCCTTCTGTACAAATGAAATAGTCTGCCAGTCCTGACAATCCAAAATGCAGTGAAGAATTTTTCTGTTTCAGAAGCTCTAGGCAAAGCTGTTTTGGCATGTCTGTAGCTTGTTCCTCTTGCAAACAAAGGGGCAGCTAGATGGAAAGTCTCGGGGGGAAAAAATGCTGTCAGTTGTAAGAAATGAGACATGTAGACCCATTCTACAGCCCAGCTAGTGATTATATGCAGGTAGTTTTGTAAGAACCTAGACCAGCTGCCAGTGATAATAAGGCTGCCATTTGCACTGATTTCAATAGAAATTACAGCAAATAGACCAGCTTAAGGCTTCCTAGAAGCATGAGCCAAACTGGTATTTTGTTCACTGGTGTTGGGGCCAGACTACAAGAAATGTGTTCAGAAGGCACAGGCAGCAGTGGCAGGGAACCCTGCAGCTGGGCTGGCAGCAGTGGGAGTAAACACAGCACAGCACAGGGTCCTGCCCTGCCACCCACCAGCATCACCATCCTCCCAGGTACCCCAATAACTCCATCGGCAGCTGTGTCAGCCCAGCTTCCCAAACCCTTGGCATGGCAGGGTAAGTGGAGGAGGTATATGCACATCTACATTTTTAATCCAATTTAATTTATTTCACAATAATCTATTACTCAAACAGTACATGGTAACAATGTACCACTTAAATAAACAGCTTGTAATTGTCCTTGGGAAAAAAAAATCCAGAATAAAATGTCCTTTTTGCACACACAAGGAACTGTTGAGGCTATGTTGTGTGTTAAAATGCAAGGCTACACCATCACCATCACCTTCCTAGATTATTTTTTCTTAGGTGCTTAGGTATAACAAAACACAGAAACCATGTGAAAAACATGTAGTATAAAAGTAAAAAGAACCATCATTTGAATAGAAAGAAATTTTAACAAAGATTCCTTTTTTTACTCTTACTTTTTGCTGCCACAGACAGAAGTAAGGAAGGAGAAGGTTTCATCTTTCCCTTTCTTGAGGGATTTATATTTAAGCGTGTCCTGTAACTCATATAAATTGAGAGTGCAGCTCTCTAAGCCAAAAAATTAGCAAGGATTTTGACCAAGAGATTGAGAGGTGATTAAAACTCATGGATGAAAGACTCATATCTCAGTAAGAATAACAGTCACATGGATGATGGATCATAATAACTTCATAATCTGACCCACATGCAGTAAATACAGTGATGACTGTCATTTTGAATAAGTGAGGTAGATTGATGCTGATTATTAATCTATTTCTTGGACAGTCTGATTGTTTCTGAGCCAGCTTCTCCACTGTTTAGTACTTTCCTGAAGTATCTTAATAGCTTTCACTGACAGTCTCTTCCTTTTTAACTAGTCACTTTTCATACTCTGTGTTGTCTTAATTTATTTGAGGGGTTTTTTTCATTAATTGGTCTGCTTTTAGTGTTCTTATAGCTGGACACTTGGTCTTCTTTCAACATCAGTGCTACTACAGGCACATGGTAACATAGGATTCTGTGTTACATTTACTTACTGCAAAAAAATTGGTTTTCCTTAATTCCCATGTGTTCCAATGAAAGTTCAGTGAAAAACAAAAGTGAAATATGCTATGAAAATAAGGACCTAACATTTAATATCCGTGTCTAAAATGGCAGATGTCTGTATAGCAGACACAGAATAAAAAAAATATATTTGCTTAATAGAAATTCAGAAGCCAACTTAGCTAACTGTGTCATTGATAGCTTTATATGAGGTTCCTGTAAAGATGCGAATTTCACATTTGCACTAGGATAATATCCATAACATACTTTACAAGTACAAAAAAGCTTTTTGGAAAACAACAGATAATCCAAGCCTGGTTTTCTGTGAACTTGTCAGACCCTTAATATCTTTTCAATGATGTCAAACACTGTGCCACTTGTCCAGAAGGACATCCAGCCTTCCCTGTGGCATGCTCCTTCAGCTGGGCAAATGGTTGTAGATGATGTGATTGAGGGTGAACTATATGTGTGACACAATTAGTGACTTGCAGTTCTCAAAATAAATGGCCAGATATGTCACTTTTTCTCAGTGGTAGGTACTCATTTGTGCCTGCCTTCATGAAGTACTTGATAGTCTTTCTGAAACTTCTGGGAATTTAAAATATTTTAAATCTTCAGCTAGGACAACACAGAAATCACTTCAGACTAATAGCTACGTTAAAGTAATATTGCCCTGTTTTCTATTGTTTACTGTCTGTTAATAATAAATAAACAATATGCTACATACCATGAAATTAAAAGGTACCTTTTTCTTGGTATAAATGAAACTCTAAGCAAATTTCATTATATTTAGACATATTTTCTTCCTCTTTTTGAAGAACACCCACCTTTTTACCAACCGTGTCTTCAAAATTCCTTCCCTTTGTTGAAATAAAACATTTTGTAAAATCAGAAAGTTGTGCATTTGTTTAATGTAAGTGATGTGGTCATGAAAACCGGGTCTTTTATTTATACTTGGGATAATGCAGAGGTAATGAAAGCAGAATTCAACCTAAGAGGGTTTTTGTTTCAATTATAAAACAATGTGAGTAAGTGCCTTGGATTTGACAGCAATAGAAAAAAGGGAATATTGTGCTTATGCCTTCAATCAGCTTTATTAGATCCTTAAAGGGAAAATTATGTGAAAGACAGAGGAAAAAAACAACAAGAACAAGATCGCAATTTCAGTATAATTCAGAGAAAATAACTGATTTAGGTTGGTCATCTTGCCAGGGTGAATGACTCAAGGCTTCCAAAGAAGAAATGGAAACCAGAAGGATGAGGAAAGCCTGAAAGTACAAATTGAGAAGATATGATTGACTGCAATGTTTCAAAATCAACTGCTACGAAGATGAGTTTGGGCTCTTGCCCAGAATACAATTGAATGGTGATGTTCATTTAGACCCTTAATGCTGAAACAAAATAAGATGTGGCTCTGTTTCTGTTAGAAATTTATTTGTTCTTTCCAATGTCTCTAGCTAGGGATATGATGCCATGTCCTCTCTCTATCACACTGTAGTGATTGCTGCTGCTACTGCTGTTCCATAATTTTTCTGAACAGCAGTTTTCTGAAGGAAGGCCTGAATCCAGGTGATGATATCTTTCAAAAGTGAAGTATCATCACCATTTATTAGTTGCCTTTGAAAATTTTTATACACTGTGAGCAAGTAGGCTGACTCAGTTTTGTTGAACAAGCAAAAGGGAAGTATAAGATCATTGTGTGTGCATGTACTTTCTGACTGGCAAAGCCATTCAGGCTGTTATTACTATCATGCGAGTTTTTCAAAATTATGTAAACAGTTAATTCTGCAAAGATTTTAAATAATTGTACCATTAATGGGCACAATTTGTAAAACATTATTTGGAAAATTTGGGGGCAGCTGCTGGTCCTCCACCTCAGGCACAGGAGGTTCTAAAAGAGATTACTCTTTATGCAAGAAATTAGTCAGTTGACAATAGGCAGTAATGGGATGGGATTGTCTTCTACTTCTTCCTTTCCTTTATTTCCTTCATCTCACTGGCTGTGCTTTTTGACCTCTTTTCTGTTTCTATTTCAAATCAGGAAGGAAAAAAAAAAAACTAAACCACAGTTCGTAATTAAATACTGAGCTAGTTCTTACCATGTTTACTGAATTACATATTGCATATATGGATGTATATTCTCAAAGCTTTCATGTGTTTTTAGATTTCTAAACTTAATGTGTTCCATAGGAATAGACCTTAACTCCTTCCTGTCTGTTTTTCATGATGAGATTTGCCTCCACAGAGAAAAGGAGGACTAAAGCATTGAAACTCATTTACAGATTCCTTCACATTTTAGGGATTTCTAGAGCCATGAGTATAGTTGCTGGGCTTTGTGGATTCTCCTGATTCACAGCAGGGCTTCCTCCAGCAGAAAATTTTTAGTGTCAACCTTAGAGCAGCAATAAGCAGATCAACTTGACATGACATGCACAGGTATCTTTGTTGCAGAGTGGATGACCTGGTAAACAGGGCTTTAAACCAGGAGCTGTGAGGGAGGGAGAGAGTTACCACAGCTCTGAGGCAGCGATGGACAGTGTGAAAAGCGAAGTGCCTGGGGTGATGTGATGAACAAGGAGGAAGACAAAATTAATAAAACAGGGCTCAAGTGCAGTCACCTCAAGAATTTGCATGTACATGAGGAAGTCTCTCCAAAGTACCTAAGGCACACAACATGGGAGGTAAACGTGAGGAATTAGGGGTCTGTGTGCAGCTGCAGGGGTAGGATTTTGTGTGGATCCCAGAGATACAGTGGATGGACTGGAGTGCTGCAGTGGAGGAATACAGGCTTTTTAGAAAGGACTGGCCAGGAAGAAAGGGAGAGAGCAATTAGAATACATGGAGTTCTGCCTGAGGATGATTGATGAGCGCTTATGGATAAGGACTAAAGAGCAGACTTACAGTGGTCACTTGGTAGTAGGTGTCTCCTGTGGGCTGCTTGTCCAGGAAGAACAGACAGATGAGATCCTGTATAGACAGACAGAAGCAGCCTCATGTTTGCAGACCCTGATGCTCATGAATACTTCAATCCCCTTGAGGGATTGAAGGAGGAGCAGGGCATAAGCAATCCATCAGTTTGCTGAAGAGCATTAATAGTAACTTTTTGACACAAGTTAAAGAATCAATGAGGAGAAGTGTTCTGCTGGAGCTCTAATACACAAATGAGGAAGGTCTCATTGGGAGGAAGGTTGAGTGGAGCCTTGGTTGTTGTGATGAGATGGTGGAGTTCAGGAACCTGAGAAGAGGGAGCAAGGCAAAAAGAAAGTTCACAACCCTAGACTTCAGGACTACAAACTGTATCTTCTTCAGTCCCCCAGTAAAGGACTCTGCAGGGAAGAGGGATTCAGGAAACCTGGATAGTATTCAAGGATCACCTCCACTCAAGAGAAGTACATCCCAACATGCAGGAAGTCAGGCAAAAATCCCAAGAGGCCTGTCGAGGAGCTCCTGGCAAAACTCAGTTGTAAAAAGGAAGTATACAGAAGGTGGAAGCAGGTAACATGGGAGGAGTATAGAAACAGCCTGAGCATGTAGAGGCATGGTTAGGAAAGCCAAAGCCCACTTGGAGTTGAACTTGGTAGGGAGCAAGTGCAGCAAGAGCATCAGTAAGTATCTACTGAGGTGGGTTGAAAACTGGCTGAATGGCCAGATCCAGAGGGTGATGATCAGTGGTGTGAAGCCTGACTTAAGGCCACTTACTAGCAGTGTACCCCAGCAGTCAATACTGGATCCAATTCCATCGATACTGGATCCATCTTCCTCAATGTTCTGAATGATGAGGCAGAGTGATTCTGTCTTTCTATAGGTCCAGTATATCTATATTGCTATATCCATATCTGTAGGCATTTATTAGGAGAAACTGGGGACATTAAAACATCTAATGACTCAGCTGAGTTCCTTAAATCTCCTGCCCAAGGACTTTCAGTATTTTGTCAGGAAACCACAGTTGTATAAAATGCTAAAAGTATCCTTTTATTATGGACTAGAGTTCATAATTTCCTTATTTTAGAGAAAGGATAAGCAAGAGTTCCACCCTGGAGCATCTTATAAGGCCTAAATTATGTCATTTATACTGGAGAAGCTTAAAAAGAGAGCTCCAGAGAAGCATTCGAAGAAGGGTGGGGAAAATGGTGGTATTTTAGATTCCCAGGTGGAATACAAATTTAATTGTTTTTCTTTGACATTCACAGAATAACTATGAGAGAATCTGTTGTTGTCATGACTCTTACACACTCTGCATAAATATTCCAGATAGTAGGCTGCTTTAGAAAGGTTAATCATCACATTCCAACATCATCTCTTTTCAACATTTTAAAAAGACACTAGTTCTTTGCTTTAAGAAGTGATTTTTTGGGGGTTGGTTTGGTTTTTTTTCAGACAGCATCCTCTAACAGTCCCGAATAAATGTGTATAAAATGAAGATGAATAAATTGTAAGATATGCTCTTGTTGGCTAGCAAGGTAGTCTTAAGATAAGACATGAGATTCAGATTAGATACTTGAAAAAAATTTTCACTGTTAGGGTGATCAGGCCTTGGAATAGGTTGCCCAGTGAGGTGGTGGAGTCAACACACCTGGAGGTGTTCAAGAAGCATCTAGATCTGGCACTGGGAGATCTGGTTTAGTGGTTTAGGGGTTACAGTGGTAGTGCTGCTTTGGACTGGATGATCTTGAAGGTCTCATACAACCTTGATGATTCTTCTTGGTGACTCCATTATATCCCTTTCTGAACTCTGCCTAGGCACTATCTAGGTTAGTGTGAAGACCTAGCAGACAAGAACTATGTCTATTTTTACCTCATATGGTGATTTTGAGAACTACCTGTCGTTTAAAACATTCCCAAGACCCAGCATTGTGCATCTACATTGGCCTTGTAAGCAGAGCTCAGGGTGCCGGCAAATGCCATGTGTGCTTGTAGCAGTTTATATATCTGTATCTATCTATTTATATCTATAGATAGATACATATAAAATCGAGATTATACAAAGCAAAACATTTGGCTTCAGGAGAGTTCCAAAAGTCAGCAGATACTGTAAAACCCTTAGCTGTTTAGGAAGCCAGGCCAGGAGAGGGACAGAGACCTGAGTGAGTACAGTGTCAAGATACTGCCCAAGTGTTTTTTTTTCAAGGAAAAATACATACATTCTGTTATGGCTCTGTGAATAGCTAACTTGTGTTAAAACTAAGTTGCCAAAAAAAACCCCTTCATACATTTTGAGTCATGTTTAAAACTAAACTTTAAAAGACCTCTTACTCTAGCATCTGAAGATGAACATGCAGGTTTTTTCTATGCAACTTGCTAAAGTCACAGTTTTTTCCAAGCCTGTCTTTTGTGACTTCAGTTTTTAGTATTATCATTGCTGTGTCAAGAAAATTTAAAAACTGAAATAATACTTCCTTTTCATTGTCAAAACTATTCCTTTCCTTTTAAGTACAATTTCTTCTCTACTCAGAAAAAAAATTGATTTAATTTTTACATATTCATTGCTGATTTCTTTATATCATCTCACCAGCACATGATATAACCGGTATCACATTAGTTATTTAGCAACTAAGCAGAGAGTATCATTATTTGTCTGTATGCCTGGAAATGCTGAAACGTTAGTTGCGTTACTCAAAAATGTAAATAAAATTGGCACTATGATAATGACATGTTTTTTTAACCAAACAGAAATAATTTCTTTTTTTTTTTTTTATTTGATAGATTACTTGGCTTCTACAAAGGAATATTTCCTCCTGTCTTGGCGGAAACACCCAAAAGGGCGGTGAAGGTAAAAAACCTAAGCTTCCTCCTTTAAAAATATAAGTAAGGACAGTGGCAGTTGTAAAGCATTTTATTTCTCCCCCACTGATTAAAATTGGAACCTTAAACTCATTTGGCATATTTATCCTCTGATTTTTACTAGGGGAAAAGTTTCCTGTTGATAGTACAATAAAAATTATCCTTGATTAAGGAGTGCAGAATAAGGCTCTTAAAGGCTAAGGTATTTTTGACCTGTATCTCTAATGTTACAGAAAAAAAAACCCTGCAATTATTCTATAGTGTCAAAATTAATAAAATAGTTTAAGTGGTATTTTAGCCTCATAATTATATCTGCTTTAGGTATTTTCTTTTACTGAAAATGCCTAGCAACTTGAAAAACAACTAATAGCTTAATAAATTAACACAAGAAGCCATATAAAGAAGCCACTGCTAAGTACTTAGTAACTTGAAGTAGTATATCTGTAGATCTGAAGCACTGCCCAGAGTTTTCTTGTGCTCCAAAGAACACTCTACTCCATATTCTTGTTTTTTAGCACACTGAAGACAGTAATGGAATCAACTCCTCATTGTGCAAAGATTTTACTCCAGCTCTCTTACAATTGAAATAGATGCTAGCCTATCAAAGTGTATTTGCTGTCAAATGCTGATCTGCCTTTCTTTTATTGTCCTGTATTTTGATTTGTAGAGCATGATTTTAGTAAAATTCCTAAGCAAAATACTTCAATACGTCATTTTTTTCAGTTGAGTCATGCAAGCTTTTTAATTAAAACCTAATTATTATGCACATCATCTTAAAGTTCTAAATCTATCAAAGCATCCTGTGAAGAACAAATGTTTCTTTGTCTTTTACTTCAGAACTTTGAAGTTTCCCATAGTTGCACCAAATATGTTATTATACAGAATGTCTTGATTTTCTTTCGGGTTTTTTGGTTGGGTTTTTTTTTGTTTGTTTGTTTTGGTTTTTTTTCTTTGTGTCTTTCTAAAACTGCTGCACATGATTCTGGTCCTTAGTCTGTAATTAATCATTCACATTCCTGTTCCTTTACAGAGGAATAATATTTGTATAAAGTGACAGGATGTGACCTTGTAACAGAAACCTAAAGGAGTTCTGGTAATATCGTCTTCATGTTTGCACTGATATCTTAGATGCCAGTGACATATGTCACCTATCTAAAAATTATATAATAAAACAAAAAAACTACAGTCCTATTTAATAGCAAAGTAGCAGTGAAGAATAGATGGATGATATTTAGAAGATTCTTAATAACTTGTTTTCTTTATGCTTCTAATGTTTCCTCTGTCTCTCAATTTCATTTCCTCTGTAACAGGACACAGTAAATCCATGCTTTTTTAGATTCCAGCATATATTTAGTTAAAACACTAACCCAAGTTTGATTTATCCCACCAATCTGAGTCATTCAAAAATCTCAAATCAATTTCTCTTACTTAAATTGATGAAATTGACTTAAACTCCACTATATTCAACACGATTATAGAATCATAGAAATATGTACGTTGGGAGGGATCCCTGAAGGTCATCTGCTGAGCCTCCTGCTCAAAGTAGTTGTTCAGGTGCCTCGTCTAGTAGAGTTCTGAAAATTAAGGATGGAAATGAAGTCTCTCAGTGTTCCTGCTACTGCTCTTGCCTTTAATTGCTTTCACTGTGAAAAATTTTGCCTTATATCCAATCGAAAGTCCCCTGTTGCAACTTTTGCCTATTGCCTCTTATGTTTCTGTAGTCAGCCTCTGAGAAAGCCCATCTTTGTCATCTGTATAAACTTTAGATGGTGGAAGACAGGAATTAGATCACCTTAGCCTTCTTCTCTCCAGGCTAAACAGTTCTTTCAAACTCTTGTACATCATAAGCTTACAGCTCCTTTAATGTCTTACTGGTGCTCTGTTAGTGGGTTGCTTTCTACCTATTTCTTGGACATTTATGTGAGGGCTGAGTTTTCTGCAACCATAAGAATCAGATTTAATTGGGGGGATAGGGGGAGTAATTAAATAGTTGAATTCTCTAATTATTTACACTGTTCCTTTAAATTTAATGCAGTTCCAAGGACAGCAGGATGACTTTAAGTTGCCTTGAGACATCAGCTGTATTCTACCTTAGAAGAATTCAGTAACATAATAGTGCAGGATGATAATATCCATGTAAGAACCTGGATACTGGAGCAATTAAATGTGAGATTTTATATGCCAGTACAATTTCTGACATCCGAACTGGAATTTGTACCCATGTTTTGACCTGAAGAGAATCCATCCTGTCTCAAATTTCCACTAACCTTATTTGGATATGATCAGACAGGTAAAGTCACTGCCTCCTTTGGCCCACTCTCCACCCTTTTCTAATAGTTTTACTTATCTTAGTGGGCCTCAACTGTCCCTTCTCCACTGCCAAACTGACCAGTGAGATTTAGAGGAAGACTATAATCAGGCCAATGATTTTGAGGCTTGAGAAAACACAAAAGGCAGAGAGGCAATTTCTAGGTTCCAACAGCCTTGCTTTGTGTTTGTAATGAACTTTTTTGAAAGCTTCTAGTTATAGTGTCATAAACGTGCATAAAGAATGGACAAGGGAGATTTCATACTAAGAAGAAATGTGCTGCTGGAACCTTCTTTTTATTTGGTGTGTATATTTGAAAAAAAAGAAAAAAAAAAAGCTCCCGAAATGAAATTATTTAGCCCCAGTTTTTCAGTTAAGTGTTGAAGATACAGCCTCATTTTTAGTCAACTATATTCTCATGTCTGTCTTGCTATTCCTTTTTTAGTCTCTTTTTATTTCCTTCCTAAAAAGAAAGCTGGTATTTCTGGAAGATGAAAAGTCAAAGTTTATAACTTTCTGTTAGATTGAACTTGGAGCAAAGAAATGATTATGCCAATACAATGGTTAACAGATGAACTTTTGGGGCAAATTTATATTGTTCATGTGTTCCCAGACATCTTGTTTCAAGCATGTATTTTTACCTTAGAGTTATTGAGACATCTGGTAAGTACTTTGGCTATTTTCTGTGTAACTTCAATTAAAGTGTATCTTTGCCAGATGGACAATATCGTTTATTATATACACAAAAGCATGTTTTAAATATGTTTATTCTGAGAATTTTTTTTATTTTTTTTACAAAGCTTTTAACACAACTGTAGAGGAAAAAGCAAATGATACTTAAATTTTAAAAACATTTTGGGTGGACACACATTATATAAATTCATATGATGCAGCAAATCTATTTTTTTTTGCAAAATTGTGTGTATACTAGCCACTCTAGTATGCCCAGCAGCATTTTTATTGAGTTTTATTGCTACTGATTTGTTTTCTTTTTAAAATTATGTAAAGCATAGTTACTATTAAGTAGTTATTTAATTTACGATTCTAGGAAGCTATTGATTTTTAAGGTAACATTTTAAACACCAAAAAATTGCTAGGTAATGTATTTCTGCCTTTATTACAACCATTTTACAGATCTGCAACGCTATGGAAAACATTAAGGAATACCAGAAATTCCATTAAAGGTTAGAAGGGTAACAATGAGCAGAAAGATGCTGGAGAGAGAATAAAGCAAACTTTATCACAATAAGAAATTACTTCAGTTCAGTGAAGCAGCTTACCCACCCACTTTGTCATGAGATTTCCTTTTACCTATAAAATATCTTCAATTGTCCAAAAAGATAGACCTACAGTTTAAGTAACACTTCTATCTTTTCTGAGTAATGTCAAGGCCAATGTAACAATTTTAAACATATTTGCAGGATGTTTGCAAGCTAATGTTCAATCTATACAGTATTTGGAAGGCAGTTAAAATCTGGGCCCCAGTTCTAAGACCTTTTCTGCAAAATGCTGTAATAATCCCTACTTTGGATATTAAAAAGTATCTGTTCACTGACCAGAGTATCAGCCCTTTAGTTTTCGGAATCTAATACCCCAATTTTGCATTATTATGCATACATCTTCCCCCCTGTTTTAAATTGGTGGCATTATTAACATATTAATACCCGATTCTCTGATAGTTTTGGTGTGATTTCTTTTCATTTGAAGCAGGTTTCGATTGAAAAATGCTATTGACTTTGCCATAGGACAAGGTTCTAAACAAGTTAAAATCAGAATGTCGTGCTTATTGCACCTGTACACTTGGTTTATGGAAAACTTGTTTTGTTCTGATAGGTCTGTAGTAACTAAACCCTGAGATAACTGAGCTTGTCTTCTTTGGCTGAGGCTAGCACAGGTCACCCAGTCTTTCTGTTTTGTCTTAAAAACTCTATTCCCTCATGTTTCTGACAATTCTCACATCGCCATTAACCTCACTGCCCATTGTCTTCCTCTTGTGGTGAAACAATTGGATTGTCTCATCCATGGGCAGGTGTTGTGTGGAAGGATCGCAGCCTTAAAATGCACAGTCTTTCAGAGGATCCTGCCTTCATTTAAACCAACCTGCTCTGAAGTAATCAGGTGTTACAGGTCAATTTTTGAAAGTAGGTAGGAAAATCAGAAGTTCTAGTTATTTACTTTTGTTATATTGGGATGTGACAGCTCTTACACTAGAAGATATTCACCTGCACTGATGCAGTCTTGGTAAAACTGTGGCAGGTTTTTGTTGTTCACTCCCATAATACTGAACATGCTGAGTAAAAGACACATTTTTTAGCATGAATACTTCTTGGACAGATTACAGGACTCAAATAGTGAGTTGTAGTAACAGCCTTGTGTCATTCCATGTGTGGAAATTCTGTGGAATAACACCTACGGTATCTTTGGTGTTTACCCAGAATTCAAATACCTAGTCTATAACCCACAAGACTTTCTTATGTCCTCATTCATCATGCTGGATGATCATTTTCACTGGCTTCAGAACTGTCTTATACAGCATCAACCTGAAGTGCTTTTTCAATGGCTTCAGCAACAAATTTTCAGAATACAAACTTGAAACACTGTGGGGTTTCTTCTATAATCTTCTTCATAAACTTAACAACTTCTGCCTTTCAAGTTGTTGAGATTTTCCCCCCTCTGCTCAAAGTGGAAGACTGTTTCAGGACCCCACTCCTTTGGTTATAAGAAAGCTTCATCAGAGTGCAAGCCACATTCTATTTATGAGTATTTTTTGCTTTTATACCAAATTACTTTATGTTACATATCTTTCCTTGTTTTTCATTCTCTTGCAACCTCTCTTTTGCTCAACTGAACCAGAAAAGCATTTATTCTCCTTCAGTCTCCATTCTCAAAAGTACCTCTAAGTTCTCCTTAATGGTGCTGACAACTCTGCTTTGAATATGCTGTAGTCTGAATTCTTCTTTAAATAAATTTGGCCTAAATTGTGTGCTCTGTTTCACAGGACATCTTACTAATACTTTGTAATATGTCACACATACTCTTTCTTTAGAGTGTACCTTAACTCATGCCTCTTACTTAGACATTTTGTCCACAGGTAAGGAAATGGGCAACAAAAGTCTGTTTGCCTATGCCCACAGGAAGCTTTTTGCTGACTTCAGGGTAGTTATTTATTCTCAACACTCTCCTCGGAAGAACAAATCGATTATTTTATTCTGCTTTGATTTTTAGAATTCATATAAGGTATTCTGAAAAGTAATGGGTTTGCTTGGCAAGAAATGTGGTGTTGCAAAGAAAACCATTCAAAAAAGATTGTCTTGAGCCATGTTGTTGAAGCTGGTCTCATTTCTTTCTTGAAATTCAAACACCCGTAAGTACAGCTTTCAAAAGCCATCCTTTGAGGAATTGCAGATGGTCATAACTTCTAAACACCACTGTTTGAATGCAGGTGATTGGCTGAAAGATTTATTTGTAAAGAGAAAAAAACTAAAGGGAATGTGTCTATTGACAGTAAAAGATTATAAAAATCTACAGACTTTCCATCTTCAATATCTGCAATTATATCTTCTCTGATGAGAAGTAGACTAGTGTTTGAGAAATGTGAAAGTTATTTCAGTGTATTATATTAAAGATGTGGGGGTGATTTCTTGAGAAAGACTACAGTATCTGCTGCTACATTTATACCAGTGTATGTAAGTTAATGCTAGAGGAAGAGTTTATAAATTGAAAATATCACCTATGTGTTGTAAGCAAAATCTTAGATAAAGCATTACTTCAAATGTACTTATGCTGCTATTATGAATGGCACACTAATAAAATCAGTTCTGAAGCCTCATTGTCCACTATTGCACATCTATCACTGCTACAGAGAGTATGAAACAAAAGTGGCTAATGTTTATCTTGCAGAACTGCATGTAGATACTCAGAATATGTGGTAGTGAAGCTCCATTGTAGTTTGCTTTTTACTAATTTGCATAAGTAACTCATAATTTTTTCATTGTGATTTAGGTCTAACTTTTTTTTTCAGTTTTTCACCTTTGAACAATACAAGAAGCTACTAGGATATGCATCCTTACCGCCAGGACTGGTATGTATGGATACAGAACTTCATGTTCCAATTTAGTATGTGTATACTGATCAAATTCACCTGTGTCCTCCCATAGAAGAAGCCCAAAATTAAAGGATCCACTTCAACTGGCAGTTTTTCAGAGCAGACTTGTCCCTCAAAAACATTGATAAAGAATATATCAAAATGATAGCTACAGGAATTTTAGTATCAAATATCTTCAAAATAATTCCCTACAATGTCATAACATTTGTTAACATGGATAACAGCAGTCACTGGTGAGAGTCTGTATGCAGCTCATCATTCTTTATTCTTGCAAAATACTAAAAAAAAATTGAACATTAACAATATTTATTTATTCATGTAATAGTGACTAGTTCGATACCTCAACCTCAAGGTGCTGCTCTGCAAGGGACAGTGCAACTATAACAAAAATACAGATCTCAGTCTTATTCTAAAGACTTTATAACAGAAACATAAGTTATTGATAAGAAATTGCTAACTCCTTTGAAGTCAACAGCAAAACTCTCTTACATATCAGTGAAGCTAGGAATTCATCTCAAAAACATAGCTTGTATAAAAACAAAATACAGGACATATATATACACAGAAAGACATTAATGCTAAGATGAAGCTTGCATGTATAATCTGCATTCTCATATGTAGAGCTTAATTCTATTATTGTACCATTTGAAGCAAAATACTTTTTGTAAGAACTACTGCTTCCTGCAGTGTAAGAATGTAAATCGTAATAAATTTTTATTTTTTCACAATAATTGCATCACAATTACGAAACAATTGATATTTTTTATGGTTATGCCATAAAGGTTTTGGTTACTTCAGGTCTCTTTCAAACAGTATTGCCTCTATTTACCTCTGCCTTCCATTGCAGTCAGTGAATGGTCATTGAATTATATTAAGTAGTTTAAAGGAAGTTTCCTCTTCCTCTTGATAATTCCACTGACCCTATAGTTGTTGACAGTCTCTCCTATTTTGTCTGGTATTTTCAGCAGGCTCTTCTTATCCTTAGGTGTAAATAGAGACACTATATTTTGAACTACATTTAGAACTATAGCAAGTTGAAAAAACAGAGCTTAAGGCTCCATGGTACCCCAGCCCTTTTTTGAGGGGAGGAAAATATGCTGAAAACTTGTAAACATGCAACAGCTGACCTAGAGCTGCTCTGATTCATATAACAGGTACAGCAACCATCCAACACCCCTGATATTTTTGGTGCAGTACTGTTACCATAGAGTCATTTTTGGGGCTAAGGTGGCCATGGTAGTGAGGGGAAAAGAAGACTGAGAGGGATACTGGTCTAAGCTAGGCAGAATGTTTCTAGGCACCTCGACAGACCTCTTATCCAGTCAACATTTATGTTAAAAGAGAGATACATACCATAGCGCCATCCTCCTGCTGGCTTCACTTTCATGGTTAATGATGAAAAGTTCTCATCTCACTGGAAAAGTAGATTTGCTGGTAACACAGTCTCCTCCAAAGGCGTACGGCTGGTGTTTGCCATTGGCCTTCTAACTTTCCATTCTTCTTTTGCTTGTGCTCTCAAGAGTCCCTGCCCAAATCCCTCTGTATTAAGTAAGTTTTTTCTCACTATTGTTTTTTCTTACCATTGGTTTCTTTGACTTTCAGCAAATGTACTCATTATATTGTATTTTGGTCCTGGGACTTTTTTCAGCCCGTAGAGAGTTTGGGGATATTAAGTGGAAGCAATAAATGTGTAAAGTGATCATCAAATTTAACCCATCTGAATTTTCTCAACTGACTTCAATATTTTAATGCTACTTTTTTGTTACAAACAAAGGTATTTTAAATTGCTGTGCTGGAACGCAAAGCAAAGCAGTGAGTATCTCCATATCTATAGCTGAAATGTACCATCAGCTTCTATATAAATGGAGTTAATTCATCCTTGCAGTGAATTCTGACATCTCCCTGTGTGCCACTCATTCCCATACAAACCACTCTGAGATTGATACTTACCCAGGAGAACGTTACTTCTGCTTGAGCAATTTACTTAAGTACTATTTCAATTTCTTACATTTATTTTTAAGTTAATATGTTAGTGCTATGTGCTTAATGCTCAGTGTAGAGATTTTATTTTTTTCAGTCCTGCATAACTGCATTTATATTTGTGTTTTTATTCAGACTCCACCCAAAGATAACATGAGGGCATTCTTTTTTCATGTTCTTGTAATAATTTGGTACCACATTTTTCCTTCCAACTGAAAAGAGAATTCATGGACAGTGCTATGACATTTTATTTTGTCTTTTTTGGAATGTGGTTTATGGCTATTGTCATATTGTCTTCATGAACTGTCAGCATATAATCAGAGGCTAAAGTTGTTTAGTAATAGAATACTGCTGCATTACTGTAATCCTGCAGTTTGCATTGTATCATTCAGTTTCATAATCTGATGTACAGGAAGTTTTAGTCCTTAATTTTTAACTTTCATTTTAATTTTCCTAGGCTTTTGCAGTTGCTGGCTTGGGATCTGGGTTGACAGAGGCAGTTGTGGTTAATCCTTTTGAAGTAGTAAAGGTTACCTTGCAGGCCAATCAGAATGCCTTCACAGAGGTATGGAAATTGCTTTATTCTCCTTTTCCTATATAATGCACTTCAAGGTTCATATTTAGAGTAGACTTTCTGTAATATATTGGGTTGATGCAAATGATGTTGCCACAAACTTAACAGAAATGGAAAGAGACTCAATAGACAATGCCTTCAGATATGCAGAGATGCACACAGTGTTGTGAGAGACCTCAGCATCTCCACTGTAAGTATTCTATGCCTGAAGCGCAGCTTCATCCTTCCAGAGCAGCCAGCAATGCTGCAGTGTGAGGAATTGTAATCCAGAAGTACAAATCTGAGCCCCTTGCACAAAGTGCATTTACCCCAGCGGGCTCCAGACTTCAAATGGGCACCGAAGGTTAGCATAAAACACCACGGCCCTTTGCTCTATCCAGAGTCAAGCTGGTCTGTTTTGTGCTGTGTTTCTTGGATGAAATTATTTATAAGACTCTGCATTTATTAGCATAAACTTGAAAATTGTTATATAATAAAGAATAATAATTTAATAATAATATAATAATAATTTAAATTCTTGCTTCACTTCAGAGTTTTATTAATCAAATACTGTTTTGTCCAAAGAAGTCAGTGTGCAAAACTGACTTTGTCCATGGTTCTGGGTACTGGTGAAAGGGAAAAAAATTAAGCTGGAAAACAGCAATTCATCAAAATCAAGTATTCCCAGGAATGCACCAGCTTCTATTAATTTTAACGTAGAAAATGCTCCAAGCTAAAGTGAAGGAAGGCAGTAACACAGTTCCTTCTTTCTTTTCTCAGTGAATAAGAGTAACAATTGTCAAATCAGCTTTTATAAAATCTTTTGAGAAATCAGCTGTACCATGTTACAAGTGCCAAACCGCATAAGCATGGCATGAAAAGATTGGCTGAGTCACTGGTGAGGCATATTTTTTGCATATTCTGCTGTTAAATTTTGACTGAATTAATACTTACATGCCTTGTAGCACTCATCTGCACAAACTGAACCCTTTTGGGCGATGAACAGTAGAGAAATTTATCACCTGGCCATTTATGTAAGTTGTTTGGGCTGGTACACTCTGAAAAATTATTACCACTGATTTCCAAATGTCACAGATTAGCTGGTACCTACTCTGTAACTCACCCAGAAAAGTATACTCTTCCAGAATAAATTTTAAAATGTTTGGTAAACTTCTGTTCTATTCTCGGTGCATGCAAAAGAGATGTTTGTTTGCTGCAAGGCTCCAGTCTAGACATTTTTTAACCTTGGGCAGCAAAGCCACTGAACAGATAGCTAATACAGTACAGGAGTAAAAAGTTTAGGAAACTGGAAGGAGAGAGACTGAAAGTGGAAAAAAGCAATGTGTGAGAGGATCTCTCTCTCAGGAAGGTGGTATGATAAAAATTATGGACTACTACTGCTCCAGAAGTAGTCAACTAAGCAAATATTCTGGATCTTTCTGTCTCACAGTTGTGAAGATGTAATTAACCTATCTTAATGAAACCTCTGATTTTGAGTATAAACACAATATTTTGAGCAAACTATTCCCTCTAAAGTTGCAAAAGACCAATATATCCTTTAACTGCATACATTTTACGTTTTTTTCTCTGCTGCAAAATTTATAACAAATTCTGGTGTTTTTTAGTTTGTAAATTTTATGCAATTACTTCCTTTAGTTACAGCATCCCTTTCTTGTGACCTTCATAGTACTCAAATAATCACAGTGTAGCTCTCCAAAAGCATTCAGAGTTGTTTTGTTTTAGGTGAATATTCTTTAATTCAAATGCAAATTTTCACAAAATCCAAATAATAATATGTTGTCATACAAATAAAATTGTGAAAGAATGCTATTCAGACTCCACTAGGGACCTAGTTTACATCTAAAATATGAGCTATTTGCCCTAGTGAAAAATTCCAAGAGAAATTAAGTTTTTAAATAACAAATACAGTTAAATCACAGATATTATTTTAATATATCTTTTAAAAAGGGTTAGAATTTCAAAATTTGCTGTGAATCAGAAAAAAACTCCAGTGACTTCATTAGCATGATCTCAAGTTCTCATTAAGAATATGTTAAAGAACATTCCACACTAAAGCATGTAAACTCAAGCCTATAGGAAGAAGCACGTCCAGAGGTTATATTATACACTGTAAGGCAATGGTACACTCATTCCATTACCATGCACTGTTTTTCTAAAAGATTTAAGTAAAGTGTGTACCTATCCCATTATGGAGCTTTCATACTACATGATGAAACCTAATGCAGTTCACATATTTCTTTGACTATTGTATTGAAATAATAAATACATCTTGTATAAAAGGAACAAGGAAGAGCATGAACACATACACTCACACCCAGACTCCTGCACACCCCCAAAGCAAATATTCACACCCTGCGGTGACAGCTGAATTGTTCTGTGCTACCAGATCATCTTTCGAGGGCTGATAGATTTAAAGAGGAAGGCCACTATAAAGCACGTATCAGCGCTTTTGTAATGTGGATTGCTATGGGTAAAAATAATGGTGACTTTTTGTTAAACTAAACTGCAAGAAGGCCCAACACCTTGTTGTTTGGTTTTCCTTTTTTTTTTTTTTCCCTCTTCCCTGTAGCCCTGGATAACTCACCGGCTATAGAAACTGGTGTGATGATTAAAATCTTCTCACCTGACTTAAGAGCTGTGATTAATTAAACAAATACAAGTCTCTGCATTATGATGAGAAGAATCTGACTCCAGATTCCATTGATGAGGTCTGCACTGAGTAAAAGTCAACTGTTGTGTGAAGTGAATTGACTCCATATGTTTATACATTAAATTCCTCCATCTAAGGTCCTTCCATCATCAGTGATGAACCTCAGATCTTCTATGGCTTGATCAGCTGACATAAGGATGCCTACTTTGGTAAAAGTGAAATGCTGTCTAAGAGAGCCCTCTTTATTACCAGAGGAATAAAAAGGGAAGACAGATGTAGACATTGCAGGTATCTACATCTGGACTCATGAATTCCATCTCAGGTGTTCAGCAATTGACAGACTTTCCCTCAGAGTCATTAGCAAATCTGTATTCAAGATAAGGGATACCAAGGGATACCTTACTATTGAAGCTTGCTGTATGCAGTTTAAATCGCCATTTCTGAAGATCTAATCTCCATTTTTTTGTACTTGAGAAAGGGTGTTATTGCTAGTATCTGGACAATTTTGCGTGTTGGGTATCTCCATTTTGTAATAGATTCTGACTTGAATCCTTGAGGCTAGTTAGAAAAGTAAACTGTAGTGAAATGTATGCAGAGAATTAGCAGGATAACATTAATTTTGAAATATGAAAAACCATGGTGAAACTTAGTATTAAAGACTAAACTTGTGATTGACTTAAATAGTCATATACTGTGGCAGATATAATAGGCATCATTTGGTTGATGCTGTTGATTCTACCAAAGAGCTATTTTGAAATGGAAAGCTACTAAACAAATAAATTTATTGAAATTAGCAGTGTTAGCAGTGTTGTAGTCAAAATTCTTCTATATTTTCATGTTTGAACCTCCTAGTGGAAGTCATGTTTTGCCTTTCTAATTATATATTTGGTTATCCAGAGCTGGCTGTATGCTTTGGAGAAAGCCAAACTCAGTTCAACAACTTTTTGGAAGTAACTTTTCTATAACATTGCTAAAAAGAAATGTAAAATATTAAGAAGGAGAATAGCTAATTCTGAATGTCACGGCATATTGGAAAATAGATCAATTTTTTTTTTTTTTTTTTTTTTTGTAATTCAGGCAGATCATGTCTGATCTGAGGAAGTTTCTTCCTTTCTGCCTATCATTAAATTGGCTGACTAAAATGATTCTTGTGCCTTTTGGGCATTATTTTCAAAATGGGATTTCTAAATGCCACTTCCTAAATCTGTACCTTAGAATTTTAATGGCTGCTCTGATTTTCAAAATCTAACTGTACTTTTAAGTCAAGTAATTCAGTGGAAAGACAAAACAGGATTTCCAGTGGGATGCTTAGGAAAAGTTAAAAAAAACCCCAAACCTTCTTTTCAAGATTTTCAAGACCTGATTTTAAAACATGCTGTGTACCAAATCAGTCCTTCAAAGTCCGTGTCTTAAAGCAGTGGTTTGCATTCGTAACAGCATAAAGTGCCTCAGAGGATCCAAAAGGATTCCCAGAAAATATACATGCCTTTTGTCACCCTTTCAACCCTGTTCATAACAGGGAATCTGGAAACTGCCAAACTGATCTTCAATGCAAAGATTTATAGCCTCTCTCACTGCTCTAATTTATGGCTCTTAAGGACTTGCTTCTGTAGCCATAACGGCTCAAAAATGTCCTGTTCCATTTCTGTCACTTCTATCACTCCCTCACCATGCATATTACTGTGCCGTTGATTTTACTAGATAAGCTGTTTTTATCTTATTATTGTCCAAAATAATTGTTATATACTCTGGTTGTGTAAGGGTAAAAGATTATCTGTCATAATCTTAACAGCACAACATCAATGATAAAAAAAACCAAAACTGTTGCCAAATTCACACATTCAAAGCCATACGTTGCTCTATAATGTGGGGTTTTTTAAAATTATTATGATTTAAAGACCTTTTCTTCCTTTAGGGATCCTTAGTCTTACAGTACTCAAGTCATACTTTCATCTTGTTCTGCAATCAGAAAAATGAGGAATATTTTTTTATTAAAGTTGTGATTTTTATATGGTCCCAGGAAAGGGAAAATAAATATGGTGAGAGAAGATGAAATTACAGGAATTGGCAATACTGTGTCAACAAGAGGAATATGATGCTATGTTTATTGTTTTCTTTTTGTAAAGATTATTTTTCCCTTCTTTTTCTTAACTTGTGTAGCAACCATCTAGCTTTGTTCAAGCTCGGCAGATCATTAAAACTGATGGTCTGGGCTTCCAAGGACTCAACAAAGGTCTTACTGCAACACTGGGCCGTCACGGAGTTTTTAACATGGTTTACTTTGGATTCTACTTCAATATGAAAAACATTCTTCCAGTCAATAAAGTAAGTTCTTCATACAATGCAACAGACAATCAGATAAGAGGTTTGGTATTTTAAGTAACACTGTATTTTTCAGTGCAAAGATGCAGTATTTAGTAATAAACAGCGACTAACCTAGCTCTGTTTTGCAGAAAGTTATAGCATTTTAATCAAAGCAAATGAAGATCTTGTACTTCTCATTTTTTAAGCAAAGTTGAGAATAGTCATGTCTGAATTATCATTTTTAGGAATTTCCCTTTATACCATGGTAGCAATGTGAAAAGACAGCAATTGAGATAGAGGCCTGTTATTATTATTGGGTTGTATGCACTTTTTTATGGCAAACTGGCTCAGAAGAGGAAAATCAGTTTGTAGAACTTTCAATATTCACAAAGGGGCTGAACTTGAGGATATGGCAGAGCTGCAGTAGGTAGGTTATTCTGGCCAGGTAGTGGACCTTTTTACTCAAAAGAGAGTTCAACCTAGTGTTGAGGGATGACTGGGAAGATCCTTCCATATGGGAGAGAGACAGGACAAAACAGGACGTGACGGGTCATGCACAGGGGCTTTATGTAGTTTATAAGTCTGGAAAAAAAAAGATTCATTGTAGCTTTAATTTCATTTAAAGCAACTTTGGTAGTCCTATATTTCTTTAAGTAACAAAGGAAATACTTCCATTTACAATAAAAGGAAATTTTACTAATGAAAACATAGTGTGATCAACAACTTTCTAAATGACTGTGTGAGAAACATCTAATGGTTCATTAATGATTCCAGTACATTACTTACTGAAATGTGTTTTCACTAATGTGATTTTTAGATGATGACAGTTAAACAGTCACAGGTGTAATATGTAGTGACACACATATAAGAAGCTGCAATTTACATCAAAAGGGATCAGTTTCTATTCCCAGATGAAGTATCACCTCTTTTTTTTCTGCACTTCTGAGTAGCCTGGTGTTTTTGTTGGCAACATTGTGTAAATGGAGAAAAGCTCGACTTCTTATTTTCAGATCATTACAGTAAACTGAATTGTTCAAGACCAGCTGACCCACAAGTTTCTACAAGTTTCTTTTAGTGTATTTAAGCATATTTCACAGTGTCCTTTAATTGCATGTTCTAAAAACTCAAGGCACAAGCATAGCTTGATACCAAGGAAGGAGTAAACACATTTGTGTTGATCAAAAGATGAAAAAATTATAATCACTATTGCAGAACATTCATAATAATATGCAGGTAAGGACAGATACTTATGTGCTACTCATGAGAATCCTGAAATATCCTTGCATTGCAGTTGAAGAATAGTAATAGCATTTGGCATAAGCATGCTTTCCTAGCCTTTCAAAGTTAAAAAAATAGGAAACAATTATACATTATTAGAAAGATTCAGAGCTTTCTGACCTAAAAGAAACTAGCACTTTATACAGATTTTTTATGATGCAGGAAAAAAATTATCTACAATATAAGTTTAAATACATGTAGAAAACAAAAGAGAAATTACTTCACTGTTGTCAGGCAGTGTCCCAGCTGTCCTCACATACTAGCAAAAGCGAAAGCCAATTTAACCAATGTGGGATTAGATTGCATTAACTGCAGATAAGTGTGGAGGTTTCCCTTGTGCTTGATCAGTGCAAAGTGGCTTGCATAGTGACTTGCACAGTGGCTACGTCTGTGCTAGTAAATTAAGCAGCATCACTGAAATTCGGTCATCTGTACTGATCAATGTTCCCTGGCACAGCTTTGGCCCTGGCCAGCCAACACAGTTCCTGGGTGTGGTTTAGGAGCTAGTGCAGACAAGGAGCCATTCCTATTAGGTCGGTGTTATGGAGCCCAGTATGTTTTGAATGTTAATAGCATCTAGTAGTGCTAATAAAGTAAATAGGACTCTCTAGGCCAGCTAGTATCAGTGCCATAGACAGTTCTGTACAGATAGATATAGCATATAATTCTGATCAAACTCACATTAAAATCATATCAAATCTTATCCTGAATTTAAGAGGATATAGATCAGGCCTCATCTGGCTTGTGCTAGCCAACATTACATTCAGCTGTTTACATGCATTGAATTTCTCTTTAGTGCCTGGTAAATGGAAGTATTCAACAACAATTTGTGATCTGTAAGTTAAACCTCTTCTGTCAGCGGACAGGTACTAGAGACTGAGTTATCAAACCTCTACAAAGAATTTGGTAGAAGCTGGTTTGAAGTTAGTCTGAAAAATATTAAACAGTTGTAACTTCTCAAGATTTTTCACATACTTGATTTCATTACAAAACCTAGTTTGTTCACTTTCTATTTTGCGAGAAAAGAAAGTCTTAAAGCCAGTCTTGCAACATTGACAAATATGTAAAAATTGTGAAATAAGAATACTACACTTGTGAAATAATTTTGACTCTTGACTATGTATTTACTGTTCACCATCTGTAACGTTAAGTGGAAAATGTATGGAAATGTCTGAATGAGCCTTTTAGCTGTCAGAAGTTCTAAACTGTGCATTAAATTTGCATCCCAATTAGGGATGTTTGCAGCTTATTTTGCCAAAAACAATAAACCTTGTATGTTGAGTGGTCAAATGATATAAATTACATGTATGGGTTGTAAATGTCCATAATGAATAATTTTTCATATATTCAGTCTGTTCTACTAAACAGACCATTTACAGCCAACCTTGTGCTCCGTTTACTGAAAATGGAATGAGCCAAATTTCTTTCAATTGCCACTAATGTATCAACCACAGAGCTTAACAGCTAGGCATCTGACCTAGCAATGAAATTAGTCTGCAAATTTATGTTGTCTCTCTCAGTTTTATGGCACCTGATTTTATAGTGCATTTCATAGGTGTCCAGCAGCTTCTGCTTTTCAATTTTTTTATCATAATTAGATTTGATGGTAAACATAGTTTCATTAGAACCTTTGCTCACTGCCACCTCCAAGTGGCTGTCACATTTCTTAACAAGGTGAAATTCCCTCACTGCTTGTTTAAAGCCCCCTTTGAAACCCAGCTGACTGCAAAATTCATTTCAAGTTGGACACTGTCTGCCCCAGCTGCTACAGATGTGTCTCCTGATACAAAGACTAACGCATCAGACCGTGGGAGCTTAATGGTGTGTTGTTTTGTAAGAGAAAGGGGTCATAAACTTCTATAGGCAAAGAAGAAGAGATGGAAAAATAAAATGAGCTGTTCAGATTGGTGACTTAAGTAAGATAGCAGTCAACAATTTTATTTTAGTTGTTTTCAGATCTATGCCAACACAGAAGTTCTATATAGGAACAAAGAGCAAAAAGTCCTTGTGGTGCAATGGACTTGACAAAATAATAAGTCAAGGTGATTCAGGATCAGAGTGGGTAATGGGATAACCTCAGAGCTACCAGCCAAGCTCAGGTTGACCTGGGAATTAAAAAAAAATTAAGATTGCAGTTCTGTATCCAGTATAACATTACAAATCACCCATTGATCAGTATTCTTCACTGTGAGGTGTCTCATGGATATTGAAATGACAGCCTGTGTCGTTTAAGGCTTCAGTCCACGTCATCATCACTAAAACATGTTGCACACAAGTTGCTACCTCACCTGTTCCTGTACTGTGGCATTTCTGTAGGCAAACAGATGACATGTAAGGAAAGGAGTCTTCAGTTAAAATAAAACTGTGAAGAAGAAACACAAATTTCTTCTGTTTTCCTACAAAAATTAGGATAATGCTTAAACTGATAACAAGGTTCAACTATAGTTGACAGAGTGGCAGGCTTAAAATAGCTAAGTTCTTGTAAGACATACAAATCATTTAAAAGGAGGAGAGATCCTAGAAGTGCATCTTATGAGTGCTCCAGCTGAGCGAAATTTTCAGTGGGAACTTATGCCTTATTAAACACTGAATTCTGTGGGGGGAAAAGCCCATGTAAGCCTTAGTCTGGATTTGCACCTTTCCAGACATCAGTATCAATCAGTCACAAGGGCTGATATGACATCAAACTTCTTTAGGTCTGGTATTCATGGGGCTATTCACTTTTTTTCTGTTTCCTAAACTATTGTATAACTGAGACTGAAGATGGGTAGTGCTGACAAAGGTGCCAGATGTCGGGATAAGCAATAAGACATCCATTTCTCAGTGCCCTTTTCTGCATAGCTATTGTCTAAATGATGCCATGAAAATCTGACCTGCTTGCAGTCTCAACACTTTATGAACCATCTGATCATCTGTATAGACGACTGAAGCGGGGAGAGCTGCTTGGAGTTTACTGTGTAAATATATAAGATGAATAGAAGTCCATTCATTAACTGTGGTCAAGTCTCAAGTCACAGGCAAAAACAATCGAAGCATTGTATTATCACAACAGTGGTAAAACTCACATCTTTTCATTTTCAGCTTTTCTGAAGCCTTGCAGCAAGTCTACATAGTTTTCTCCTCCTTAGTGCTGATTTCATATGCGAATTTTCATACCTCCAGAACATCTGATCTGTACCAGCCTATCCCTCTCAGGGTAGAATTTGACAGCCTTTCTTCCCAGCTCTTCCCTAGGATTCAGCAGGAAGACCTGGACCTAGTCTCTGGATTCTGGCTTGATGTCTGTGTTTAAAAGCAACTCATATGAGTTTTTCATCTGTTCCATGTTGCTTTCCTGAGAGGTATCTCTTGCTGCTCTTTGAATATACCTTTTCTTCTCTGTCTTGAAAGCTTCGCTTCCTCAAACCTATGTGTTTCTTTCTTCCATTGTCTGTTGCCAAAGGAAGATCCATTTAGGAATTAAAACCAATTATCAGGCTGACTAAAGCAGTTCCTTAATGGCCTGTTATGCTGCCAAACACATAATTATAGTCAGTGTGGCCTGGGTCAGGTCTCGTGGCACCTCTGTTTTCCATAGGAGTTCCTACTCTATTACACTTTACCTTAGCCAAAAGGGAAAGGAAGGAACACTATTCCATACTCCTGGCCCATCTCCCTCTTCAATTCTATAACTCCAGGCTGCAGTAGACAGAACCAGATTTGGCCAAACCAAAGCCTTGTCTTTTAAACATTCCACAGGGAGATGGAATTTGCAGCATATAGTGCAAAGGCTCTCAGCTCCAATCCCGGCTTCTCTGCTGACCCTTTCTGTGATCTTGAGCAAGTGTTTTTAAATTTAGTGGTAATTTCAAATCATTTTTTCCACTTTTGTGCCAAGCGTAAGTCATTTTAAAAGCTAATATTATGATTAATATTCTCATAGAAGTTAAAGAAACAATGCAATTATTCCACTCTAAGTATTAGGTTTTGGCTATCTTCAGTAGACTGCTTTATAATTGCCAACCTCAAACATATTATTATTATTGTTGTTGTTGTCATTGTTGTTGTTGTCATTGTCATTGCTAATATATTAATTTTATTATTAATTTATTCTTTATTATTTTTGATTATTCATTAAATTTCTTGGGAATTTGTATTCTTCTTATCCAGCAAGCATTAGTCTTCTATAGTGAATTTATCTATAAGGTGTTCAGAAGTACTAAAACATATTTATGAAAGTATTATTTCTCATAAGATATGTACCCCTTACAGCTGGGGGGGGGAAGTAAAAAGATCTGAAGACATTGAATTACTGAAGCAAAAACTTCTAAAAGTAGCTTCAGTTAAACAAATTAATATTTAATTATATTTTGGTTTTATTTATTTTTTCTTTAAAGTAGGGTTAAATTATAAGTTTCTTTGTGATATATTGTGCCACTTTTACTCAGATTGAAAAGGGCTTCTGTTTTTTATAAGAGTAAAAAATGGACTTAGAGCTGTTCCTTTGAAGGTACTTACCTCTCTCACCACTACGTATGTGACTGTGGTGTCCTGCCATTGAATCCTGAGATTGCACTTAAGATGGGTGGTTAAATATGTACAAATATATCTAGTTTGGTGAGTCATTATCGATTATAAATTTTTTTTCAGTTATTCTGAAAAAATTACAGTAACTGAGTTGCAAGCATACATGCCTTTTAATTCATTTCTGGATTAATATCTGTGCTACTTATTGAATTAAGCAACCTTCCCTCAGTAGGGATGAAGATAGTTGGGAAGCTTTTGACTGAGATCAAAGATTTAAACAGAGGTTCTGACAAAGTGCTGAGCAAATAAACAAGTTAATGAAGTGGCTGGTAGAGGAAAGCCCAGGGTTTTGGAGAATGAAGCTGATAAATGAAAACTGTTTCCAGTGGCTTACACTCCTATACATGGGTGTATATATTCTAAATTTTGGTCTGAAATTTTCTGTTGGTGGAAATTATTGAATATAAAGGAAGGAAATAAGCAGCATATGATTCAGGAGGAACTTACTGAGTCACCACTTATTCAAACATGTTATGATAGAACTAACGTATCAAAGGCAGAGAAATAATGTCTCAGATTTTTCCTCCCAAAGAAAACAGGGAAATCCAACAGGACATGCATAGATATGGCATTTAACAGTGATGCCTACTTTTCTCTTTATTTTTAATCGCTGCTGGGATTAAGGTGAGCAGGTAACATGATTGTGAAGAGCTTGATAAAAAGATGAGATGATCACAGATTGTTATCCAACCATGGCTAAGTTGTTTCATTGTGAATAAGCAAACTGGTATTTAACTTCCTTGTGGCATACCGTCCTGTGGTATGGCACCATCTAAAATCAAGTTTCCATCCTCTGTGTTCTGCTCTACTACATAAAAAGTTGGCTTTGCTTAAAAACAGAATTCACATATGTTTTTCCTCCATTTCTGGCATTTAGGAAAACAAAAGGAATATGTCAGAATCTTTTTTCCTAATGTACAACATACAAAACATATAATATTTGGTCAGTGAGCTGTGTAGTGGAGAAGTTAGTGACTATAGTGTGATGATAACTGCCTCAGCAAACCAGCTGCAGCATTAGCACTAGATAGATACCTTATCTTCAAGTCTCCTTCCACAGGATTCTAGACTGTTAGGAATATTTTGGCATTGTCCACAGGGCAAAAGAAAGGCACTGCTTCATAATAACACCAACTTGCACCTACTTGATAGACAGCCAATGTTCCTTTGTCCATGTAAGCACTATAGGCAGAGGCAGAAATTATGTTTGGAAATCTCTTTTCCAGTTGGAAGCATTATCACAGTAACATGCCACTAAGCTATGCTTTTAGACAAAAACAACTTCTTGATTATTCTTAACAGCTAAATTATTATTATTATTATTATTATTATTATTATTATATAAAAAATAAATTATCCTGATATTACAGTGATTAATGCCATAGAAAAACCTTTCCCATGAGGTTTATAATAAAAACATCAAGTTAAAGAGCGAAGTTAGTGTATACCATGGTACATTTGGTTAGAGTCCAGTTTTGTGAATGGGGAAATTGCTGCCTTTCAACTTTTTTTATGTCACAAATACTGGAATAGAAATAAAGTCATCTGGTTTAATTTCCTTTTAGTGCAGTGTCATATTTTAATGCATACTCATGTAATCAAACAGACCCAAAATTGAATTACATGGCGAAAATTATTCAGACCATTCTGGACTGTGAAAAGTCCACAGAGCAGTGGTAGGCTCCTCACTGCAGCCTGGTTGGAGGAGGTCATTACAATCTGGAACAGTACTTAACTCTAAGGTGTGGGTATAATCCTATGCCTGCTGCCTGAAGGTAGGTAGGCACCATGCTGAAACAGGACTGCCGCACTGCTGACCCTCCTGTTTCAAAAGGCGTCCTCTTTTTTTTCCTCCAGGTTTCAGAAATATTGCCTGTATTCTATTTGCATTTAAACGACTGTGAGTATGTACAGAATGAAAAGAAATTTGTTGCTAAGATCTTTCTAATAAAGTGCTACAATACTACAAGCCATTCTAATTTTTAAAAGGTATTACCAGTATATTTCATGTTTTGGGAAATCAAGATGTTGAGTTTTTCTGCAAGTAATAAAGAGCCCTGTTGATTCTGACTTTTACTTCTAAACACCTGAACGATCTTCATCTACTGCATATTGTGGAAGTTTTAATGTATTTTTCTTGTTGCTAATTGGGAAAGGAAAACTTCTTCCTTGTTTTCTTTTCCATTCTAAAATGTACAGGTTTAGGAGACCAAAAATTGTTGTGTTTTAGTATTGTGCTGATATTACATGGCAAGACCGTTTATTATTTTAATGATGATTTTCTATAAATAAAGTACCTTCATGAATAAAGTGTCCTGCCTGTTGAAAGCCCATAGCAAAAAAAAAAAACAAACACATTACTTCCACTACTTAGAGAAATAGGATTAAACCCACTTCAAGAGACTGTGACTCCCAGATAAACTCTGAGTTCTTTGATGTCATAGAAATCCCAAGGTAGGAGGTCTTTCTAAAAGATCAAATAAAACCCAGTTGAACTGTGAACTGTGAGTGAGCTAGGAAGTTTTTAGATGCACTTCCAACCCACTTCTAACTTTTACCGTGAGCATGTAGTAGGGTTCAGAAACAATCTGTTGTAAATTCTTCAGCCAATTAACTGAGTGAATTACCACCGTATATAATGCACAGAACGTGGAGGCTCTCTTGCCGTTGTGCTGAGTTGGATTGTTAATAACAGGAAGCCAGCACTTCTCAGTACAGTGGATCAGCTACATGTGAAAATAAATGTAAAAAACCTGGAGGGGAATGGCAGCAGACTGAGATTAGCCTTTATTTAATTTAGCATTTGGGGGTCCAACACACAAATGAGTGTTTTAGTAGGCTTCATGGTGGAAGTTGCTGTCATTTGTAAAATATTCTGGCCAATTAGCTAATAGTGTGCTTGGATTTCTCCTGTTTTGATACAGTAATACTAAGTACATTGTGAAGCCCAATTATACAAATCATCCCCATATGCCATACCAGTCTTTCTTTATGAACTGTGTTTATAAATCCTGTGTGAGGAAATGTGTACTTCAGCAATTTAGACCATGTGTAAAAACATAGCCAATAGGATTGTCAAGAAAACAAGTTCCAGCATAGGAAATCCTAATGTGTTCCGCTAAAATAACACGAGTGTGTTGTGTGAGTTTTCTGATTAAATGCATATTACTTTATAGTGCTTAGCCTGCACAGGTCCTTCCGTTTCTCTTTTTATTCTTTCTTTCTTTCTCCTTTTTTTTTTGTAGGATCCAAATTTGGAATTTTTGAGGAAATTTGGAATTGGGCTAGTCTCAGGAACAATAGCCTCAATTATAAACATTCCTTTTGATGTTGCAAAAAGTAGGATTCAAGGACCACAGCCAGTTCCTGGAGAGATCAAGTACAGAACCTGTTTTAAAACGATGGCAACAGTCTATAAAGAAGAAGGGTAAAACATTCTTATTTTAATAAATGTCCAGGCCTCTGATTTAGTTCATATAGGTCCATAAAATCACATTGTTACATTTCAGATTTGACAAGGACCATTAAGCCACTCTGAATACACATATCAAAAGAACCGAATGTAAAATTTTGAAAATGTATTTTAAAACTACGAGGATCTATCTTCCTACTACATGTCAACTTCTACAAGAGACTTACAATATGATTATTGGGTTGTCAAAATTTACATTCCACAAATAAATGCTTCATATATTTAATGCGAAATTTTTTCAACTCTTCATTTTGTAAAAGGAAAATATCAACAGAAAGCAGAATATTTCTCCATTTAATCTAATTCTAATTATCCAGACCTCTGTACCTTTAAAATTACTGCTGAAATAATTAAATTGGGGACAGATCCTTGTGGTAATAATGTTTTCCAACTTTTGAAAGTATTTCTCAAGTGGTGACTGAGTTGTAGCTTTGATATTCAATTATATCAGCCATTTTGTCCCTGTATGCAGCTGTTGTTAACAGACTTGTCTTGAAAGTAAACCCAGCTCACTGATTAAAGTCATATTTCTGATTGGCTAGGCTCACAACGTTGCTTTTGTGACTGAACATTGATTAACTTTTTCTCTTCATCTGATCTGCCTCTGTAAAATGTTAAAATCCAGATACAGCCTGCTATTGAACATGTGTAATTTCAAATAATTGCCTCTAAGTGCTCTGCCAGCATTTTAACAAACATATGCTACAATTCCATTCTTCTTTTAAAGCAAGAATATTGTTTGAAATATTTTGTTTGTTTTTCTTCTGCTACAGATTTCTGGCCCTGTACAAGGGCTTGCTTCCCAAGATCATGAGGCTTGGTCCAGGTAATTTTCCTTATGTCATTTCTATATTGCTTTTGTTCTTGCTTTCTCTTCCCATATGTCAGTTTCTTGAGAAAATGTAGCTAGCATTAGTCAAATAAATGTAACTGTATACCACAAATCATCAAAATACTTCCACTTTGAATGATTTCTTTCGATAGTAGCATCATCTAATAGTATTATAGATGAATTTGGCTAAATACATGTCTAAAAAAATCATTTACTCATACACATCAGAGGATTGCAGATCCAAGTAACTCCTGGTTTTTGCAATTGCTTTATTTATGAACAAGCCTAAGTACATCCATGCGAATGCCAGAACTGTAAAACTTTTGGAAGTTTCTTAAAGCTTCCTATTCCTTTTAAAATGATCTTTTGGTTTCACTAGGACTATTCTGTTCTATGTGAAGTCACCCTAAAATGCAGGTTAGAGTCTCTCCAATATGAATACACTCAACTAGTCAGGGCATAGCCCAAGCATATCAAATTCCAGTTACTTTCTTCTGCTGTGCTGTACACGAGTTGTAAAGAACAGACACTAAAAAGCTGAGAGCATAAGCTGGGTAGAGACCTGTATGGCCCTGGAAGACTATGAGGATAAGGATATTTTAGAAGCGGGGTTGTTGTTTGACCCCTTCTCACTAATTTTTACTCCAAATATGAGAGTACAGTGGTTGAGAGCTGTATCTTCTTTAACTTTTAGAGTATTTTTTCCTGACTGGATTAATCATGAAAGCAAAGCACTGGGCCCTTAGACTTTGCCAGCCCACAGAGGCAGCCTCTGTCAAAAAGAGCAGAAGCCCCAATTTGAGCAGTATCCCGTTCCCATGAAATTTTCTTTTCAATTGTGCAAGGTGGTTTAATAGACAAGAACACACATGGGTAAAAGCAAGTAGGTACAGAGTCTGTTCTGCAGTATAAAAGAGGCATTAAGTTTGTCTGTAAATGTTTGCATATCCAATCCATCTGGCCGAGTGCTAGACCATCCCTGGTTATTGCACAGGGTAAGGAAGAAGGTGAGGATGGGGAAAAAAGGGAGCTCTGGAGCTAAAAGCCTTTTCCCTCACACTACAAAGATACTAGATTACATACAGAACAAAGAGAAGGCAGGGTTTTGCTTTCCCAGTACCTCTTAGCACAGCAGATTTTGGAATAAAATGTTTCATCTTACAAATAACTATGCATTCTGGCCCAGATCCAGCAAGTCAGTTAAGTGTGAAATTCAGTCAAAATACTTCTGTAGTCCCATTAACTAATATATAGATTTGACTTTCCAGCAAAATAATAATACAATCTTTATTGGGACTGGAAAGGTAATTGGTTCTTTCAAGGTATGAGTGCTTACAGGAAAAGAGATGCACAAACAGATCACACAGTATGAGAATTGGAATCAGCCTTGATTTGAGTTCAAATCACACCTTAGATATTGTGTCTCTCGTTTGTTGGTCAAAGCCTTTTACAAACTTCTACTCTGTCTAGCTGCCTGTGAGTTGTTGTTCATAGAGGATTTCAAGTCTGAATATGGTTCCTTAGGATAAATGACATGGGAAAACTCATGTGGTAGCTCTGTGTGCCTGGTGGTCTTAGCCTATCCCTAGAAAGATGAGCCCAGTTCAGCAGAAGACTTGTTTGTTAAAGGTGCCACTCCAAGCCACCAGCTGAGCCAAAGGCAAAGGAAAGAAAATATTTATTCCCCAGTGCCTGAACCTACAATCAATATACTTTTACTCATGCAACCTTGTTCTCTTTTCCCATCTTCTCCAGCTAGAAGCTTCTCTACACGTTGTGTTATATACATACCTTCTGAAATGTTCGTTTCTCTAGCTCATACAGTAATTACAACCCAACTACAGTCTGGCTTCACTAAAAGTAAAGCTACTTTATGGCTTTCAAGCTGGAATTTTATACTATTATCAATTCTAGCAGATAATGCCATTTCATCAGATCAAAACTTTGCCTGTGGTTTCATAGCCAGGTACATGCACAGGAATATTACACTCATTTCAATACTGTGATTTTCTGCTTTTTTTGGTTAATAAATAGATGAATCTTACCTGGAAGCGTTTTCATCACCCTGGTGATGAATTTTTGTCATCTCACATGTCAAGTAGCTCTTTTATGGCCAAATCTAACTAAACAAACACACAAATATATACACATTCAGATGAAAATTTGACTTGTAGCAGAACAAAGAAAAATATTAGTCTTCAAAAAATATTAGCTAAAATCACACTGAGAGTGAATTTGATTTAATATATAAGCTGCTTACATCAACTTTATGGTCTGATATAAAGTAAAATTGCTATGGTTTAAGAATTGGTGACTTTTTAACTACTAGGGATTTAGTAGAATTATCCATTTTGCAAATAAGGCTTTGCCATATCCCTGAAAATACTGAATTTTCTGTGTGGTAAAATATTATTTTTTCTTCCAGGTGGTGCAGTGATGCTTTTGGTTTACGAATATGTTTATGCATGGCTTCAGGACACAGTTAATCAAAAGTAGCACTTCTGAAAAATGTACTCTTTAAAATTATATGCATTCTCAAATACACTTTAATAAAGAAAAAGTGATTCTTATCCCTTATGATGCTGAATGTCCTCAGATTGCACTGATGTTAAAACAGTTCAAAGTGAAGTTGGTCTTCAGGTCATGATCCAAGAAGGCATTTAAACACATGCTTTTCTGTAAGTGCATAATTGAATAGCACTGTTGGTATTTGTAACTGCTTTGCTGGATCAAGAGAAAATATAAAGGAGACACAGGAAAAGTTTAGTTTTTAAAGGAGTTCTTGACAGAGAATCATGCTATATAGCTATACACTTTTTTAAAATTTTCAGCTGAAATGGCAAGATAGCACCTTTCAGAGGATTTTCAAGAAAAAAAATTGAATAATCCTGGAAGGGCCAGATACTAAGCTAGTGTAATTAGTTAAGGACATGACCCATACTCTGCAGTTTTTGAGTCAGTCTTGGGTCTGGTTTCAGTTCAGCCCAGTGTGATTTCAGCAGTCGTAGGAGAGCTTCTTGTTGGGAGTTTGGATAGAAAACGAACCGCCACAGCCTTAAAAACACAAATACCATTAAATATCCTACTTGTTCTTAGCTATATATATTGTATATATCTCATTCAGATCACAGAAGATACTGAAAATAATTAGTCTGAATCAATTTACATAAAAATGCAAACCAACATGGGACTCAGAAGAAATGAGTAAATGAATAAAGAGGAAAAAGTAGTGTAAGGCATATGAAATTTGACTGTGAATTTTTTATCCACCTTATATACTATTCCTAAAAGGCCTATCCTGTGATAAAAATGCTCACTGCACCCTGACTACTCCTTTAGCCTTTCATTTCCACCATGAGAGGGTGAAACTAGTTTCTAGACTGATAACACATACTCAGTTGTAATTAGCTAGCCATACATCTCAAAGAAATGTACCTTTCCATCAATAAAAAAATGTTGCTCTGAAGTTTTTCCCAGTCACTGTAAATATAAATAATATTTCAAGGATGTACTTATGTCCTTACTAGCCATTCAAAATATCTCTGTCAAGTACAGAAAATTCTGTTATGCTGATTAAAAATATGATTTCTGTTTATGCAGTTGTGCCACTCCACATTTTCTTTTAAAGAACTCTTTAAATAACTTAAAATTACACATTATTCTGTCGTAAAGATGGTCCCATTATATAACTTGGTTTGTTGTCAAATGAGCTTATATCTTGTAATGGCTGAAAGTTTCTGTATCTCCCCATGCTACATTCACACTGTTAACTTTAATTCTTCTTCCTCTGTACAAACCTTGTTCTCAATAATGCTAAAGAAGTATCTTTCCACATTGTTACTTGAAAATGACAGTTCAAATGTGAAGTCTTGTCTCAGAAGGGGTTTTAATGCATTAGAAAAGCAATAAAAACTAAAACCAGAAATTAATTTTCAGCGCTTTCAAAGATGTCTGTATTGACATGTTCAATAAACCTCTATTTTGTCTAAATCTGATGACACTGGCTTCTCATACCTATGCTACTTCATAGCTAAAACCAATAAAATGAGTTCTGTTAGAGTTTACAGATTTAGGGCAAATGTTCCTTGTCGTTGCACTTTATTATTGGTACTTATCCAAAGAGAAGACACTACTAAGATAATTTCAAAAACTAAAGCAAAATGCTTTATAATTTGTCTTTTATTAATTTAGAGAATTCAAAATATAAAAATAAAATGTTTAAATATACTGTATATACATATATAGCCTTCAGTTTTACATCCTTTCCAACATGATTTTCTATTTCAGTTAATAGCTCAGCCTGATCTTTGATAAAAGGAGAGTCATTAGTAAACAGAAAACAGCATGGGCTTGGAAAACTAACTGGTGAATGTGCCAGCCCAATCCCCCATTGCTCCTGGTATAATATGAGCTGTGATTCAGTTTTACACCAAAGGACCATGCAAACACACTTCAGCTGTCATAGAAGGGAGTATTATTAGGTTTCGCTCATTTCTTTGGAAACCTTTGACACTCTTAGAATGAAGTGTAGACTTTTCAGACTAAAAACTTAAATTCTGCACCCACATATACTGCATATTTCCTAAATGCATCCATTCACCTCAGCTTATTACTTTTTGAAAAACAACTCCCTTTTTCTCTTTAATTTGATGTAAAGTGACTTAAAGTTGTGTGGCCAGTAAGCTGACATTGCAGTTTTCAGTTTGCCCATGAGAGCAAGTCCTTGCACAAAGGAGTATTCTGCATCGTGGGTTTACAATTAAAAAAAATATATGAAAATAGACACCAAAAAAACCTGTCACAGGCAGTTCACCAAGAGCCAAGGTCAGGTACTTTTGCTCACTCTGACCAACACTTTGTGCACATAGCCCCACTGACTTCCCATTCAGGGGTAAGGTGTCATGTACAGCAGGCAGATGGGCAGAGAGCTGTACCTAAACAAACACAAAACAAAGATGCTTTATGATGGCCTATTCCCAAACAAAGAATAATTAACATCATGTCCTGCCTTTGGTTTATAAATTATCCCAATTTAGCTGAAGAGAAAACAATGCAAATGACCACACAATCAAAGGGTCTGTCTCTGTCTCCCAAAATACACTAATACCTGATGGGAATGTCAGGAAAGACAACTTTTATAATGGAAATGATCTCATGTTACTCAGGAAAATTTGGACAATTTTTAATCCAGGCACACTGTTATAGGCTTGCAAATTCTTGAATTTCAAAAAAGCTGTGTTGTGGAAGGTTTGTCTTCCTTTTTTTGGTTTGTTTTTTTTTTTTTTCCCCTTTGATGTCCCTTGTTGGACTTGTATGTATAGCAGTAGGTAGACTTACTCAATAATTCTATAACCCAGTAACACAGCTAGGCTGAAAGCTAAAATCCTCTTGCCAATTTATTCACTTATTTACTTATGATCTTTTTCTTATCTTCTTTTTTCCCCATTTTATTTTTAGTGAAGAGCTTGTCTGGAATTAAACCAATTTCTCTCTCATGGTGTTAAGGCTCGTCTTATTTCAGCTATAATGACATAAAGGCACAATAACATCCATCACATCACTAAGCGTTGCAGAGTGGAAATGCACTTGTGTACTTGTGCCTGTACTGGTTTCAGAGAAACATTCTTGAAAAAGTGTTCTACTGAATAACAAGAGTTTCAGCATCTCGTTAAAGCTAAAGAACTGCTGAATGCCTTTGAGGCTGAAGAACATGAATCAACATCTAAGATCAGATTTTCTTTCCTTGGGGCCATAATACAATACCTGTGTTCTTTACAGAAATGCAGCTCAGTTAACTATTTTTTAATGCAAAAAACAAGGGTGGCAGCAGCCAGCTGAGTCCATCTATATTTCAGTGGACATACTGTGTATTACATAAGTACATGTTACTTGGATTGCTGTGAAAATTTAGCCACAGCTTCCTTGATGATGAAAGCTGGAAATCCACAAAGAGAGGACTGTATTTTAAAAGGGGACTGTATTTTTCTTTCTCACTGAATTAAGGTTTAACATGGTATGCAGAGAGAACAATATATGAAGAATTATATTTTCTCCTTTGCTTTAACTATCTCTAGTGTACTTTAAGTTATTGCAAAACAATTATAAAAATACACAATATATTAATGTCACACCAGGCTTTTTTTTTTCCACATTCATATTCTGAACATACCTACAGCATGGGAAAAGCATAGTAATAGTCAGAACTTTATTATTGCCCAAGGAAAACAGGTAACTTTTCAAAGATCAGAACGTTAGTTCTCTTAGGATTAACGTTTAAAGCAAAATAACTGGCACAGAGTACTTGCCACTGGATACAGAAATGTAGAAAGGGAATTTGCTAATATTAAATAATATCTGTGTTTGTAGCACCACCACCAGTATACCTATAAGGGGAAAAAAAAAATGCTTCAGGACAACAATGTAAACTTTACCAAGAGCCATATTTTACATTCATTTAAGCAGAAATTAAAGACAACTTCCTCTTTAAAAAACTATAAAGTATTCGTGGGGCCAAAAAGGCTGGACACAAGTTAGCTGAGAATGATGGTACAATTCTGTTTCTCATTGGGTTTGTAGACTGACATGGCTTTGTAAGCATCTCTGCACAGGTTGCATGCTAATAGCATTTCCCTCTACAGTCTTCAGTTTTGTTCAAATATTTTCCATCCATTTCTGTTTATACTCTTCACATGACTGTGGTGTTGCATGAATTTGAGAGACTGGGTATATCTGTGGAGAGTTACTTAGCTGAATTTAGCCTTTGAATCTTCTGCCAAAGAGATAACTATTTCGTGAGATGTTGAAGCCTCCATTGTAGACACAAAAATATGATGAAAAAACCCTACCTCAACCTCATCACCTGAGGCTATCATCTCACAATGCAAAGACACAGAAAATAACTAGAAATCACAGGAAAAAAAAAAAAAGAAAGAAAGAAAGACAGAGAGAGAGAGAAAGAAAAAGGAAGAGAGAAAGAAAGAGAGAAAGAGAGAGAGAAAGAGAGAAAGAGAAAGAAAGAAAGAAAGAAAGAAAGAAAGAAAGAAAGAAAGAAAGAAAGAAAGAAAGAAAGAAA
>JAWWTY010000156.1:39638427-39665853 GCA_035222235.1 Margarornis squamiger | reverse complement strand
GAAAGAAAGAAAGAAAGAAAGAAAGAAAGAAAGAAAGAAAGAAAGAAAGAAAGAAAGAAAGAAAGGAAGAAAGAAAGGAAGAAAGAAAGAAAAAAGAAATGAATGTATGAATGTACTGGAAGGTGAAAACAAATGCTGTCAAAAGCCTCTATTTACAAATTGATAAAATCACAAAGGTACAACTGCCTGGCGATGGCGACATGCCAGAAGAATCTGAGAGCCACCTATTACCTTAGTTCTGTATTTGATTACCAAAACCCCACAAAACAGCCAAAAATGACCTCTTAATAACAGTGCATTGTGTAATCTCATCAATGAAAGGGTTGTTCTCTAGGCAATCAGCAAACACCTCCCATCTAGCCGCCTTTGTTGATTCAAGGCATAGCAGAATTTTCTGTGATGATTGTTCTTTATTGATTTTTACACAAATTTTAGTAACAATTGCACATTTAGAAAGTTTGTGATGATTAAGAATAAATATGTGTGGTTTGACCAGGAGAGAGTGGTACAAGGCTCCATGAGCACTTTGAGGGATGCAAGGTCTTTAAGAGCACAACACCACACTTCTCTCAGTTTCTGATGTTGTCTTCAGTTCTTTCTATCCCAAAATCCTTATAGGAGACAAGTCATGAGGAGAAATGCCAGGTATTGCCAGCACAAAGAGAGCAGTCCGTGAGCTAGGCTCAGGGGATGACAAGCCAGCGAGCTCATGGTGGTCCTGGACCGGCTCCTGCATCAGAGAGCAGAGGCTGTGACAGAGTGGCTGCCCTCCCTGGCTGTCTGCATGCCCTTGAATGCCAGAGAGGCAGGGATGTCACAACTGTGAGGGGACAATGTGGTGCCTCCAGCATGCTGCCAGCCATGGCTCGCCATGTAGCTGGACGGAGTGGCGCTGTACGTCATGTAAGGTGACACTTGGGCTGGTGTGGCATAGGGAGGCATGGCTGGTGCTGACACAAAACTGCTGACAGCTGGGAGGCCATTTGGTGCCTGAAAGGAGACAGAAAGGAAAAACATTTCTGAGAAGTAAGACACATCAGATCTGCCCTCAGATGCTACTGGGGCTTTGTACAAAACATAGCACCAGTGAGGACACTCAGAAAGCAACCCATAACCATTACCCTGAATTTCAGGGGCTCAGTGGCTCCTTCTGCTTTGCTTTTAAGACCAGCTACCCCACTGTGATTGCGCTTCACACTTCTCATAGCAACCTGTCTCAGACAAGGACCTGTAGCAGATGTTTAAGGCACACACACCGAGAGCAGGGCAGGAACTGTAAAGACCCCCATACGCCCACCTACCTTCCCACAAGCTATGGTTCACTGCCTCCTAAAAGCCTATAGTTGCATCTAATCATTGCATTTGAGAGCTACTGCTGGAGAGATCTGTGATGAATTTCTCCCCTCTCTCTCACTGAGCACCTTAATCCACTTGGCAATGAGTTCCATGGATTGGAGTAGGTGGACTGCAATATTTACCCAAATTTTGTTCAGGTGTTGGCCACAGTTGCAGGCCCTGTTGGGTGGTGTCATGGCAGTTTAAGCTGGGTGTGCAGTGACCACAACCATAGCAGCAGCAGGAGAGATTGACCCATCCCAGTATCTCACCCATCCTGGACCCAAAAAAGAGTGGGCTCAGCCCTGAGCTGCCATGAACAGGTGCGGGCACAGATCCTAAAGTGGCACACCCTGGAGTGAAGAGGTAACCAGCAGCTGGAAAGGTGGGTACGTCTTAAACTCTTGGGTAGCTGTTTGTTCAGAGCATGAGTCAGAAGTGTAATATTATAATTATTAAGTCTTTTAAAAATCTGTTTTATAGATACTTGGGATAAAAACTTGCAAACGTTCTTTGCTCATAGCTCCTCCTGGTTTCAGTAGGGCTTCTGTGCACAAAACAATCACAGGGCTGGGTCCTTTCCTGCAAACTATTTTGCTACGTCCTTCTGTAGGCTGGGGAGAAGGGTTTCTATTTAAATAAGAGAAGGGAGAGTCCTTCAGTCAGCCACTGTAGGATTTCACAATTAATGACTCCTTATTTAACAAAAAAGTGTTTAGTGGTTTATTTCACACCCTGTAAATGTTTCTTCAGCAAAACAGGTACAAATGAACACCATTTATCTTGCTTAAGTTTCAATTTGTGTAGTGTTTGTTTTAGGATTTGGGGTGGCATTTATTTCCCAGAAATGTTTCCTGTCTGAATACGAAAGAAGAGGTATTGATTCAAGCAAATCCCATAGTATCTGCCACTTTTAATCACCTGGTACAACTGGACCTAGCGTGGATAGTGCAAAGTCCAGAAATGAAACAGACTGTTGTTTCTGCTTCATATGGTGTTAACATTTCCCTTGTTCAATTCCTGTCTGTATTGCACCTGCCTGAATTTCCAGTATTTACCTTCATAAATGGCTCTAGCTGGTTTTCAGGTTCAAGAGTTTCCTACCAACGTAACTCACAGTTCCACTGGCTGGACTATCCTTGCATTGTCATGTGGGAAACCAAGCACTAATTCTGCTGTGCAGCAACCTAAAACAGCAGGAGACAGTGAGGGGACCCCAGCCACAAGCCTCCAATAGGAATATTAATTAGTACAAAACATACAGCTGCAGCAGGAACATAATTGTCATTCCAAATCCATAAACACTTTGTTGAAGCTGAACTTGCCTTATTCTTTTGAAAATCCAAATATGCGATCTGACCTTCAGCTCCAATTACACATTCCCTACTGTGTCTCAGAGTTACTCTTTAGCCTCAGCTCTAAGTATCAGTGTTTGCAACAATACTAATTAATACAAACTTGCAAATAATTGCACTGTAAATCACTACAGCTCTTGAATCACGTGGAAAATTATTTCATTGAATTTACTGGGAAGTAAAAAGTGTGACCAGCCCTAAAAAGCTGTCCATGTCCAAGCTCCCTGCCTCTTCCAATGTGTAAACACAAAAAAAGAATGAGCACCTCTTTGTTTTTTCTAACAGGTGCCAACAAAAGGCTTTGCACAGGGGCAATAGAGTCATTAAAGTCAGGTTGTGACACTGAGATATTGACAGCCACAACTAAACATATTCTGCACAGAGAAGCACAGAAACCCTGAAGGGGTGGGTACTAGAAGGAGAAAAGTCATTGGGCAAATCCCTGAAGTCTTGTAGCCATTCAGACAGCACAAACCTGCAGCCTCCAAAACTCTCAAACAGAAGAGGTTTATTGGACTCTGAGAGGCTGCCCTGTTCCTCAGGCTGGTACCAAGCAGTGGGCTCAAGGCTGTGCCTGGAAGCCGCCTTTTAAGTAGGATTCCTCACTTGAGTGGTCACATCCCATGAACCCTTGGTTGTGCTTTTGAAAGATTCCTCCTAGGCTGCAAAGGAGCACATGTCCCTTCAGTCTCCTGTGTTGTCACTGCTGCACTCCACCACAGAAAAGGGTGGGAAAAGCCAGAACCCTGCCACAGAGAAGAGAAAATGTTTCCCATATGTTGTACAGACTGCCATGCTGTAGTATGTTCTCCAACCACTAGGCACTTCCTCTTAGGGCTGCTCTTTAGAAAAGGCAAATGCTCTAACAGACTCTCGTCTGAGGAGGAATACAATGTAAGTACATCCTTCAAAGCTGTGCATAGTGTTGCATTATGCAAGGCAAAATACCACTTGATGAAATCACTTTGTGAAGCACCTCTTCCCACCCCACTACCACAGACCAAGAGTATATGGGTAGAGAAAGGCAACTTCAGATCCTCAAGAAATTACTTCCTCCTGTGTACAATGCTGTCTCCACGCAAAAAAGAAAGGAAAAAAAAAAAAAGCCATGGAGGTGATGACTGTGCCTGTACATGTAAATAAAAGAGACCAGGACAAATTCTTTGTCCCTGAAGATGAGCAGCTTCATGCAATACCCAGCCCCACAGCTCACCTTTCTTCTCCCAGAATTGGGTTGTCCTCATCCACACAGCCAGTCGAGCAAGGTCTCTGCACTGTGCCCTGCCCAACCCCACACTGAGGCACTGCTGGCTGTGTACTCATGGGCACAGGCTAGATTTGTACCAGGCAATGTGTCAACAGGGCACTTCTTTGCTGGTCCATCAGTGTTCAAGGCCATGTTACAGCCTCCTGCAGCTTCTACAGACAAGGCTGCCAGGGCTTCCTCAGCAGCCAGAAATTGATCACTTTGCATGATTCAAGGCAAATTTGAGCTCCTGAACAGCTCATAGTAATGCAGACATTGTTCATAAATATTTTATCAATAGACATTGTTGATAAAAAAGTTAATCCAATCACCCATATGTTCCATGGCCTTATGGCATAAAGTAAAGTAAAAGTCTACGAATAATAATTATTGGAGAAGCCCAAGTTTCCTGTTCAATGATACTGGAAGTGCTACTTGGGTAGTTGTTGACAAAACAGATGGGACTGGACTAAAGATTCACTAGCTTTTGTAAAAGCTTAATTTAAAAGAATACTTATCCTGATTTATAACAGCCAGAAGAACCCCTTTATGCACGCACACACACACACACACTACTAAGAATAGGATGTGGAGGCAGTTGTGTAGGGACCACCAGTTGCAACATGTCAGAGGCCAACTATGCTGGAAAGCTGTTGTCACTGCATCACTGAATTGGTGAATCATTCTTATTTTTGTTCTACTGCTACAAAGCCGTACTGCTCAAAACCATAGTTCTGTGAATGCCAGTAAGTGCTCTCAGCCAAGTAGACGGCACTGGGATGGGTAGGAACTGGCCCAGCACAGAGTGTGGTTCTCCTTCAGGGAAGGTTTGAGCCATTGCCACAAAGCAGTCAGAGGCCTCCTCTGACATGAATTAAAAGATGAAGGGATAGAGAAAATCTCACCTTATGTGATTTAAAACTATACTACTCAAAAAAACTCCCAAAAAACCCCTCTAATTTTCATCCCTTTCATCTGTGAAGGACTTGACCCAATAGTTTTAACTGCAAGAGATTTTACTTCTAAACAGCTTTAGATACAAAGTGTAGGTTATCAGAAGGGTTGAATCTGGTCTGTCAATCTGGCGCTTTTTACAAACATGACATTCACTTAAAATAAATGGAAGGGATTAAGTTCCATGACCCTGTATATACTGGATGAATAATTCATCCTGCAGTATTTCAATCAGAGGAAATGAACACCAAAATCCAAACATTCATAATTAGGAGTGCAAGAATACCATGGTGTTTATGGATTTTTAAAACCCTTAGAACTTGTTTTAAGTGCAGAGGTTCTTGAACCTGGTTTTTAAGTTTTATAAATATTTTTTTTTCTTAATTTGAACCATCACTTTTCAGGGGAAATCTAATTTTTTAAAACAAACAAACAAACATACAGTTCTAACAGAAGAACCTCTGCTGTGCAAGAGATAAGGGTTCCTGTTTGAGAGTGCTTAGTCTGGGGCTTCCACAAAGATCAGAGAGAAACATTTGCTCTGAATTGCTGCTTCTATCAATTTTTTGAGACAACAGCTGGAATAAGTATTTCCAAATTTTAGGGCTGTGCTTGAAACCTAGAACACATGACCTCCCACTGATTCACAAATTCAGTTAAACTTTCTCACAAAGATATCAGTAAAACAACAGTGGTTGGGTCAGAATCACAAGCTGGGTCTGGTACCTGCCTGAGGAGTTGCTGCTGATACATGCCAATGACAGTGAAAGGAATATGCAGGCCAGAAATCAAAGTCACGATGAATATAATGACTTTCTCTAAGTCACATAAAATGACGCTGATGAAACAAGCAAACTACACATATTTTCACTAATAAAGGAATTGGTTCAGTAATTTTAATGGATGGAATCTTTAGTTTTAGTCAATTTAGGTACAATACCAACTAGAGACAACTTTTTTTTTGTCATCATTTTCAGTCTGTTTGGGATTTGTGGCACGGAGGGAGGGGGTGGATGAAAAGCAAGTCTAGAACCAAGCTTATATGGGAATGTCTTTGGAACAACTGGTTTCCATTAACTGTGTGCACTCTTCAAAGTCAGAATGGTTCCTCCCCAAACCAGAAGCAACCACCACACACACCTTGATTTCTGTTATGAAGGTTATGCTTGTAAAATGTGTTGTACAGCTTCAGTCCTGCATGGTAAGGAGATAGAGGCTACCAGCTTTCTGGACAAACTTTCCAATGAGCCCACATGAGACAAACTACTTGGGTTTTTCTGACTTGGTTGCAGAGGAACCAGAGAAATACACAAGCTAGATTCCACTTTCAGTCATCATGTTATAAATTCAAATTCTATATTGTAATGAATTGATATTATTTTTGTTTCATCCCCTTCCGTACTTTTCTTTCTCTGACTTTTTGCTATTTATGTGTTCTCTCAGTACCAAAATGATACCATCTCCTCTGTTCCCATCCTATGTGGCTTCTAAATGTTTCAGAAAATGACCCAGATTTGTAACTTTCAAAATCACATACCTGAATTTCTTAGCTATCATCAATAGTAATAATGCAAATGATCTCATGAATACAAATGACAGCAGATTTGATGACACAAGTGGATGCCACTTCTATAGTATAACTCTAAAGTGAGTGTCCAAAAGAATGTAAATTATTCTTCTTAATTTAAAGTTATTATTAACAATTACTTAATTTACTTGCCCATTGTAATATAATTGTTATTAAATAGATCATTTATTGCACAGTGTAAGATTTCATGCTTGGTAGAAGTATTCTAAATGACCATATATAACAAAAAAAACCAAACAAACAAAAAAAAAAAAAAAACAAACCACCCACAAAACACAAAAAATATAGCATGGGCTTCAAAGCTTGATTTACCTAATTCACCAGCCCTAATGAGCCTGGACAGTGACTCAGCCCAAAGTCCCCTGCTGTAATCAGCATACGTTCAGTCTGTGTCATGGCTTAGGGAACACACCTCTGGTGAATCAGGTTGCTGTTTTGTATGTATTTCTCAATTCTAACGCTGACTTGGACGGAATGAATCCTTCCCCTCCTTGGATCAGCAAGCTCAGCACATTGCCTTGATCCTGTAGCACAGAGCTTTTCCCTGAAAGCAAATGAAACAGATCTGCAGAGGTACCACAGCTGCCTTACTGAGAGCAGCAGCTCCCCAGTAAAGTGGAGAGCTGGCAGTAGCTTTCTCTTCAATAATGCTACTGCCACTCTGCAGAGACAGACACCCTCTCACTGCTGCTTTTTCAAAATGAAAACCTTAAAACAATTTCTGGAAATGATGAATCTTTTCTGAATGTCCTGAAAACACAGTCACAAAGTAGCTACTATGGAAGTAATTTTTTCCACAGCAACAGAAAAGCATAGCAGGGAGCAGAGTTGAATATCTAGTCCGACAATCAGAAAAGCAAATTACCATAAAAACACAGAGAATATCTCATGTTCTTAGTGATGTCCATGGAACCAGACAAAAAGGTTATGGCAACAAGACTAGGAGCAATCAAACACAAATTGTAAACATCAAGGAAGCAAACATGCTAAATCTCCCTTTTTAATTGAAGGTTAAATATGATTTATAAATCAAACCAACATATGGGACCCCAAGGGAAGAGTAAACAAATTTTGCAAGTAAAACAGCAGCAGAGGGCCTGTAATGGAAGTAGCATTTAGGAAAATGGCATTAACAAACGATCTAAGTAATACATTTATGCTTTTTTGAAGGTTTTAGAATTAATAAACTTAAATAATATTTTTGTAGAAATTGTAGTTAACTAAATTAGAGCTAAATTCTGAAGCTGCAATTTAGTGCTACAGCATCGATGGGAAAAATTACATGATTCCACAAACACTTGTTCAGACCAGCATTCCACTAGAATTAATGTGCCTACACAGGTAAGTCAGACTTACCTAACAAAGAAGGATTACAAAACCGAGTCCTGAGTAAATTTCCCCAGATTATGATAACACTTTTTATGAAAAATATTTTTAAGAAAAATATTATAAAATTGCTTAGATGTGTGTGAATAACCTAGTCAGAGTTCACTCTGCAAATTAGGGTTTGCTTTTTATAGTGCTGAAACAGCATATTCTTGCAAGAATATTTTCATATTAAGCTATATATCCTTATTTTTAGAAGAATTGACTTATCTTATTGAACATATTCCTCCTTGATTGCCTATTAATTTCATTGTAAGCAGCAGAGAATATAACATACTCTGAAAAATTAAGACATTGCCATTAAATAATTTTATATGCAAAATATCTTAAACAGAAAAGGTAGCATTTTGTATGTAGGGTATTACTTTAAAACATATGCCATCATTTTCAAGAGTGAACAGTGATAATACATTGGAATTGAGGAACTTTTAAAAATAACATATGGGCAAGCAGTTCTGAGTTGGTCTGTTGCTCAGCTGAGCTGGGTTGATTTCCAGAAGACTGAGCTTTTAAAAAGGGAAAGAGACCTTTCAAAAATAGATAATTACAGTATTTCTCTTTCACTGTAAGTTGTGGAAAGCAATGATGGTATTCTAGTTGAAGTCACAATTAAAATGGAGTTATTTTCATTCTTGAGTGCTCTAAGATTCCAAAAGTTATTAGCTACCCAATCCTATACAGTATCTCTTAAAAAGATGCCATTTTCTTTACAGCTATTTCTCCTGTTATTAAATTTGATGCATAACAATGTACTGCATAAGAAAATCACACTACTTCCTACTAAAATAAAGTTCACTCATTTAATAATGAGCAGATCCCCTTCCCCGTGTTTAATGTGTTTTTTTATTAATTTAAAATTGTTTCCTTTACTTATAGGCATCCCCAGCTGCACTGAATAACACAGAAATCAGATAATATCAATTGAGTGTTTTAACTATAGTTGAGACTATATGCATCAAGATCACTCTTAATTATATTTTCTTATCAAGCTTTAAATCTCAGCCTCTTCAGGGAAATAAAATCCCAGCTTTGGATATAGTAATGGTAACTTGAATTTATACACCGTCACAAATCCTTTCCTAAAGGAGCCATGGGCATTTTATGTCTTTTCCAAAACAAACTCCAGCAGAAACAAAAGGAAAATTAAAAAAAAGGGGGGGAGTGAAAAAAAAGGAAACACACACACACACACACACACGCTCTTTCTCTGAGACTGGGGACTCTAATACAAAAACAACACAGGAAGAGAGAGGTAAGAGAAAAGGAGAAAAAGACATGGTGGCTACAAGGCAGACAGAGGTTATTGTAAAACCTACACACATTCTGAGGGAAAAGAGGGGAGCAAGTGTTTCCGATGCTTCTTCAGAAGCAGGATAGGTTTAGACAACTTTCACAGTGAAGTGAGGTCTACCACATACAGCACTCCAAGCACGAACTAATATGTCCACCTAAAATGTCTTCAATTGTAGATTATTGTGCCAGGACCTTACGTTCACTGAATGGTTGCTTTCCTTTCATACTTCAGGTTAAGAAGGATGATATAAATGGAAGTCACTGCCTTTCTAATGCAGGTGCTGGATCTTGGGGTATGTTCCATTATTTAAGAAACTTCACAACCAAGCTACCTCAAAGTGGAATGAAAAGAGATTCTGGTTGCCGTGAGCAAAAAGCTTGATTCTGATGACAAAGACACAACTTAAGCCTCCCTTGTACAGATATACTGTGCTTATGAGGACAATAGTAAAGCAAGCGGGGTGGGGAGGGAATCGTGTAATATAAGCAAACTCCTTTGAGTGGGAATTAATAACAGATTCTCATAGTTTTAGAACAGATTTGCACAATAATTTCCCCTTGGTATTTTGGCCAAATTTGGAGCTGGGCAGGGTACACATGGACATTAAACAAGCAAACACACTGGAAGGAATAAACATTTGTTCTTTCTACACTGTCAGTTAACACTATAATGTATTATCAAAAGGTTCTATGAATAATCCTTTCTTAACATTACATATTTAACAATATATTGTAGTTTCAATATGGTGTTATTTAAATGAAACAGGTTGGAAGAGGAGACTTACAGACACAGACACTTCAAAGGGATCCTTGATGGCTAGAAGCTAGGCAAACATGGAGTCAAACTGGTAAAGTCCCCACTTTGTTCTGTTCAGGGACAGCCAAAAGAACAGTCTCCTATGTCTAACAAATCTCTAATGCTGAAGAGGTAGTTACTGAGAAGCTGGTAAACTAAGGAGGATGAAATCACAGCCCATTGATTATTGAATGCCTATGGTCATTATGAGTAGGTATGTAGACGACTCCTAAAAGCTGATAAATTGCCAAAACAGACAAATTCTAACACACCATACAGTCTTTTGTATACTTGCCAATCCACTGCAAGAATCAGAAGACTGAACAGATCAAGATCTAATCCCCCTGCTTCTGACACACTGATCGTTGGCTATGATAGCTGCCTCCCATCACTCCCACTTTACAGTCCCTGGTCTTGTTTGTCATGGCAGAGCTTCTGGTAGGTTGGGGCCCTTTGAGCAGAGGGTTCTCAGAGTGCAGTTTGAGTGTCATTATACCATTCACTCACCTCTCTGACTTTCTTTATTAGTTTCATCCGGGTGGAGTGCCCTGAAGCCATGTGGGTTGGTGGGCAGGGCACTGTGTTTTGGCCGTGGAAGCAGGTGGCCAGTAAGAGGCAGGTCTCACAAATGGGGTTCGAATGGGGTGCCATCCAGATCACCTGGGAAGGAATCGGGTGCATGTAGTGGGATCAGCTCATCCCGCTCACCCACAACATGCAATGACATGGATGCCTAGACCTTGAGCGAGCCATCTTAGTGACAGTATTTTAGTAGCAGGCCTGGTCTGGAGATCCTAATGACAGTGACGCAGAACCAGTCTTCAAGCCACGGTCTGAACCCCTGCACCAGACTCTGCTAACAATGCTGCTAGCTACTATGGCAAGAAAGCAAATAAGCATCTCTCCTTAACAGCTTTACCCTCCCCCCACCCTGGGTATGACTGAAGAGCCATAGGTCTGGACCTTTATCATTGATGGATTCTGCATGGACCCATAGCAGGAATCCAACTGCCTGGATCCTGAGTTAGAATATAGGATGCTAAATAAGTAATTTGTTAATTAATATTTTCAATCAATAATCTGTGTAGAAGGATCATGTAATTGCCCATGACATTAAAGGCTATATTTCCATCTTATTCTTAAAGAAGTTACCACATGTTGGGGGTTCTAACCACTGCAGATACAACTACAGATGCGTGGCTACCAAATATACAGTTCATTGTTCATCTACAAATGAACAAAGATCAGGAGCTAAATAACCACATTGCCTACATTTTCTGTGCAAATAATTGTCCAGAATTGCACCCATAATTATTTGCAATCACTTGGCCTAAGATGGAGCCTTTCCTTTATGTGCTTACAGCCCATGGAGCTCATGATCTACTGTTAGAATACAGCCAAAGAAAGGACAGGGAGTGATATACCAGCAAAGCTGGAAAGTCAAGCCCCTAACAGCTGATGAAGTTCAGCTGAGACAGACGAGAGGCAGTTGCTACTTAAAGGTTTATCCATTATGTAAGAGGAAGATTTCTCTCAAACCATGTCCACAAGCCCTTCTGAATTAGGACTGTTTTCTGCAGCTCCAGTTGGTTTGGTATCAGGTCTCTGAACAATGTACCATTTCCAGGAGTGAGCTTGCAATTAGCACTTGCTCTTAGATTCCACCACCCCCGTCCAGCTACAAGCTTTTTCCCATTAATGAGTATCAGCTCTCTTTGTTAATGTGCACATCTGCTTTCTGCAATGCACACAGAAAGTAATTCTGAAAAAGAAATTATTTACAAGCTATTTGCCTCTCAGCAAATCATACAGACATACATCAAATCTTCTGCATTTTCATACATGGGTAAATTTAGAACACAGTCTTTTCAGTTTGCACATCCATGATATTAGTGCCAAAAGTCGCAAACATCAGATGTCTGAAAACTGCATTTTAAATATGAGACATGTTATTAAGTGTTTTCATTTCAAATGCAGGTTACGAATGGGTCTGTATTGTGGTCATTTCAGCTATTTTTTTTTCTTAATGCAGCTGTCAGTATAAGTTGTGAAATGCAAAAAAATACTCAGAATATTCATCCTTTGTATCAATAGTGTAAATATATGTAGAAGCCCCTCAACACCACACTGAATGTGCCTCTCCATATAAATGCTGCAATATAACTGAGCTCTGTATTAAATGTGTATGACCCAAAACTGTCAAGCTCTCAGAAGAATCTATTTTCCTTTTCAGTTTCTCTGATTCACAGTTGTCCTGTTTAAAAAGCCATATGACAAATTTGTGAGTATGATGCACCAGGAAAATTATGCAATTGCTTACATATAAATGACAGCTGGGGCCATCAGGTAACTAAAACTGAATAGAAAATTGTCAAGGCACCTCTGTGATTTCCTGGGGAATCTTTTGTACAGAATCATAGACAGCCAAGAAGAGCTTTCAACTCCCAAAACACAAATACTGGACAGCATCGCAAACACAAGCCCCAGAGATACCAGGAAATTCATAATACTCAAAGTGAAAAATGTTCTACATCCAGAGGTTCAGTTCCATGTTAAACTAGTGTGACTGTATATTGCCAAGGCAAAAATATGAAGTCTTCCGCTTTTTTTGGAGGTGCATTCCCACTGGTGTCTGGGGCAAGAGCTGAAATATAGCCCTTAAAATGCACTGGAGAGGTCAGCCTTGGCTACTACCTAACAAGTCTGGGAGGTCAATAAGTGTTTTGCTTTAAAAAAGCCTACAGAATTCCACATTTTAAAACAAATATATATCATTTGAAAGAAGGATTCGAATAGATATATTTTTAAAGTACAGAAGACTTTGCTCTCAATTTTTCTAGTCTTTCTTATAGAGAGGGTCTTTCCAGGGTATTTCTTGAGAAGCAAAATATTGTCTGCCAATGACTAAGGCTGAGAAACAAGTCTTTCACTCACCTAGTAGTTATGAAGCTATTTGCAAACTATGGACAGGTGAACTTTGAATGTTGCTGATGCTTAAGTATGTAGATGATATTTGTTGGAAAGAGCAGAATTACCTTTCACTCATGCAAAACCTGTTGCTAATGTGCTTGAAAACACATTCCATGTCCTCCTGTTGTGAAATTGGAAAGCCTAAAATAAACATGCACACCAGATTCCCTGCTGCTCTAGTCCTGCTGCAGACACCTCTGATCTTAGCAATACAGATATAAAACTGGAATATTACAGAACAGTAACTTCTCTTCTCTGGGGGAAATCTGATGTCTATCTCCTGAAGACGCAGCTTTTGTAATGAGTTTTGCCCAAAGGAGATGAAGAAAATAGCATTTACCCTGAAGTACAAAGACCTATTTCACCGTAGTTCTTATGGCATATGAATTATGACTATGGCTTCCCCATTTTTGTATACCCATTCCAGATATCCTTTTGCTAGATTCACACAAATGTACCAATGTTTTTTCCTGTCTCCAGCTAATCTATTTACACCCAAAACAGTACACATTGCAGGACACCATGCAGAGATCCAAGGACATCAGAGTCTTTACGGTCACAGACTGCCTGTGCCACTGGCCTCAGACTCATTGCACTTCAGCTGATGGACAGTTAGTAAGTCAGTACTATGTGCAGCAAGAATTTGGTTTATAAACTTTGCTTTGCACTAGCTGGAACAAATATTTTGGCAAAAAGAACGTGGCAAAAACTGCCAAAAAAAGTCACATTTTCCCATCCTTATTTGAAATTATTTTTTTCTGAATACATTCTAAATTAGAAAGGTAGTGAATCTGTGACAGACAAAGCAATTAATGCACATTTGAATAAATTCTCTGGAAAGCAAGTCTGAATACTACATTAATAGACTGGTCTATATGTTAGAATTTTCCGAAGCCAAATTATGTTTACCAATATTATTATAGGGAAGGAGCTGGGGAGAATCTCCTCTCTGTCTTCTTTTAGTGAGCAGGGTTCTGAATATAGCTTTTCTGCCCTTTTAAACTCTCTGGACAATGTATGTTGATGAATTAATTCCATTTTATTAATAGAAATTTGCTCCATTTTTAAATAATGAGTATGTTTAAATTACACTTAAGAGACAATCTTTCAGGTTGAACAAACCATTAAGGCAAAACAGATATTGACAGTAGAGCAGTGATATATTAGGGAGATTAAATCATATATATTGAAAGAGGAAAAAAAAATTAAAAAAAAGAAAGAAAAGATAAAAAATAGTTTTCAACACCGGCATTGAAAATAACCTGATTTACATAGCATTGTTCTTCAACACATCTGTTGAGATAAATGAGATCCAACAGAGGCATTGGTTTGGAGCCTATGAGCAAGATCCTGTGAATATTTCAGCAGGATCATGTGTAGAAGGCCCAGCCTGCAACCTAAGGCAATGAAGCTGCAGTACCACTCTTCTTACAGAATAGTGACAAACTATTTCCAATATTTTTAATAAGACTGCTAACACTTGTTTGCATCTTTAAAGAAAATTGTACAAGATGGAGTATTAACTCTAAATCTAACTCTTATTCTATCTTTAACCATACAGTCACCACTATACTACAGTGTGCATTATTCATTATAAGATATGAAATGAACAGAATAATAATGGGATAATAGGAAAATGTAATACAAAACAAACAGGACAGCATTGGGGTCTACAGTATTTCTCACTCTGCCTAATTCACATCTTTGAAAGTGTTCCCACAGTTCTGCACAGATCTGCATCTTGAATGTGAAGGGGTCTGATTCAGCTACTTTCAGCACCAAACAAGAGCTACAAAAGTCTCCACGACATGGAATCTGAAACAAGACACAGAACTCGGAAAATATGTCCAAAACCTCTGTCTTTGAATGGGAAAAACGCTAAGCAGGGATCATGGGTTTTCCTCAACATGGTTATAAGCGCAACACATGAGGGGCCGGGAAGTCAGTGTGTCTGAAAGACCTCTGATGCGTTTTGAAATGTTTCCATCGCATGGAAAAAACGTTTTCAAAACCTGTGCTTTCCCAACGAGTGACAGTTGAGCCTTTTATAGCTTTTCTCCTGGAATGGGATTTGATTAGCAAGTACAAAGATTTAGACAGAGATTTATTAAGTAACAGTTATGTTGTCTTGTAATTAAAACGTAGGAAATTCGCCGTCTACTTAAGCGTTTAAAAATGCTTAATGTAGGAAGCAATTACACCTCATTTTCAAATTATTCCCCTGCCTACACGCTGCGGACAGAGTAAAACGCGGCTTTAAGGGCGGTGGCGACGGCGGGCCGTGCGCGCAGTCCGGCCGAGGCGGGGGCAGAGCCCCGGCGGGAGGCGCGGCGCGAGTCGGTGGCGGCGGTTCTCGGGCGCTGCTGTGCGGGCCGTGCGGGGGCAGCCCGGGAGCCCGGGGCGGCCGGGACGCGATCACTGCCACCCCGCCAGCCCTTCCACCACCGGGAGCAAGGCGGACTGGGGGCTGCCGGGTGCCGCGGCGGCCGGGCCGAGGGAGGGAGCGGAGAGAGTAGCGGAGGAGGGAGCCAGGCCCTTTCCCGGCGTCGCCTGTCTTTGCAAACCAAAACCGAGGGAAGTCCGGCACCGGGTCCAAACCGAGGGCGGCAGCTCGAGGCCGAGCTCAGGGACCCTGTGCATCACCGCCCACCCCTCCCTCTCTCTTTACCTGGCTATACTTGGCCTCCTGCTCAAGGGAGCTCTTCTCCAACCCATTCACGGAGTGCTGGGCCGGCGGGTGAAAGCTGTTTCGGCCCAGGGTGCTCCATTCCTCCACCTTGGGGCTGGGGTAAGGCGAAGTATCGCTCACTGCTGGAAAACAAGGGACGAAGAGGGAGTTAGACGCAGAGGCCTGGATGTGGAGATGGAGATGGCTTTGCCTCGGGATGGAGACGACTCCCTCTCCCTACGCGACACATTCTGTGGAGCAGAACTAATGAGAAGCCGGTCCCTTGCCCGCCACACCGCGCTGAGCCTCCCGGAGAGGAGGATCCGTGGGCAGAAGGGAATCGGGTTCGTCGGTGGCAGCGATTACCAGTCGAGCCCAGAGCTGGCTGGGTCGCTAGTTCCTGGGTCCCTGCACCGGGGGACGGAGCTGCCGCCCGGCACTTGTGCCCTGAGATCTACTAAAGGAGGATTTACAGTAATCGCCTTGTGGGTATTTGTATGCGAGTCAGAAGACAAACGATACCCTGTTAGAAAAAGTCCTGAAAGGGCTGCAGATGAACGGGGTACAAAACAAATTTGGGGAGGAAAAAACCCACAAAATTAAATAGGTAAAATAAATAAATTTTAAAAAATAAAAAGGGGGAAGATAAGAAAGGAGTGGGGGAAAGAGGTAACAGTCCTACTATTTACAAGCTCATCAGCCGCAGCACGGGAATACCGGGATGTTTTGCAGGCGGACGAAGTCCCCGAGTCCCACTGTAAAGCCCGGCATGGGGGGGAGGAGAAGCCCCCCCCGAAGCCGGTGCTCGGCCGCATTGGAGCCGCCGAGGGAGGGGGCTTTCCTGCGACAGCACCCTGCTCGGCCCCTCGCCGGGCTGAGAGAACGCACAAATCTGAAGTTGTCTTAAGAAATTGAGCTCTCTCAGTGAGCGCCCTATTCTGCTGATCTCACACTTTCCCATGAATAGGGGCTTCCTTTCCGTGTCAGCGAGGTCAGTTTATCCTATAAATCAAGGGCGAACAGCCCCCATCTGCGGCATTGGCTACTCCGCATCGCTGACTCTCTGATGGGAAGAGGAGGGGGGAGATTTCACACTGCAGAAAGATGTGTGCCGCTGCGAGGGCTGAGGGAGACAAGGCAGATACCGACGCACTCAGCAGCACCGTCAGAAGCCTGCCTACCAATGTGGTGGTGTTAAAAGAGGAACTCACTCAAAAAAATAACCAAAGGAAAAAACCTCCATTTCTCATGTGATTGTAATGTTCTTATACTTTTTAATGTTCTTTGACAACACTACCTCTCTCCAGCACCGAGCAGGGATTGCCAGGCATGTATTTGTTAAAGTCGACTCAGAAACAAGCACATTTTTTGTGCCAGTGTGGTCTGAGGACAAAGTTTATACCGTGAAGGGCAAAGAAGGAAACTTATACTTTTTGTATGTATGAATATAAATAAAATATACTTGTGTGTGTTGCTTGAAAAAATACCACCTCTCTGAGTAAAAAAAAAAAAAAAAAAAAGATTATTATGCCATGCCTAAAGGAACATTTTCTATCTGAAATGCTTCTGGAACCAGACTGTTGCTGTTAAAAACGAAGTGAAAAGAGAAATCACAGCCCCCAGTCCTATCCTCTCCACTAATTGTCAGGAAAGAGTGGGACATGGCTGAAGATGTAGGTTATTTTGGACTGTTGTTTTAACCACTTTCACTGTTAGTTCACTGGCAAAGACCGAAATGGAAAAAATGTCCCTTTCTTTGCAGCAAAGCATAGCGAGCGGCCAGGAGACGCAGTTTCCAGGAAGAGGAACAGAAAGAAGGTGAAAGGGGTAAAAGAGTCGAATCTTGGGGCTTTAGTTTTCCTGGACCACCGCTTCGGAGGGAAATACAGCACAGAATGAAAGCAATTAGGTGACATTTGAACTTCCTGCCGAAGCAAATTTGGCCTGATTGCGGTAACTACAGAAAACGGACTTCTCGGTAACGCCAAGGCGGCGCCCGTGGCCGGAGGGCTGCAGGGAGCCTCGGTCAGGACCAGGACCGGGACCGGACCGAGTGCGCTCTGGTTCCCTCGCACCCAGTGCCGTTCCCTCCGATCAGAGTCGCCACTTCTTGGGTCAGACTGGCGACGGTGACGGCCGATATGTACTGTTTGCTGGTCCGCCTGCAGCCCGCCCTAGGACCTCCGGTCTGCCTACGTTCCGAGACACATCATCCAGTAAGCTCAGTGCCCGGCCCGTGCTGGAGAAAACACGAAAGTTTTCCCGAATCAAACCACTAAACCACCTTCTGACCCTCGGAGACGAAAGAGTCCAGGAGCAGGGGACCGAAACGCTCCGGCCCTATCTGGCTGTATCTGTGGCCCCGGGTCCCCCTCTCCTCACCTTGGTCTGTGATGGACCGGATCCCCAGGATGTCCGTCACCGAGTGAGAGGACGGCCACGTCCTGGGCATGGCCATAGTGCTGGGGATCGCCGGAACCCCGGGAGGGGTGGACACCTTGGCTCCTGCAGCAGTGATGGGGCTGGGATAGGGGTAGATATGGTTGTAGGGCAGAGCAGGCTGTGGGGTCGCCTGGTGCTGCTTGTAGGACTCGTAGTGACTCTGCTGAGACAGGTTGCCGATTTTGTTCCGGAGAATGCGGCTGATGGAGCTGACCGACGGCACGTTGTACTTGTCACATACGCCATCGGCCAGCAGGCGATCCCGGATCTCCCAGGCGAAGATGCCCGGATCCCTTTGTTTGTAGGTCCGGATATGTTTTACCACCGTGGGAGTGGTGACCCGAGGCTTGCTACCGCCGATAGCCCCCGGTAGGATGGAGCCGGTCTCGTTGTAGCGAGCCAGGATTTTGCTGACACAGCCGTGGGAAACGCGGAGCTGCCGGCTAATGTCACACGGTCTGATACCTAGTTGCGCCAGTTCCACAATCCGCAGCCTGATGGCATTGGGCAGGGGTCTCCCGTTGACAAACACCCCCCCGAGCTGGTTCACTTCCCCGAAGGCAGGTTCTGCAAGCAAATGCACAAACACAGCTGTCGGACACGGCGAATGGCTCAGAAGGGGGCGTCTGAGCTGCTTCTCATCACAGACAGATGTCACAGACAGGGACCCCCCGGTCACTCCATGCACGCCTCTTTATGATAGTGGGGTGCCCCCGAAATTGAAAGGAAGGGGAAGAGATGCGAGGGAAAGGGGAAAAAAGGGATGGGTTGGGAAGAAGGGATAAAAAAACTAAAAGAAGGAAAGAAAGAAAATCCGTGGCAACAAATGCCGAAGTTCCCCGGACTGTGCATCATCAAGCATATTTCAAAAAAAAAAAAAAAAAAAAAAAAAAAAAAAAAAGCAAAAAAAAAGCACATTCCAGAGATGAAAAACGAGATCGCCCCAACGGACAAGTCAGTTTTATTACCACAGGAAAAAGGAACGCGAAGAAAACAAAAAGAAAAGAAAAGCATTTTCGAATACGTGGGGGAGGGGGAGGAAGGAAAAGTAGTTGAGGAAATTCTTGTACATCTTGGGAGAGACGAGGGCAGCGAGGTGCTTCTGAATCGCGACTAACTTTTTAAAGACCGTTCGTGGTGCTGCTAGCGCTCCACACTTAACAGCACGATTACACCGCGCTGTAAAACAAACGTGGTAAAATGTTAACTGCTAAGATCGGTGTCAGGAATAATACACAACGTGTCACGGGCTCCAGCCATCCGCTCGGCTGCGATCCTGCCTCGCACTCGCCTAATAACACTAATAACAAACCAAGTCGTCATTAGCTCTCTTTCTCCCCTGCTCCTGACCCTCAAAGTGTTCTTACAACTTGTAGGAACACGAACAAAGTCAATAAGAGAGCCGCGGCGGCGGCAGATGACGGCGCACGGGTGCTCCCCCTCTCTTGACAGCACTTGAACCCTCCTGCGGCTCCCGGCCACTTACCCATTCCTCTGAGCGGGGCACCTCGAGGGCGGCCCTAAATCCCAGCGGATCCCTAAGCCCAGGCACCGGCTCGCAGTCTCCTGCGCTCCCGGCTGCACTGGCCCCGAGACTCTCTGACCTCCGCCGAGGAGAAAGTAGGGGCGTGAATTGGGGGGGGAATGGCTACAAGGAAATCTGCATCCCGACGAGAGAGCCTTGACTTCTGCATTTCAACCTCAGGGCAGCGTGGGCAGGACCGGGCTGGGCCGGGCCCGTAGCCCACCGCCCCCTCCGAGCCCGCCCCCGGGGGCGGCCCCACCGCTCAGCCGCCCTCCCAGTGGCCAGAGTTAATGACGGACAGGGCTGCGGCGGCGGCCCTTCCGCTCCCGCGCAAGGCGCTCGGCACCTGGGCTCGCCGCTCTGGGACGGCGGTTCCGCACCTGCGGCGGTGAGTTGCGCGGGAAGAGCCGTCAGCGTCGGGGCAGTGCCGACCGGGGCTGGCGTGTGGCAGGGCGCTGCTTGGCCGGCGGGGAACGGCGGGGTTGACGGGCAGCTCCGCGGGGCCGGAGACACGGTCGGTGGACAACGCAACGCCAGACAGCTGTCGGGCCGCTGCGTTGCTCTTCCTGGCCCATCTCCCCGAGTAAGCGGCTGGAGAGCGGGCTTCGTGGTGGCAGTGAGGTTCCCCCTTTCCCTGGCTGAATCAGAGCGATGTCTTGACACAAATGCGGTTTTTCCCCGCGCTGAGTTTGCGGACGCGGGAGAGAAGTTCTTCCTCCTTTACGATAGCCTCGTTATAATAAAGCACCTTTTCGCTAACGAATATTTCACGGACGGTGTACGAGAAGGCATTGAGGGATGAGAATTGAGTCATTTTTGGCGAAAACCACAAACCGTTCGGGAAGCGAGCTACCTTTTAGCTTGCCCTCGGAGGAGACGGGACGGGGCTTATAGTGCCCGGTATCAGGATGCTGGTGCTCTCCAGCCACCGCAGACTGACACCGGGATGCTGGTGCTCCTTGCCCAACGTAGATCGACCCCGGGTTTTTTTCATCCCCACACTAATACACCACGCGTAACAGTAAAACGTCAACGCCTCGCAGCTGATTTCAACTTTATCAAAGACACTGATACATATTAACAATTAAAAGAAAAACAGACAAACAGAAATTAAAGAATGCGTGGGTCACGGCGTGTATATGGAAGAAATGTTTGCTTTGGCATTAGGTGCATGGATTCTGATCCGACCTTGTGTGTGTATACCTCTTACGTACTCCCCACTTACATTATGCTGCACAAAGAGATATTGGGCTTTCCAGCTCCAGCTAAGAATTTGCCATGTTTTCCTGTATTTTTTTCCTGAGATTCTCCTTTGTCTTTTTTTTTTTTTTTAAGTAGAGTCTCAAAGTAAAGATTCTCTAAATTAAATAAAACTTGAAAAGAAATAAGGTGGTGATAACAAATATCAGCAGGTAAACCACCAAGTTTATGTCGCTGGTGTGTATAAACATTTTATCAATATTGCTTTAATTGAAATGTTGTAAGATATTTTCAGGGGAAAAAACCTGCACATATAGCAATGAACATTCCTAACTATGAACAAATAAGATGTTGCAGGAGATCTCCCAGGAGCTGGTGGCATGTTGCAGTCGTTTTGCTGTGCAGAGAAGAAAATTGTCGCTCTTTGGCAGGTATCTCTTTCTTTGCTTGGAATATCAGTGGATACTTCTGATTTCTCCGCGCAGATTAAAAAGAAAAGAAAACCCAAACGCAAAAAAAAACCCCAAACCCAAAACAAAACAAAAAAACCCATACAACAAAAGCAATGATTCTGTTAGTTTTATGGTTACTTGAGAAACGTGAGTTGCCCTTTCAGAATATCACACCTGTAAATTGTGGTGCTTCCTCGACCTAGATAAAACTAGCTCTGGTAAAGGGGACACCCCTCACACCCGCGCAAATGCCACTGACGGTAAGCGCTGGCATTCCGTGCAGGCAGTGCTAGCAGGCGTTTGCTGAAGCCAGAACCCCTTTCAGTGCTGTGAGCTGACCTCCTCTGGATATTTTTAAGGCAAGAGTTATTGAACTAGTGGGATCCGGATCCATCCTTTAATTAAGTTATTTATGTAATTAAACAATGAAAGGGGGTGCGCGTCTGTAAAACTTCCGATGCGCTTTAACAGAGAATTTATTGTCAAAGCAGAGTCTCCTGTCGGGATCCCAGACAAGGCTGCCTGCCCTACAGGCGTGCCTTCCCAATCCGACGAGGCCTGGGCTGCTCGCCGCCCGCTCTGCCCTCCGTGCTTTGCCCGCCGCCACGGCCGCCCCGCGCACGCCGGGCTCCCATCGCTTCAGCCCGGTCGAGCAGCGTGTGGCCGGTGGCCCTCTCCGGGCGCACGGGTGGTGTAAGCCCGACCCCACCGCTCCTGGATCCGGTCGACACCCCTAAAGGTCCCTCAGGATTGCTGGGATGCTCAGGCGTGACCCTGCGCTGCTCTCCCACGCTGCCCGGGCAGCCTGTCTTCCCATCTGTGCCCATTGTGTTCACAGTTGTGTCCTTTTCTTCTCCCTCCGCCGTGTCCTCCAACCTGTCTGTTCCCCCTCCTTCCCTCTCCCACCCCTCCAGCTCCGAGCCCGCCTCTGATCTCATGGATATTTGGTTTCTTTCCCTTTCTCAATGTGTGTTCCTGATGTGGTCCTGTCGGAAAAGCTCGTTTACTCTGCTCGGGTCTCCAGTGGTTTAAGGATAATGTTTATCAGAAGTGAACGTGCTCAACTTGTTTCCATTCAACTGCTGAGTGTGGGCTGAAATACCAAAGGTCACATCTACAGTGAGTCGGTAGAGGGCAGGGGTAGCCGAGAGGAATATGAAAACATTGTAACATACAACAGCCTGTTGATCGTTTCTGACCTGTCTGGCAAAAAGATTAATTTTTTCAGGTAGGAAATCACTGAAGAATCGGAGGGGAAAGGCGGCAGGGAGGGGAGGGCGGGAGACGCTGAGTCGGGGCTTCTCCACCCGGGAAAGGGCACGTGTCCCCGGGCAGGGGGCTCGCTCTGAGAAGCGAGCAGCTCCGCCGGCAGCTGCCCCGGCACGCACCCGGGCCCTCACCCCGGGGTCCCCAGACTGGGAGTCGGGGGCGGAGGGAGCTGTAAGAGACTCGAGCCAGGGCCAGACAGGAGCCGGCCTTCCATTCCTTTGCCTCCGTGCCGAGAGAGGAACTGAGCGGTGCTGTCACTCACGGAGCGGCCGGAGCTCCGGGTGCCGGCAGCCGGTGTTTCTCGGGGGTCACTGCCTCTGCCTGACTCCCCCAACATCGCGGCGTAGCAGAGGGGAAGCATAGACACTTCCCTTCCTCTCCCTTCCCTCAAACCCGCCTCTCTCTCCCTCTTTGCTCCACGAAACTGACTCGGTGTGAGTTGCCCGCAGCAAATCGCCTGTACGGCGGCAGCTGCCTCGGTGCGCCGTCGGTAACGGCGAGGCGGCGTTTGGGAGCTCCTGGTTCCCGGCGCCCATGAAGACCTTTTCCGGTGCCTTCCGGGAGCGGGGAGGCCTTCAGAGAGTGCCCAACCTCCCGTAGCTGGGAACAGGGTCCCTAAGCTGTGGTACCTCACCCGTCCGGCCGGGCTCCGGTGCGCCGCTGTGCTCACCTCGGCGCGTCCGGCTTCTGTCTCTCGGAACAGCATTCATTAAGCCTTTATATGCCTCGTTTCTCCCCAGATGCCTCCAATCTTCCATCGTAGGAAGAAACCAGGCAAATCCAACGCGGCACACACCGCCAACTCTTCTTTGAAGCTGCAGACTTGTAATTTATTTTTATTTTGGTTTTTTGGTTTGGCCTTTTTCTTTTTTTGAAAGAATATAACATCCTCCCCTTCCTGTAGGAGAGTGGGCTACTGAGGGGCTCTAAGGCAGAAGGGTTCTCATATGTAAGTAGAAGCCCCCGCCGATCCTTCCCAAAGGACCGCCCTCCCCACCTCCAGGTATGTAGTCGGGTGGCCGAATTTCTCGAAGTGGCGTAGGGAAGGGAGATGGACGTGCTGCGGCGGCCGGAGGGACAATCGTAACTGCCCTGTCCTCCCCTCTCCCCACCTCCTGCTATGCGGCGCAGAGCCGCGAAATCCCCTCATCCTCCGAAAGCGATGTAGACAGTTTGCTGGGCAAAGAGCACGTTGGAGCTAGAGCAGGGGTAAGGAGGCAACACGGTGCGGGTGTCGGAGAAGCTTATGGACGCCTCTGAAAGTCAGGCAAGGAAAAGTGGCCAAGGGCAGGTGGAAGGTTAGCGACAACTTTGGATATCTGGAGGTGACCCATCCTGAAGGGAAGTTGCTGTGTGATACAGAGAGAGATGAAACTCATGGAGCTTTGAAATGCGTCTTTCATTTTCCACAGAGCTATTCCTACACTCGGGCGTATAAAATCCCACGGAATCTCCTGGGATCTCTCCCATTTTATGCGAGGAACCAAACGCAGGATGAACGGGCCTTCACGCATCACTGGCTGCCATGTGCGTTTCTTTATGCCACGAAATAGCTGAGCGCAGCAGGTTAGCGAGGGCGCCGTGCCGTAGAAGAGGGAGGGGGTGCGAGGCCGGTCGTGGTCCCGGCTGACCTTGTCACTCCCGCCCCTCCTCGGAGCCTGCGAGCCTGACCCTCAGCTCTCAGGTGTGCTGACCTTCCTGCGTGGGACAAGAGCACATGCACCGGCAAACGCTTGTGCCAGAGAGAGGGGGGATTTTCACAGGGAGATGTCCTTTCCAGCCAGCTTCCAGACCGCTGCCCCACCACCCAACCATCCAACCCCTTGGCGACCCCCGGACCCCACCCTTCTGCAGGGGAAGGCCTTGTTTTCAAGCTGTTCTCCCCTATTTGGGGAAAAAGGGCTTTTCGAGAATGATCCACGTTGCCGATCTGTTGTTGGTGGATATCACTTCTCTTACTACTGCCCGCTGCTTTAATTTAGCTCCCTAAAAAATACGTTTGTGTTCGCATAAACTGCCTGAGTTCATGTACGAAAGTACTTGTGATTCCGGGGAGGGGGATATTTTTACATTAATATAATTAATATAATATTGAAACATGCACGGAAATACTCGCAACAACTCCGAAGCTCTTCAAAAGATGTGTTTTGGGTTTTTTTATTCTTGTCCCGTTCTCAAACAAGTTGGGAGGTGGAACGGGAGTAGTGCCATGTGTGAGTGTGTAATTTCGATTTTAGAAATTGATTTGACTTCATGGACAAGAGGAAAAATGGAACTATAATAGGATGAAATTTTATTTAACGAAGTTTCATCAGATACAATCAAGCCATGTTTGAATATTTCCTGCATACTTATAAAGCAAGGGAGGGCAAAATGTATTTGGGTCTTGGAGTCACTTCGGCCGTCACAGACCTAAGATCTGAAGCAAACGGAACATAGCAAGAAATCAAGACACAAGACTTTTGAGTGTCCTGCTTTTGTGATAGGGACGCAACCCCCTGCAAAGCTCCTCCCTGGCGTGCAGGAGCAGGGAATCTCAGTTTCAGCGGTTAGGAAATGTCCATGCAGTGTCAAGCTGTGTCGGCAGCTGGGCTGGAGTGCAAGCTCCCTGTTCGTTCTCGGGCAGCGTCTCCCCGCCGCTCGGAGCCGGCTGAACCCTGGCGTCTGGGCCGGCCGGGGCTCTCAGTCCCCAGAATACCGCGACAGGCCATCCCCCAGTCTCTTGCGAGAAGGGGTATGGTCTGTAGAAGTTCAGGCAACCCGTGTCGAATGCCTCCCGGCATTTGGCTGCTTCCCAGGAGAAAGGAGGGGGCAGAAAGACCCGACTATCCTGTCGGGGTGACCCTCCATCTCAGGTCCGTATGGACCTGAGTGAAGGTAAGCTGCAGTGAAGGTAAGAGCAAGCGCCTGCACTTCACTGGAACACAGTGAAGACGGATGAACAGGTGAAATAAATGAATAGTAGTGTGAAAATAAGCGAAAGGCCGTGCGTTAACGACGTCCCTATGGACCAAGTTTCTCCGTCAAACCCCTCTGCACCTTCCGCTGCTGCCGAGCCCCGGGAATGTCCCAGACCAGCTCCCCACGGTGGGGTGGGTCCCATCTGGCCCACGGCACTGGTGCCATTGTCATAACCCTTCCACTCTCACTTGAATATTCAGATCAAGGTTGGGAGAGTTGCGGGGAGGGGGGTGGAGGTGAGGGGGGTGAGTGGAGAAGGGGTCTTAATGATGTGTTAGTTGCTTGGACAGATTTAATAACTTTGCCGCCACTTGTTCTTAGCAACCCCTCTGGAAACCAGACAGTGTCTCATTAGGGCTTTCCTGGTGCAAGCATTTGACTCGAATGAGCGGTGCTGAGTTAATTTCTATTTGCAGTAGGATTTGTTTAATGACATATAGGGGAATAGATAATTTTCATGGACCGGGCCATAAAGCTACAGAGGGACATATTTTAAAAGCATATTTTGTTCTACTAAAACAATCGGGTTTTCATTTGTCATATGTTCCATGAATTTAAAGTAAATGAAAAAAGTATTTCTATTGTTCTGCCTTAAGTTACAGGAACCAACTGGGAATTCCTAGGCAATTTTCTCCATTTCTGCCTTCCTTTCTGCAACACCTAGTACCAGTGCCACCTACAGGAATAATTGCATTTTCGATCTACTTTCAAGTAACCAGAAGCGTTTGAGAGAATCCTGGTAGCTCTGTCATCTTCCTGGACGCACAATCGCAAGTCTGACTTCGGAAGACGTTGTTTTTCTCCCTGGCTTTCGTTTGAGATCAGACACTCACGCAGGCTCGCTCCTCTGTGCCACGGCAGCGGGAGAGATGGAGCCCTTCCCGCGAGGACTCGGGAGGCTGTGCCAGCGAAGGTGAGGGGCAGCATCGATTGCTTAGACCAACAGCGTTTCGGGGTGTCGCTGGTGATGCCCCGCTCTGTGCATGGGAGGGGGCCGAGCAGAGCGGGAGTGGCCGGCCACCAGCTACCGCTTGTGCCGGCGGAGCCCGACACACCTAAGGGCACGGTGAATTTAGGAACTCGCCTGCACGGCGACTCAAATCAATGCCATTTTATCTCCTAGTTGTGTTGTTAGGAAAGTCAGCTATAAGCCAAGGGCGGATCTGGCGTGCTCTCCTGCACACCTCGCGGCTCTACGTCGCCTGACGATTTGTAATAACGAATGTCTTCCAGTGGAAGGATAATTATCCCCTCTCTCGCCTCTTTGATGGAGGAGGCCTTGTCTGCCACCGGGGTTCTTCTTCGCTGCCGCCGTGAGGCCCCACGGAGCGAGGCAGAAAGGGTTCGGGGGCGCTAGGGAGGGGGACGGGGAACAGCGACACGGGCTGCGCTTTCGCAGGTGGCTCCGCCGGGGAGGAAGTTGCCTTGCATGTGTCTGTGTCAACTAATACTTTTCCATGATTAACACGATCCCCTAAATATTTGTCTTCTGTACTTAAGGACGGTAGCGATCCTTCCTGACCAAGTCTGGAGGTGCGTCTTTTCTTTCTCTCGATACTTTCTCTTTAAGGGTTTACAGTTCCTATAGCTTTACGTGTGCATAAACACTTTATCCACAAATGTGTATACGGATACCTTCATCCTATGCACTATACTCGTTGATGTCCTGTTGCTCCGGATCTCCTAGATGACCTGAGATTCGTCTGCAGGTGGGGACATCGATGTCATGTGGCTCACAGAACACGGCAGCCGGCCCCGATGAAAAAAGGCTGCCAGCGTTTTCCTTCAAAACCACGTCTCCCTCTGCATTACATAGTTACAAAACAGGAGTGTGAAGGGAAACAAAGAAAGAAAAAGAAAAGAAAAAGTAAGAGAAAGAAAGAAAGAAAGAAAGAAAGAAAGAAAGAAAGAAAGACAGAAAGAAAGAAAGAAAGAACGAAAGAAAGAAAGAAAGAAAGACAGAAAGAAAGAAAGGAAGAAAGGACG
>JAWWTY010000156.1:39538629-39638290 GCA_035222235.1 Margarornis squamiger | reverse complement strand
CCCCCCCCCCCCCCCCCCCCCCCCCCCCCCCCCCCCCCCCCCCCCCCCCCCCCCCCCCCCCCCCCCCCCCCCCACGCGAGAAAGGACGCGCAGAAAGGATCGATTTGCCTTTCTCCCTGCTTCATCCCCTTCTGCCTTGTGCGCATCCCCAGGGGGACGCCAGCATCTACCCTAGTGGGCCAGTGACTTTACTGATTCATGTGAAAACATATTATTTGCCACATGACGTAGCAAAAACTTGTTCGGGAACGGAGTTCAACACCAGTTGTGAGGATTTTATAAAGTAAACGAAAAGTGAAACTCAGTGGTTTTTTACACGGCGAATGCGGGGTAGAGCCCTGCCCTCTTCCACCACACGTGGAACTAAAAGTGTCATTTCAGCACCGTCGCTGCGAACCAGACAGGTGCCGTATCGCAGTTATCCCCAGCAGTCCGCGCCGCCGCTCTTCCTCCAGACGCCCCTCGCCGACACAGCCCCGCTCCCGCCGAACAGCCGCTGGCCCTGGGCGGGCGGGGCTCGGGGTCGGGTTCGCACCGGGCTGCCTAGATTTCTTTTGCGAAATGGTTCTCTCCTGCAACTACAGTGTAATAACGAAGAGGGTAAAACTCACCGAGTGTATTTGCAACGTTGAGATGCCCCAAAATTTAATGCAGAATAGTGCTGTAAATATACTTTTTTTTTCCTTTGGACAAGAAGAGCTGTTGCGAGGGGGGAACACTGCTGCCCCGTGCCACTGTCACCAAAACGGGATGCCACTCCCGGGAAGAGGCAGATGCCGCTCTGGGAGGAGGGCTTTTTTCCCTCTGGCTTTTGACGGAGTCAAAACCCGACATTTCAGAGTGGTTTCTTCGTGGGTTTCCTGCCAAAAGCAGCGACGAGTAATGCAGGGATGATGCTGGCTGAGGGGCATTTTAGCTTCCCTGTCATGCTCTGATTTTGCACACACACCTCTTTCGCAGGGACTACGAGAGCTCATGTCCCAGCCTCAGAGCCTGTAGGTATCCACCAAGGGGATCCCCTGTCAGAACCGCCATCCAACACCGAGGGACGTGTGCAGCCCAGAGGATGAGGAAGGGGGGCCGCCTACAGCCAGCAACCCAGCACATAGGGCTGATATTGTCCCCTCCCGCAGCTGGTCACCTCCAACCCCATATCCTGGCTACCCCCAAGGAAGAGGGTGCAGCTGGACCAGCACCTGAGCTGCAGAAGCACCCTGATCCCGGCAACGGAGCCCCAAAAGGGGCAGCTTACAGACTAGATAGGCAGATATGGCCTTCACAGTCCAAGTCTTGCCCCAAAATGTGTTCTTTCACCCAGTATGCAAGAAACCACTCCACGCACACTGCTTCCAGTGGAACTGGAGGGAGGAAGATGAGGAAATTTTACTGAACACAGACCTGTGCTGAGCACTGAAGTATTGTCTCAAGAGCTATGGGCAGCTCCACACTGAAAGCCAATGGGTATTGCTCACCATTGGCGGTGACTCAGGCTCCACTGGGAGATGCTAGTGCCATGAACTTGGCCCTGGCACAAGGCCCCATGTCATGGAGCCTGCTGCCCCTACTACTGCCCTGGCCTTGCGAGTGTTTCTCTTCACAATTTTCCTCCTCACCAGCGAGGTATATCTGAGATATACCCATTTGGGACATTTTTCCTTGGAGTGGTTTAGGTCATTTCAGAGTGCCAAATAGTCAGAAGGTGTTCAGCAATGAGGCAGGGTAACATAAGGACTGTGGGAGAAGTGGACTTTTCCTTTTGTTTGTAGGACACCTTTATGCTTGTGACCTGTATGTTTGTAGGAGACCTAAATGATGGGGAAAAGAACGATGCCAAGACCTTCACAGAAAGTTTGCTGGCAAGATGTCCAAGTATAGCTACTGCAAAAGTCCCCATAATGACCCTGCTGGAGATGCTGCTTGACGACTTCTCACATCCCTGGACCAAGGCATCTCTCCATGACAAAGGTCAATGCTTATCCTAAATCAGCGAAATCTTCGGTGCCCTCGGCGGAAGGCCGAGTTGGAAGCTCCCCCACAGGTCAGTGCAGTGCAGTGCAGTGCAGTGCCACGCTGACTGAATCTCTCTGGTTTCCTGGGTTGAGATCTGGAACCAAAGCCTAACCCAGACAGCAGGTCTTTAGCTGCAAAGGCCTGCTGCTGGTCACTGGGCAGAGGCAGTGTGAAATGGCCGAGGTGGGGCTTGAGCACAGGTTCATCGATTAGTGTCCATATCTATGAAACCAACAACTGCTCAGCAGTTTAGAAAACTCATCTCAGCTGCTTCTGTTCATTGCCAAAACCTGCAGATTTTGTCCAACATCTCTCTTATATCATCCAGAATTTTGTGAACAGACTCTTGGTCTCTAGGTATCAGGATATGAGCCACATAGTATCTATCTCTCTCATGACTTACCTGCAAACATCCTTCACTTATAATAAAACATAGTAGATGAAATGTCACTTAGGGGGGAAAAAAACCCCAAAGAACATCCTGTTGTTCTGCACATTTGAAGGGTTTGTTTGTTCTTTGTATGCACAAAATTTAGGATGAAGGAAAGGGTTTCCATGGGATTTAAATAAGGTACCCTTTTCACCTTGTAGTTTTTAACCTATGTCTTCCACTAGTAAATTGTGATTATCAAAAGAAAAATATAATTTATCTATCATAAATCTAACTCCTGTTAAATATAGTTACAAGACCAAATGATTGTGATGTTCTGAATGAAAAAAAAAATAATTTAAAAGAATCAAATAATCGCGGATGAATTATTAATGTACTGGTATTGAAAATTAACATTAATTTTACTTTTGCACAGCTGCAGCACTTTAGAAGATACAAAATGCTATCAAGACCAGCTTTCTATATTACTAACCATATAATTTTCTTTAAAAAATTTGGTGGACGGTTTCTTCAGGTTTAAAACTTCTGAGCCTTTTACCTTCTGTATTTCTGTGTGTATACACATAAAATACAGTTTCTTATTTACAAACAAATCTGAGCATACTCTTCTAAGAAAAAATACAAAAGAGGTAGAATTACACTGGGAATATGGTGCATATTAAGATAATAAAAATGATTCTTTTTTTTTTTTTTTTTAAGTTCTGCTTTCAGGAACGTTTTTATTAAAAGTCAGATAAAATTTTTGTGCTGGTATTGCCCGGTTAGTATTTCCTTTGAATGTACAGGCGCGCATTGAAATTCGTCTTCTTTTTAGGTAGATGTATCTGGCTATATGCATGCGAGTGCCCGCTCTTTTGCCTAAACGAAAGATGTTAGGCTGTTAGGACATGCAAATTCATTGGCATTGGGGAAAGGATTTTACAGGCTGTGGGCTCGAAAGGCGGACTGCAGGGAACGGTGCTTGCTCCAACCTCCCGACTGTGTGGTGAAGTCCGGCACCCTCCGTGACATCGGAGAACCCCACGGCCTTTACCCCGCAAGAGCATCGTTTTCTAATCCTCAGTCCCCGGGTAACATCTGCCCGACGGCAGCTCAAGGCGGCCACATGAGAACTGTGGAAAGCCACCAGGTGGGCCTGCCTCCAGCCTCTGCTCCTCCCCGTCTCCCAGCCCCGCAGGGGCTACTCGGCTCCCGCGGGTCCGCAACCCGTGCTTTTTGTGGTCCGTACCGGGAGGCAGGGGACGCTGTGAAGCAACATCGGCTCTGAACGTGGTGAAATCCGCGACCGTTCGAAGTTTAATTATTTCAGAGTATCCGGCTTTTTTAGAGGGAAGCTGTACACCGGACAGTCTCAGGTTGCCCGCCGTATCCCTCTCCTCCAGCTGGGGCACTCCTCGGAAAGAGAGGAGAAGGGAGGGATGCGGCGTCGGGCCCGTTCTGCCTTGACAGCAAGCGGCTGAGCGCAGGGAGTGCGGCCGTCCACGGATGCTGCGCGTAATGCACTGCCCGGCTCCGCGGGAGAGGAGAACCCCGGCCCCGGCTGCCGGGGAGCAGGGAGAGCCCCCGGGCCGAGAAATGCCCCCTCTTCCTCTTCCGGCGGTAAGGAGAGTGGTATGAGCCAGCCCTTTTACATTGCACTATCCATAAATAGCTGTATATATACATAAAGACATATATATGTATGTATATATGTATATATGTGTGTCTAAATATATATGTCTATGTGTGTTTTCAGCGTAGTTGTGTCTTACGCGAAGCGGGACGTTTGCTGGGAGCGGGACGTGGTTCCTTCCCTGGGAGATTCGGTGGAATCACCAGCGCAGCCTTTTCCGCGGCTCCCGCGCTCGTGCTCCCCGACTGCGTGTTTAAACTTAAACGTGTTTTTTCCTGCTCGTTTGCTTTGCTCTTGGTGTGCTTTTCTACTCTCTAAATAAGCTGCCGGTAATATCCCTGAATCCCTTCTGGCGTCATAAGCAAACTCAAGCACTTCTGCCTCTCTTTTTTCCATCTCTTCTTGAACGTTGGAGCCGGATGGGAAAGGAGTTGAGGGTAAACACCACAGCGATATGGACAGAGCGGGAGAGAGAAACATAATTTCTTGAGTCTGGAGAGTGACATTTCTCCTGACCAGAGCCCGAAGTCCAGGCAGGAGTGGGCGGGGGCTGCCGATCTCGGCTGCGGGAAGCCCCCGGCCTTCCTGCTCCTCTGTGCTCCGGCTGGAGGGGTAGCTCCGCTCCGCCAGTTTGCCAAGGTGTTGATTGCTTGGAGAGGCTATTGTGCTTTCTCTAGAATATTTCTACACACTGCAAGGTAGAAAAAACGTCCTGCGTTTCATGAACACGGGGAAATACCCGGCGAGAGAAATAGCTCTACCTGCACCCGTGGTCTTCGGGGCTGCCTGAATTTGCCGAGAGGGGAGGCAGGAGCACCACGTCTTTGTTTCTTAGGGAAATCTAGTTTTATTCTCTTGCCAGGTTGATGTTAGGAGTGGTTAGTGATTTGGAGCAATACTCCTCTCGTCCTGTTTACCAAAGACCGCTCTGGGAGAAGTCGCCCCCTCCAAAACGTCCCGTTTGTAAGTCTGGCACCGAGGATCCCGAAAAGGGCCCAGGGTCGGACCTCGGTGCCCCGCCCCGTCCGTCTCGGAGTGGTGTGCCCTTAAGCTGAGGTGGATTTTTTTTCTCGGGTCTTGGGAAAGCACCCCTAGAAGAAAAGGAAAACAGACAGATAATGAAAGCTCCTTCTCCTGTCGTTGGATTTGTCAGCGTGTCGGCCCCATCAAAAGCATGATGCGGCAGCCTTTGGCCCACCAGGCCTGGCCCAGAGCTGGGATGGAGGGTCATCCCATATTATCTAGTGGTGACTGCAGTGGGGTCTGATCCCTACTGCTCCTGCAGCCACAGCCGTTGAATTTCCCTTTCTGTCTGCTAGCCATCCTCTTAAAGTGCATCTTCACATTTAAAACTGAGAAGTGGTTCTGCGGCCTCTCTCATGTTGCTGTGATGTGTGGTTAGAATAACCCTTGCTTGGTGAAAAGTTGAGGTGGAGGAAAGTCTCTGAGCTTAACTGTGTTGGGAATTTTCCACTTCTGTTTCAGTTACAGAAATTCAGTGACAGAAATTTCCAATTCCCTTGGAAAGCACTTCAGGCACCTGCATGGTTAAATTTATCTGCAGCATATGGGAGGGGACATTACAGAGACAGAGAATGAGAGTGAGACTTTCTGCTGGTTTACAAGGCTGCAGGCATTGTAATTCAGAGTATTAATATAGCAAAGGGTTATCTCTTGCTCTCTCTCTCTCTCCTTCCCTATCTCCCCTCTGACTTCAAAGGTAATAAGGGACTAAGTGTTTAAATCTAACACTCCCCTGTATATGTGAGTCAATTGCATAATTTTTGAGACTAACTAGTAAGTTATAAAAGACAGATTCAAGCCTTCTTCATCCAGTGTCTGGTGCCATCTGCTTGAAAGAAGGCAAATACTGTGTTGATAGTGGTGAGGATGATTCCCTTATCTGCTGCAACATAAGATCAGAGGAAACAAGATCAGCACACTTCAGAGTTACAGTGTAGCTCTCACTGACAGCTGGTTTCTCTTTTTTCATCCTTCCCTCTGCCAATCCCAGGATTATTGTTTTAACTTTGTGATTTCTCTCCTTCTTTAGTATCAATATTGCACTTGAATAAGATGAGTCACAACCAAACAAGGGCTTCTCTGCTAATAGTCTCTGTCCTTGAAGCTACTTTTTAACTTACCAGCCCTTCAATACTGTTGAAGTCCTGTAGTCCAGTGAGTCAACTGACCACTCTTGAAGAATTTAAGAAATCTCTGATTATTTGTCCTCTTCCTTTGGGTCACTGTATTTGTCTGCCCGTGAGAATGCAAACCTGAAAACCTTTCCACTGATCTATGGGGCAACAGTCCCTTTAAGCTGATCATAGTGCATGGAAAGAACAAATCGTCTTAGACAAACTAGTGTGTTAAAGCCACCAAGATGATATGTTGTGCCCAGTTGTGGGCAGAATGCAGCCTTCTCTGGGCTGCCAAGTGAGTGTAGAAGCTGCCTGGTGCTGACATGCCTGGCATCTCTTGCCCAGTGCCTGACATTTCCACAGTCAAGCACAGGTTTCCAGGTATTTGCTTTCTGGACTTAATTCCACTATCATGCACCAAAGCAGTATCTTATTCAGCAGCAAGTTTCATTCAGCCTTAGTTGTGAAAAAGGAATTGGTCCTAGAACATCAACAATAATAGCTTTTTCTCCTGAGTTCTCTACAGCACTCCCTACATGGCCTTGTAAGACCCCAGGCTCTGAGTTCATGACAGGGGTTTTACTTTAAAAATATACAAGGCTCCAAAAGTTCACCCAGCTGAATTTTTTAAAAAGGACTTCGGTTCTTTTATACCTTGAGAGGGTGCAAGGGAGAAGATGTCACACATGTTTTCTCAGGAGGTACTTTTGCTGGTGAACTTTAGAAGATAAAGGAACTTGTCAAAAGCTTAAAGGGCAACATTCAACCAAAACAAAGCATTCCACAAAGTACTGGCTTAGCACATGCTAACCCATACAACTTAGCAAAATCCAACCCATCAGGTTTTATGTTACCCAAAATATTAAGAATGGAGATTAGGAGGAGAAAAAGAAGAAGAAGTAAAGAAAGAGAGAGAAAAAGAGAGAATTATAGGTCACCCCTAGATCCAGTGTAGATCCAGCTACTGGGAATCCAGAAGACAGCAAGGTCTGAATGGAAGGAGACCACATGTCTCTGCTTTTATTTGCTCTGGCCCCTTGTGGCCACCCCCTGCTGCCCCCAGGTAGGACTTTGGGTGTGCCAGCCAATCTGGGCCTGGGTCAGGGCTTCAAAGGTGTGGTGTGGGGTAGTGCTCACAGTGTACAGTGACTGACAGCTGCTCCAGGGCTGCCCAAGGAGGAACCAAGGGGCTGGATTGGAGCAAGGCATCACCTCACCTTCATGAAGTTTGAGCTGTGCCTTCCCTCTCTACACACACACTCAAGTTGGTCAGAGCCAATAATTAATATAATAATTCAGTGTCTCACAAGCTTCCCCATCACAAAAGCAAACATAAGCTCACAGAAAGCAGCAGCATGTTCAGAGAGATCTGGCTTCTCACCACTTCGAATTTTTCCAGGTGGTCTTTGCTCCAAGAGCTGAAGCTATAATACAGCCTTCCTAGTATCGAACTTCTTGGAAAACATAAACTGTTTTATGCAATGGAATACTAAACAGTTGTTAAATAAACTTATTTAGTAACCACTGACTTTTTCATATGCTGCTTCGAACATGAATCTACCTAGGCTCTGCTTTCACAGACCAAAGATTAAAATCACTTCACCTTCTAGAGAAAAAGTCCCTATGTTTGATAAAAGGAATGGATTGCAGCTCTTGGTTCAACATTTCTCTCTCTCTCTCTGCCTCCTGCACTTCCTTCTGTTCCTGTAGTGAAGTTTGGACATATGTGGACCTTGTGGAAGAGGCCTTGTGCCTATTAGGAGCTACAAATACTTGAGTACCTTGGCTTGGTGCACAGTAAGCCAAGTCAGACCGCATGTCAACAGCTAAATAACTGGGCACAGCACCTCAGTAGCAGCTTGTTCTGTGAACAATTATTCATTTCAGGTATTTCTGAAATACTTCTAATTTTGTGTTGTCTTCCATTTTAGTCACATCCAACTCCATATTGCAAGGGTCTGAGTAACAGCATATGATCCCTATCATGTAATAGCTCCAGGGTTTGTTTACCAACATCCACTGGAGACTTCAGCTTTTCTGTAGAAACAGAAACTGAGCCCAGGCTTATCCAGGTATCCAGCTGTCACATTCCTTGGGGCCTACAGAGCAAACTGGTCTTTGTGAAGAATGTTTACCATGACTGTAAGGCAGCTGTGTTTAGAGAGTCATTTCAGGAAAGTCTAGAAATAACCATCTGGGTTTCCATAACAGATTCGTACCTTATTGTAAGGGAAGAAAAAATGTGCATCAGTTGGAGCTTTGCATCCATCACAGGTAATAGAATGAAATAACAGTGACAAGACTGAGTCAGACAAAGATGCAGGGAAGTCTTCAGGATCAACTCTATTATTCCCTCTCAGTGGGACTAACATTAACTTTGAATTCCTGCTGTCTAAGCATTATGCCGATAACCCTTTTTTTTTTTTTTTTCTCCCCCCAACTTCCAGCTGTGGAAAGATATGCTGTCAGATTTAGGATACAGGAGAGAGCTGGTTGCAGAGGCTTATCCAAGCTTCAGGACAAGAGTAAGTTTTACTATAAACAATATCCTGGTACCTGATGGAACCAGACATGGCATGATGAAGAGGATTGAGCAATCCATGAGGAAGCTTATGAAGGATGTGTCTATACTGAGCACTGACTGTGGAGTATATTGCATTCAACTTAGATAATATTTAACCCAGGCAGGACAGATCCTTTAATTGGACAGACTAATATATTAGTTGTACTTTTGTTTTTCTTGGAGGATTTTTTTTTCCCTACAAATACTTTATGTTTTTCAATGCCTTTTACAGACTTTGAGGGGACATTTTAAAGCTTTTTTCAATAACTTCCTTTCAAAGGCAAAACTTTTCTCATCTGCTGTAACGAACTCAGGATTTTAAAATTTTCCAAACCAAAAAGTTGCTGAAAATTTTAAGGTGTGAATTCTTAATAATTCTATCAAATCCTTTGTTTATTTCCTTCAACTTTAACCTCATTGATAGTGAAGATTCTTGTCTCCCTGTGACTGTAGTTTCTATTTTTGCTGCTGGCATTTATTTCTGACTAAAGCATGAAGTTATCATTACAGTAAAACTGGTTAAGCTAACTGCAAAATTGATATTTACTAATCAAATGAAATATTCAACTATAGTTATAAACAGAAGAAGTAACTCAGATAAAAGATTTATTTTCTCTGTATGAATGTAAGATGCAGTATTTCAGAAGCCATATGGCCAAATTCTGCCTTATGATTCACCTGCTGTGCTTTCCAGAGGTGGGTAGGAGCTACCAAAAGGTAGGAAAGGGGCTTTATACTCTATAGCAGATGACAATTGTCTTGTTAGCTTGAACTCTAGCAGATTACACTTTTACTCTGAAAATCCTTGGCAGTTCTTTGATTTATAATGGCCCAGTTGGTAAATGGCAAACATCTACACGCAGTAGCCAAACACAGACATCTGAAGACAGAAATTTTTTATGAATTAAAACGGATAATCATACTTTTGTGGTGTTTTTGTTTCTTTTTTTGTTTTCCCCCATTCCTTAAGTAAGTGCAGTTCAAGATGTAGTGGTGTCTTAGTTTAAAATAGAAACCAAGATGTCTATCAAGGAAAGTGAGGAATCCCTCTGGACTAGGAAGGGGGCCTCTCCTCAAAACCACCACAACCTTTAATCAGAAAATGTAGAGAAGAGGATAACAGTTCCTTACTAAAATATATATATATGTGTGTGTAACCAAATCCAGAACAGAACAAACAGCAACACCATAACCAAAACTTTCAAACAAATCGAGTCCTCTCTGCCCCTTGGGTGCAGTTCTGTTTACGGACAGCAGGAGGCGATGCCGCGCCTCGGGAGGGCGGGGCTGCGGTGACACTCACGGCCACCAAGGGGCGCTGTCGGGATCTGGCGAGGCAAAGACACGGGCAGGGAGAGGTGCTGGTTTCGAAAGCTGCGTAGGAATGATGGCCACAGGGACGGGCTGGAACCTTTCCCGTGGGCACTGCAAGGACCCTCTCACCATCTTTTGTCCGAAAGCCTTGGGGGTTAACAACTACTTTGCAGATGGTGCCGGCCCCTCAACGAATCTGTAGCGAATCCAGGCAATGGTGGTTTTCCTCTCAGAAGAATGGCACACGATATGCGGATTCGGGGGGGAGGTGAGCCAGGACCCCTCTCCTAGTTCTGCCACCAGCCCAGCAAGCAGCGCCTGACACCCAAGTAGACGGAGGACCAAGGTGTAGTGGCAAAGACATGAGCACCATGAAACCTGTCTATCACTACCTCCCAAGTCAGGGGAAAAGTGAGGTCCTCCCCCCAGAAAGACACCTCCCTCTGTCCTCTCCCCAGCCATCGCGTTGGAATGCAAAGCTATTAGCTATCCCTTTGTTTAGGCTTTGGACAGTTAGCTGGCTCTGGGAGCAGCTGGTGAGAGAGCTGGGCTTCGACAAGTCATCTCGTTCTGGCTTCCAACCCCGCCCCCCCCCCAACCACTGTGTTGGCAAGGGAAAAAAAAAACAAACCAAACCAACCAACCAACCACCCACCAACAACAACAAAACACACAAAAACCCCAAAACAAATTCCATGAAAGATTTTGAAAGTATAACAGGTGGAAATACTGGAATGGAGGAATATTAATTCTCAACTGTTTTACAGGTTTTCGCTAGGAGGAGCCGTATCATATGTAATGCATGTGCAGAGCTGTTTGCAATTACCATACATCTGAACTGCTCCCAGGACAGCATTTTTTTGCTACTGTAATTTATCTTTTTAATAAAGACTTTTTAAATAGATCAGAAGGTAAAATCAGCTCAAATTACTATGATACTTTGGCTTCTCAATATGTTATTTTTATAGACTTCATTATGCCACCAAGAGAATAGTACCCCTAACTACCACATCACGTGCACACTTTCTACATTTTGTTAAATGTTTCTGTATCTTCCTACAAGTTTTGTATAAGAGTGAGCACAACTGGGCATGATCCTGCCTGATGCTTCATCTGCAGTAGAAACAATTAACAATAATAACACTACAGGGAGTCAAGAGTGGGAGTGTGACTTACCACTCGAGTTCTGCAGTTGTTCATATGTAGGGGAAGCATAGCTATAACTTTAAGATACTGCAAATGGCACAGGCTCACCCTACTCCAAGCTGGAAAACACAGAAAAAGAAACATGATAATAAGGCAGTCTGCCTTTTGAAGGGAGGTTACCCTCATGATTCTCAGGAAGCCCCAAAGTCCCTGTGGGCGTATCCTTGGAGAAGACAGCTACAACTCACCCTCCTGTTTTACATTTTGTACTGCTGTGTTCCCCTGACATGAATAATGCTACATGCCAGCTTCTAGGTGCAGGAGTAAAGGTCCATTACTCCTTCCCACTCCTGATTAGAATTTTTTTCCTCTGGCAACAGTAATCACTTGTCCGAGCCAGTAAAATCCTGAAAGCTCATGGCTGATGGGTGGCAATACCATATGCTAGAAGTACAGCTGCCAGTATCTATAACCTGACAAGCCACACACCAATATCTTCCAATGTCTGAGGGCCTCAAGACACCTGCTATACTCCTCAGACAGCGCAGGGAAAAATCTGCTGTTGGAGCGATCTGCAGTGCTGGTTAAAGGTCATTTACCTGAATGAGCTGAACCTGTGTGGGTAGCTTACCCTAGAGAGGACCAATAGATACCTGCATTAGGAGCCCCTGCTGGCTCACCTTCACAAACTGTAAGGGACTTGGAAGGTCCAGTAAATTGTTCTGCATTTTTCTGTCACAGGAACCACAGCTGAACTGTTCAAAATCCACAAAGTGTTTAATTTTCAATTTTGTACCATATTAGGGGTCCACACTACACTAAGAGAACAAAAAAGGAATACCTTATTTGCACATTTCCAATTTACAAAAAGACATAAAGTTTCTTGCACAAGTAGAAAAAGTCACACGTGACTCCTTGAGTATGTTTTTAAGGAAGTAAATTGCAGCTTTCTTCAAAAGTAACATTCAAACATTCTCCTTACAGCGTGTTTCTTGCAAAGGCGGGTTGGGGTGTTAGATGTTCACCTGCTTACACCTACTGTATTAATTCTGTTTTCAGACTGGCTCCATTAAGATCTCCATTACGAAATGAGTCACCCAACTTACCAGTATCAAACAAGCTGTTGCAAGAATATTAGCAGGGCATTGGAATATGAGGTGGGGCAGGGGTGGAGTGGGCAGGGGAGAGTAAGACTGGAGGCTTTCCTGAAAAGGCTTTACCCACTGATGAAAAATATATTTGTGTTATTATTTTAGCACAAGTGTCTTTTATAATGCTACGGTTTGCTTTCAAATAAAACATAAATTGCACATCTGGTTGGAAGAAATAAATGCAATATTGCTTCAAAGACTATCTGTCAGGCTTAAAAAGCAAAGAGATGAGGATTTATTGGTGTTTTTATTATTAACATAAAAGCTTTGGGTTCTCAAAATAGACCAGGGTTATAGGTAAATATGGGTTCTATTTTCTTCTTTGTTCACCCTAGCATATTATTAATATGAAGCTAAAAAAGGATCATCTGAATGCTAATGTGTTCACTGCATGCAGTTGGATGTTAGCTTAATCAATACATAGATGTAAAAGACTGTAGAGAAAAATATGCATTACAGGTACATTCATCATCTTAAACATTTCAGACAGTATCTCCGTCCTGGAGATACTATTTGCTAAAGAAACCCAGTTTTGTAGTTTCCCAGTCTTTCAAGACCTTTGGAAGCAACAGCAGGCTACTTCTCTGCAAAGGCTTCAAATAGAAGTCTACTTACAATTGAATGAACCACGAAGGAAGGGCTACCTTCTGAAATAGTTATCTTAAAAAAATTATAATTTGAGGGAGTTAGTGTAAAAATAGTATTTCCAAATTAACAAATGTAAAGTGGCTTGACAACATACACATAAGATTTTGTGCCTGAGCTGCTGGTGACTTCAGCCTCCTTTCCAGAAGAAAATTCTTCTACGCAATGCTGGTTTAAAGCCTTGCATGAGTCACTGGGAGGTGTTGGAAGGAGCTGCACAAATCCTGGCACGCTCTTTCTCCCAGAAATTGTCTGCAAGAGGCTCACCTCACTTCTGCTCTGTCAGGACTGGATTGAATCTTTCATGACATATAAATTGAATTTTGTGGCAACTCTTTTTTGATTTGATTAAAAAATCTGACCTATGTGGTGTTAAAATTAGGACATTGTTTTGTTGAGTTATGGTTTAATTACCAAATAAAGAAATAGCAAGTACAAATTTAATGACTCATACAATATTTCCAAATGACATGTACTATGAAGTCCCATTTACATCTACCACATTGGCTTAAAACTTGCTTTCCATTATTGCTGAGGCTATTAATGTCAGTAATTACTGGAGGTAACATGTCTAATATTGGATGTATTGTGGAATAAAGCAATGTTGAGCTCCTAGAATGTGTTTTATATTAAGTACAAAAAGCTTCTGATACAGTTAATGTAACTATAAATCTTAACTCAAATGCTTATATGTCTCATTTATGACCTGAATAAATTCTGAGGTAGAAGCAGGGCAGCTGAATAACTGCTCCCTGCCAAACCACATATTCAGCTGAATATGCATTTACAATATCCTTTTCATATTGAATAATAGCAAAAGGACAGAAACAGGCCGAATATTTTCTCTAAATTAAGTATTTTTTTCCAGAACACGGAGTTTAATGGTAAAAAAAAATCCCTAAATAAATATGAACTTCAGAATCATAAATATATTAAATATAAAACTCAAAATAGTGCAGTTTTTTTCCAATGGAAGTCCAGCCTGTGCTTATGATAAGAGCTGCTCTACAGGTTTTGATGTATTAAATATTGAACACCCTGTGGCTTGGGGAATGCACATCACTCTGCCCCTTTGGGGAGGCTGCTCAGCCAGCCCAGGTGTGGAGGTTGCCAGAAGCCACAGTCACCTCTGGAAGGGCTGGAATTCACTGTCTGTGTGAAATGTCAAAGGAAAACTGGGTTGTGAGGGTGAAATACCTTTTGGAAGGCTGTGCTGGACACAACTCATAGGGTGATTTGGTCTGGCTTTGTGCTTGCTTGCACTCACTGTTGCAAACTCTTGAGCAGATATCCTCAGCAGGAACAGTGTGTGCTGAAGACAATGTAAGGTCCTGTCAGAGCTCAGGCTTCAAATGTCACCTCCTGTGTGCTGTGGCACCCATGTGTCTTCAAACATCAGTATGCAGTTGGTGAGGTTTCAGTCCAGGTACCTGCAGAATGAGGGTGACTGTGACATGGGATCCTGCAGGATGAGACAGGGACTGAAATAATTTGACTCACAAAAACTAAGATTTAGGTGCAAGTTGCACTGGAAATCACAAAATTAAGTCCAGGGAAAGATCAACTACCAGAAAGCAGAAGCTCTGCTTCAATCAGTTCCCAATGAAATCAACTCCTTTGAATGGGAAATCTCTTTAAAGACCTTTGGTACAGTATGACCCTTTAATATTAAGCTTGTCAACATTTAAATTGATGATGCTATTTTTTTAGGACTATTTACAAGGGGAGTATTTCCCTCTGAATTTGTAATAAATCATGTAAGGCATCTTTTCATTCCATTCCCCTTTAAAAAGAAATATTTGGTAGTTTAAAATGTTTAATGTAGTGGAAAATCTAAAGGGAAAAATAAAGCACCAATAGGCTATTTCAGCAGCATAAATCATTTGGGACCTGTTTAACCTCCTAAGTTCTTCTCCAAATTTATTTGGAAAGGGGCATATAAAGAGCTCATCACTTTCCATCTCCATTTTCATGTGTGGAGCATATGAAATAGTTTAGCTTTGTACTCGCACTCCAAGCTGATATTGACGGTGAGCTGAAGTAACTTGAGATCACTATTTCTCCCTCCTTATGACAGTTCTGGAACATTTGGTTGACTAATTACCTTGTTACTGGTCAGCCTTTTTTCTTTTTTTCATATTGGACTTTATTTATGAATGCATATGCACCTAAAAGGTGCCCATAGGATACCATTTTGAAACACCATGTCCCTGGGCTTTCCCTATGCTTGTCACAGAAAAACTACACAGGTAAGATAAATTTTTACTCATGTCCAGTATTTCACCTTGTCCATTGCTCAGTACAGACCAGATCGAAAGACTGATGTGAAGACATGATCAAGGTCTTCCTCAGTAAAGTGTGAATCTTCCCCTGATTTCAAGGCTTGATGGTGTAAACCTAAAAGCACTGAGATTATGGAGCATAAGCCCATAGTATGGGCTCTCTCTACTTTTGTATCAGTCTCTCTGTACCGATATATATAAATATGTGATATATAAATATTTACTTACCGCTTGTGTTGAAGATAAAAGCTTTTTGCTGTACACAAACATAAAAACATAACTTTTAAAAGTTAAACCTGATGAACAGCAGTATGTACTTTCTCCCCACACACTTGTTTCTATATATTTTTTATTTCAGCAACCTCTGGCTTGGCAGACCCTTGCAGGAGCGTCTGTTCTGCATTCTTCAGAGGTAGCTCAAAAATAAATCCAGACAGTGACCCCACCTCTCAGCCCTCTTCTGCAAACGCCTGCTGAAAGCCCACTAAAAGGCCACACAACACTGAATCACAGCATCAGTGTTAACACTACATACATATGTAGTACATACCCAGCCAGAGAAAATTTTGTGCCCTAAAAAATTGATTGCTAGCTTCTCTAGGGTTGAGTCACATTAGCCTGACAGACTGCTCCTAGAAAGAGCAGCCTAGCTATAAGGTTAAAAAATGTCTCATTTACAGTAAATATTTAAGTGGACACTCCTGAAGGGATGTAATTAAAAAAGATAGCTCCAGTGAGGAGGGGAGACTTGCTGGATGATGACAGGTGATTTTATCCCACTGGAAGGTAATTTACTTCAACACTTCTTGGGAGGCTCTGTGGCTGCAGGAGGACAGAAGCTGAAGAGGATGATGAGAAAGAAAAATAGACCAGGTATCAAAAACAACTGGAGAACAACTGGATGAGGAAACAAAGGATAAGGCTTTGAAACTTAACACATGGTCAAAAACCTGGAGCTAAGAGACTAAATTCAGGAGGTGGAATGTGGAGACCCAGAGGGATTAGGACTTAAAACCCAGATGGGAGAAACTAGGACCTTCAGGTAAGAGGCTGACAGAGAGAAACAATGAGCAGCTGGGACTGGCTGGGAGACAGGAACAGCAATTGGCTGAGAGAAAGCGGTGGCTGGAAAGAAGGATTCAGAGATGAGGAAGGAACTCGACTGGGACACAGATGGTTAGAGAGGAGTAAGACAGAGCTAGAAGAGGAAATATTTGTAAGACACTACAGCCCCTTCACTGGTCATTGCAGGGCAGAAAATAGAGTATGAGGACCCTGGGTCATGGCACTACTCTGGTCTTGGCCCTAGAAAAGGTGTTCTCCTGTCTGCAGAGGAGCTGGCAACTTATTATTGCTACAAATTACCCTGTTAACTCAGAGGGCAGAAGTCCATATGGAGAAGTTAAGAGCTAACCCCAATAGCATGAGGCATAGAGGTGTTAATATGATGCCACATAATAGGATTTTTGTTTTTCCACTTTGCTTCATTAAGAACCTCGGAAATTACCTACAAACACTCTCTTAAAAGAATTCTGTGAGCTGCCAAAGCAAACACACAAAGTTAGAAAGTGCCAGAGCTAAAGTTATCTGGGCAGTTTTTTCCCCTTTCACACCTATGCACTGAAAATAAAGGAAGCCATACTCTTTTCCCACAGAAGATGTGTCAGCCTACATTCAGTCCTGGTCCTGCTCAAGATATGTCAGGATTGAGTAAGGAGATATGCTCAATTCCCTACTCATTTGTTTCACATGGAACGGTGTGTTTTGAATACAGTTCAGGGACTGGGGAAAGCAATGATGACTATCTTGCTTAAAGCTATTGAATGCCAGTCTGTAGAACTCCTTGCTTGTGCCACATATCCCTTGTACAACATCAGTATGTTCTTACACCAAATTTTACACACATGGTCAGTAATTGCATGTTCCCAGTTTTATGGGTACCTGACTTGAGACTCCAGGGTCTGGTTTGAAGAAGTGCTGAGCACTCAAAACTACAGAAGGACCCAGTGGGAGTTCTGCTCTGAATATCTGAAAAATTACATAATGGTAAGTACCTTGACAAATTAGGTCCTGGAGTCTTAAACTGAGCACCCAAAATCGTTGCACTTCTCTGTTCTTCTATTTTCCAGCTGTAAAATGGGGATAATAATAATAATAATAATAAGTGTGGTTTGAAATAAATACACATTTGTGAACTGCTTAGAGACTAGAGCCATCAAGATCATGGGAAACCTCCCAAATTAAATTAAAAACTCTTTCTTAAGTTGAAGATCTACTGGTCTGTGGTACATAGGGATTTAGACCAAATGTTAAACACATGCAAAAAGCAAAATATCTAATGTTTTTTCAATAAATGAATGACACCCATCCTGAGCAGTGAATGAGTCAGGGATCCTGTCGGAAAGGCATGAAGTGGTCACATCTGTAAAGATGGTATCACAAACATGCATCTAGAGCAATTATGTTTAGACTGTATGCTCCTAAGGCTAGGTATTCAAATTGTTGCACATTTAGTATCACAATAAAAATAGTTAATATGATTCCCGTGTGCAAAGGGTTAAGGATAATAGATGCTTGAGAATTGTCTTTTCTATTAGGAGAGTTTCTAATTGAAATCAAGCTAAATATTGTATGTATGTGGTATTAGTCACCCTTATTCAGCTCAAAAAACCCACCCTAGTATGTGTATATACTGCTACAAAAACCTAATAGGGACTGGGTAACTGCCATGTATTACCTGGCACACTGAAACTGTAAAGTCTGCTTTCACCATCAGAGTGTGACTTGTCATCTGGAAATGATTTAGTTGTGTGGTTACCTTTGGACTGCTGTTCTTTTGGCTCTTTACTAGCAAGCAAATAAGGATGAAGAATAAGACTTTAGCACTATCAAGTAAACAAATAATTGGGCTGGAGATTTCAAAACCAGAGGTGAGAAGTGATTTTGAAGCTAGTCAAAACTCTGCAGGTTTTATCCTCCATGGTTGTTATTAAAAGTAGTTATAAAATCCAGATCTCTGCTCTCCCTTGCTCCCCAGCCTCCTTTTCCCTTTACTACGTGGTATGCAGGGAACATTGCCTGAAATATACTGTTGCTCAGTTCTGCACAGTCCATGTCCATAAACTGAGTTTGTTTTCTGAAGCAATTTGCACAATATAGGTCTATATTCTCCTTTAAGTGCACACACCTGTAATTTCCATCAGCATCACTAGGAGCTACTTCTAAATAATGAAGGGAAAATATGTGGGCACTTTACAAGAGAATCTCCAAATGGGTTCACGTTACCTCCTTTTGACTGAAAAAAGCCATGAAAAGCACCTCTGATGTATTTCTTCTGACTGGTTCACATGGCAGGTGGCCCTCCATTAGAAATAGAATAGTTATACTTGACTTCTCCAATATTTCTGAACTGAGGACAGAAATTTTCAGAGTATATCAGCCCAAAGGTATCATTTTGTGTGGGATCACAGCTTCCATACTTACTGCATCCCAAAATGCTTTTGCAGAGTTAACAGGCACTGTTAGTTTAGCAATAAGTAAAGGCAGAAGAAAAGAGAAATTAGAAAGTGATGACAACTGAAGTGATATTTACTCATAGTCAAGGCTGAATTAAGTTGAAACCAAGGAATATTGGAAAACAGTTTCAAATGCAGGAGCTCCAGGCATTTTACACAATACCTACTGAGGCGAGAGTAGGAAAGGATCAAAGGGAGTATCTCAGCTATATTCACAGGAAGAAGGGAATGAAGAGGGGAGATTGTGATGAAAACAAACAGGTGAAGTTAGAGAGTTGAACTGAATTTGCTACTATTTTGTATCAAAACCAGTGTGAGCTGCAGGACCAGGGAAGTGATTGTCCATCTGTACTTGGCACTGGTGAGGCTACCCTTCTAGTGCTGTGTCCAGTTCTGGGCCCCTAGCTACAAGAAAGACACTGAGGTGCTGGAGCATGTGAAGGGCAATAGAGATGGTGAAGGGTTTAGAGAATCATCTAAGGACTGGCTGAGGGAGCTGGGATTGTTTAACCTGGAGAAAAGAACACTCAGGGAGGATCTTATTACTATCTACAACTACCTGAAAGGAGGTTCTATCAAGCAGGATGTTGGCCTCTTCTCCCAGGCAACTAATGACAGGATGAAAGGACAATAGCCTCAAGCTGAAGAATTTCTTCACGGAAAGGGTTCTTAAGCTTAGGAATGGACTGCTCAGGGAGGTGTTCAAGAATCAACAATCACCATCCCTGGAGGTGTTCAAGAAATCATTGGATGTGGCATTTCTTGCCATGATCTGGTTGACAAGGTGGTGTCCCATCCAAGGTTGGATCCAATGATCTTATAGGTATTTTCCAACCTAAATTATTCTGTGATTCTGTGATTGTTGTAAATGTGACTTATCACACATTGTCCTTCAGTGCCTTCATAAACCCCCATTCTCATGTACTTACTAGAAATTCTCTGGGAGAAACTTCTTAGACAACTCTGGGAGGGGGGGAAATAAAACCCCAAAACAGCAAAACTTGAAAGATGTTACAGACGCACCATGCTGCAATCACCTTTTTTGAAGGTATTTTCAATTATTGAATAGATAAAAAAATACATCTTTTGTTCAGATCATATTGGAAAAGAAAATTCTTTCTTAGGAGAGTAGCACAGTACTGGAAGTCATTTCTCGGAGTGGTTACAGATTCTTTAAGGACTTTTTCAAGGCTGAGCTAGAGACAGTGATGGCTGACCTGGTCTCCTGCTGGAGATGTTGCACAGACAAGGATGTGCAAAACTTTGCAGTCTATTTCCCATAACCAGCTATGTCGAGGGAAGAAGGCATTTTTCTCTGTGGAGACCCCTCTCTGACTCTGATGCCAGCAGTCAGCAGAAAAAATTACATTGAAATACAAGCTGCGAGAAAGTGTCACAGGTCACAGGAGAAGGGTTTGAGAAATTTTAGCTAGTATGTTTCACATTTGCTTTGAAAGCTATGGCTTATGAGTGACATGAAGAATAGCTTCAAAACCATCAAACTGGTTCTGTTTTGAAAAGTATTTAAAATAGGTTTGGCACTAATGAGGTGTGTCTGAGACTGGCAGCCCCAGGAACAGTAATGCTGCCTCAGAGCCTTCCCATTCCTGAAGAGATCAGGGATGCCAGGTGAGACAGCTGAAAGGATACTTGTTCTGTGAATCCCATCATACTTACTTGGGAGCTGCTTCCTTGCAGAAAAGATTCACCTGCTCCTCACATGCCCAGCAAGAGAGGTGTGGGCATGCAGGGGATTTAGACTGCAAGTGCAAGGGGTACCTTCAGGGTCACCTACCAGCCGGGAGGGTATGGAGCAGGGGTGTTGTGAAAGTCAATGGTATGGGCTGCTGGACTCAAGAGCTTAAAAGGGAAGAAATGTACTTACACAATTTCAGTCTTCTGTAAGTTCTGCCCCACATATCTAGTATTTCTGTTCTGGGACATTTTTTCATAAGGCACTCCCATCCTTATATGTGTTATTGCCTCTGACATCCACCTTTTTTAGCTAGCTGCATCACTTCCTGTAGGAAGAATGGGTGTATAACACAACAGCATGTTTTTCTTAGCAATTATGCTATTGATACTTGTTTCTTAACTAACAATAAGACAATAGCTGAGATTATGCCCAGAGTAACCAGACTGGGAGCAGACCCAGTATATGTGATGTGGTGTCCTGATAAATGTCATGCAGTTAGCAAAAGAATGAATTACAGCAATAATGCATTCAGAAACATTTCACAAAAGGACCAGGAGAATCAGCGGCCTGAGTTTCTGTTGCCTCTCTCTGGAGACATTCAGAAAGGTTACATTTTTTTTCTTTTCCTAAACAGCTGATCCCACTCCACTGGCCATGGGGTGCACAGCCCTGCAGCCCCTTCCACCCTCTGACCTTTATGCTCCAATACAGTCCAGAGGCAGGGAGGCATTATGGCATGATGAGCCCAGCATGTGGAGCAGCAGAGCTGAAGTGAACTGGTACAAATCGAGCCAAATGAATTTCACCTCCAGAGCACGATCTTTATCCTGTGCATCTCTGACTGTCAGGACAAACAGGCTTTTGCTTTTTTTTTTCAGTCTCTCAAAAGCATGAAAGACAGTAAGTCAGATTTATGACCAGCTTTGGATATAGGTAGTTGCACAGATTAAGGTACTGAGTACATCCCACCAGCTGAGCTGCTGTAGCAGACTATACCAGTGCTCTTAGCACACTCCAGATGCAAGGGATGATGTATTAGGTATTAAAGCACCCTCATGGATATGTGCAGGGCTTCAGCAGCAAACAAAGAGCTGGAAATTCTTCCATCCTTCTTCCCTGCCTTAGGGAGAGGAGATTTGCAAGTACAAGGAGATAGCTCATTTATGACTAATTAACTGATTAAATTTCGGTGTAGTTTACTTTACCACACAGATCCAGAGAAAGTGAGGTGGTATAACATATCACACCTGCTCCTCACCCACAGGTATAATTATTTTAATGGTTTTTTTAGTTATAGAGTCATAATTGACTCTTTGGTTAAGTGGCTTAACAGAGTTATAGAACTAGTTGTGTCAGTTACTTCTCAGGAAAAAATTTCCAAGCTTGGAACAGTGCAGACACTTCTAACACAGTTATATTTCAGTGTTCCAACACCTGTGTAAAATATTTGGCCAACATACCAAGAGATATTTTCTGATGAAGACAACATATTTAAATATACAGGAAATTACCAAGGAGGGTTTATGCCACAGATTCCCTTTATCACATTAATATTTTATGGCAAAGCCTGATACTTACAATATTTGCCCTAATTTGCCTGAAGCACCACAACTACATGTAGCAGTGTGTAAAGCTGTGTCTAAAACACTTCTAACACTAAAACAGTTCCCTGCTGTAAGCAGGCACTGTGGTTGATACCACAGGAACACCTGTGTGTCGCCAGCTTCTGAACTTTTAGTGACCAGTGAAACTTCCAGACATGTTCTTTCTGCACTTTTTTATTGGTTAAGTTCACAGAAAACCCACTTAATTATTGCGTAATGCCTTCATGAATCAAATTTTTACTGTGCAATTGAAGTTGCAGTAAAGTAAGTGTGCTTCATATGTTAACAATTACAAGCTAGATTTATAAAGCATCACACAATGTTTGCATTGGCTTTTCTAACTATTTTATTCAGAGAACAGTGTTAATACACCTAAAATAAATTCACCTTCCTTCTGAAACTCATTAAACTCTTGTGTCTCTGCACAGATAACTCTTTAGTCACCATATACTCCAGGAATGCATTATGCAAAATAAAGATACTATGTTCCTACTCACTCTCTTTTCCTGTATAACCAGGCAGATGTATTAGATATGGCTGGAGCCAGGAATAGAATGCAATTCACAGGGTTTGAATTTACAGACAGATGATCCATGATGGACTCAGTCCTAAAGAACAAAAGGTGAATTACAGTAAGGATCTAGTCCACTATAAAAGGACACCAAGAAGAGTTTTGCTTTGAAATTCTAATCTATGCTGCAAGTACAAGTTTGCTCTGCTTCCACTGGCTTCAGTGAACGTCAGCTGTACTCACACAGCTGTAAAATGTTATTTATAAAAGTCTAGTGGGGTCAGAGCACCACAGAAATGGTGTAAGAGCATCGCCCTCCCTAAGTGGAGGATTGCCTGCAACACAAGACAGGCCCCTAGCAACAGAATTTTGGTTTTGCAAATCGTGTTTCATCTAGATGGAAACTCAAATTAGATTTATTTTGTAAAAAAGATTTCTAAACATTTCTTTTCCTACTTAATGTATTCTGACCTTTTGAAAGTACTTTTCAGTTTTATATTGGTAAGACAAAAATAGTTTCTAACTCCTTTTTTTACAAAGTTTGGGTTGTTTTTGTTGTTTTGATGGTTTTTTGTTTGGTTTGGGTTTTTTGTTTGTTTGTTTTTTAATAAGGACACACATATGTAAGGTTCTTCAATGTTTTGTGGAACATGATTTGTAAAAGACACAGTGAGTAAGACATTTTTGCTGGAGAGGACTCTGCATAAGAAGGACATCACTGCTTTTTGCTTTGGCCTTTATCTGAAGATCCATAGAAGCCACAGCATTTTTTACCAAGAACCAAGTGAATTTCCTGACTGGAACATGTGATCAGCTTGGAAAAAGTGTGGTTTTGTGCAATCCATTTCCTGCCCAAGTACAGCAATGCCTTTGGCTAAACTAGCACCACGAGTCATAATCAATTAAAGATCTTATTTTTCCTTTTGGAAGCAAGCACTCAAGCTTTTCATGTGAAAGTCTTAATGATATATATGTGTAAGTGTGAGTGTTTTCCTATGTCATTCATATTAATGAAGGCCTGCAGGTGTATTTGTAATACATTTTCTGAAGTAACTTGCAGAAATATTTTTTTCTTTTCCTTCTCTTTCTAGAGAGCGCCCCCCCAGCATCTGCATATAAAATCAAATTTTGTGACAAATCTGACATTCCACACCCCCAATCAAACCATGAACTTGTACCTGGTTTAATCTCTTCTCTGGAAAAATGCTCTAGGAAAAGACTCAAACAATTTATTCTCCATTATGGAAGAAATACACTACTAAATGAGGCATAGAAATACTCCTTCAGATTGACCTAATCAAAACAAATTTGTTTTATCTTCCATCACTTGAATAATAGATGTTGACAAAGTCACTGAATTATTTGGCTCCAAGTCTAGCTGAAATTTCTCTTAATGGCGAATATGAGATATATGTTACAGATGTGGCTCATTCTTGAGCAGCAAAATAAGAATTCCCTATTAACAGGTGATGCAGCAGTCACTCCTGTTACCCAGAGTTCTGAGTTTGTCTGAAATAAAAGCACAGAAATCTGATAGGAAGGCACACAGTATTTGCCAGAATAAGTAGCCCCAGAGAACTCACCAAGCCTACTGAAGTTAAATGAGAGATTTTTTTTCCTCTTTTCTCTGGGGTTTGCGTCAGTGTTCACATTTTCCCACAACCAGTGTGATTCAAAGCCTAGATGCATCTCTTTCTGGACTCTTGAGAAATCTTAGACCAGTAGTTTGGAAGGAGTAACCCAAAAGTGCTCACCTAGTGAGGTTCTTCTGCAGAACATTTATAAAATAAGATTCACTGTGCTTAAAACCCAAAGATTAACAAGGAATTAAATTCCAGTCAGAAGCAAAACAGCAAAATGAACCTTCCTCAGGAAGGCTGAGATTTAATGGTGATTTAACATCATTTGCAGGCTATAACCATGATCTCAGTGAGGTATGCACTCTGCAAACACAGCTTTCCTAAAGCCATCATAGAAAGACTCTTACTTCAGACTGTCCAGGCTGGAATACCATGTCTGCATGTATTCTTTTCTTCCTTCAGAGTTGACTTCTTTGGGACACCTGATGAACTCTTGCTTCACCACTTGATTCCAGTTTACTGGAGCCTTTAAAATCATAAGGAAGAACAATTCTGTGTCAGACCAAAGGTCCAAACAACCCAAAGTATCATCCCTTCAGCAGTGGCCCAAAAGAGGTGTGTGTGGAGGAACAAGGGAAGAAAGAGCTCATTAGGCAACATGTATCCAGAATACTCTCTAGATCTTGAGCAATCTTTGGTTAGGAGGTCTCTTACCAGAGGTGATATCTTGTATTTAATAATGAACATAATTTACCTCATAAGAAGCATTTTACAGAGTTAGACACTAGCATTTACAGATAACTTGTGGGGAAACAGCACCATGAAGGACTCTTAACATATACAGTGCACAATAATTTAACATATACAGCACTAGAACAGAAAACATAAACATGTGATGATATGTCAAATCCTCCCTTTCCTCTGGAGAGACTGTTTTCGTTGCAGTATTTTGCCTCACAAAAGTCTTGTAGAGGTAAAAGCAACATCAGCATCCTCTGCTTCATCTTTACAGTGCAACAGTTGAAATGCAGGAAATTCCATTTAAACATAAAGAAATACTCTGAATGTATTGAAAAATAGGAACAGGCTGTCTGAAGAGAGTATGGTTTCTTCATAATGGAGATATCCAGATCCCAAATAGGCATGTCCCTGAGCAATTTGCTGATGATGATCCTGTTCTGAAGGGTAGGGTTGGCCTAGGTTTGGACTAGATGACCTCCACATGTGCCTTGCAACATCAACTGGTTTGTAACTTGTGATTTGTGGCCTTTCAAAAAAAAAAAAAAAGACAAATACAAGAAATTTAGTACTTTTTCCCAGCTCATTTTGACTTTCTGACCGCCATGAGAACAGGGAGGGTATAGCCCTCTGACCCATGCTCATGGACCTACACATTTTGATTACACACCCATAATCAATTCCTGTATCATCAGGGCAATACGTAACTGAGCACCCACACCAGAAGCTGTTCAAATGAACATCTGTGCATTTGTGATTGCATACTTGTACTTTGAGAATCAAATTTACAGATCACAGAATATTCTGAGTTGGAAGGGACCCATTAGGATCACCAAGTCCAGCTCTAAAGTGAATGGCCAATAGATGGTGCACCTTCTTTCAAAGCCTTTCTATCTTTCCAGTCATCATATCCTTGTCTGTGTCCTTCAAATTATTTTCATGCCTTGACATTGTAACTGTGCTTATTTACTTTTTTCCATCCTACTCTGAACAGAAAGCAAGATCCCCTTAACTTCTAGGACTTAAAGGCTGCAGCAGGGAAACTTGACAAAATAAAAACTCAAAAGCTTAAATTCAAGACCGTGGTGTCTTCTTGCCATATCAGTTTTAATGAAATAGTGTGATTTTTGCATTATTCCACATGTTTAAGGGATCGTACATTATGGGGTAAAAGATTTATCATGATAAATTTTAGTTTAGCCTGTAATATTTTCCAGCCCATCATCGTCAGGTGAGTCAGATGAGTTTCAAACAATCATGCAACATTTCCACATCTGCACTGAAAAATATTACATATCTGTGCATAGTAATTGTCATACCTGCAGGTTTTCTGCGTCAGTCCAGGCTTCCTGTGAGATGCTCATTCTGTTTGTAAGGGTGGAGCTGAGAGCAGCTCAGATACAGGGGCTCCACATATATATATGTACATATACATACATATATATGTATGTACGTGCTACCTTTCTTATGCACTTGGCAAAACTTTGTAGTCTTATGATTAACATGCAAAGCCCCCAAATACAATTATTCCCTTTAGACATGGACAGTGACTCTACGATTTAGACTGAATCAAAGAAGGCAAAATATTAAGAAATACTTAAAACCTCCACTATATGTTCTGGATTTTTTTTGTGTGTGTGAAGTGAACATTGAGTCAGAAAACTGGTTTCTTTGCTGTCTGTTACCTTTCATGGGTTTTTACACCTGACGAGAGTTCTGTCATTTGCAATCACACTTGACCAGTGGTGGGTTTATACCTACTTTAGACAGGTGCACAGGGTTTCTACAGATGGGAAACGCCGGAGAGTTGAGCATTCAACCTCTGCAGCAAGAAATACAACTTGAGTTTTAAGCGCGTTAGTGGTGTGGCAGCCAGGAGAGTCTGAACTCCTGCAGGAAGTTCCCATCAGCTTTTGCTCGTGAAGGAGATGCTTCAGCATGTTACCTCTAGAGGGGGGTAGATACCTGTGTACTGCTGCCAGCCTCGGCAAGCGTAGATCAAATGGATCTTCCCTGACACTGATTTTCTGTCAAATTCCCCGTAAATGTCACTGAATCACCTGAAAAACGTCACTGTTGCCGGAGTTGGAGTCGCTGGCCTGTGGGAAGCCTTTAACCATCCTTGCTGTGGTACCAGCTGGGGACTCATTGGCATCACTTTACGTTGTACTTAAAGGACAACCGCAGGCTGTGAAAGTGGACAGAGCTGAACAGGGAGGGCAATGAGTCGTTCACATAACCTGCTCACTTATAATCGCCTCTGTGCTGTCTTCAGAGCCCTCCTTCACTGAGACACTATGAAGGCCTGAAGACTTCACATGCTCTCCTGTCATGCCCTGAAAAGACAAGTTGAAAAATTAAGACAGCGCATTTACTGTATATTATTTGCCTCATGGGCACTCTGCGAGTGAGGTATTCATACAAAAAATGGGGTTATGGGAAGCAAGAGGGCATGTTACTCCTGTGGAAATGTCTGTTCTGTGACTCTGCAGAAATCCTGAGCGTCAGTAACACAAAACACTTGGTTTATGCAGAATATAAGCAAAAATAATGTATATAAATAATGCTTTGCCTTCCTCACTCCAGCCTGTCATTCAAGAGATAAGGGAACAGCATGACAGCTAGCATGGATGTTGTATACAAATGATATCCAGAAAAGGAATGTTGCCACTTACTTTGAGTTTCCAGGTGTTTAGAAGCTCTGGACAACTCATGTGTACATTAACAGCACAGACCAAGCAAAAGCTGTCTGGAGGTGCTGTGCACCTCTGCTGTGCCCTTGGCTTATGTATATGTACTGAGCTGGATATATTTGCAAGGTGCTTAATGTACTGTTCACAGGCCTGTCATCTCTGCACCAGCTCTTTGGTGGAGCTGCTCCACCCTGGAAGTGCAGGACCCAGGAGCCCCTGATGCACAGCACAAGCATCCGCATTTTGGACCTGGATTCCCCCAGAAGAAAAAGAGGTTCTCCTTTTGTAGGCAGTGGAACTAGCAGATTTTTGGGAGGCCTTTTGACCATGGTTTTGACCTGGGAAACATTTCCAGCTTGTATTTTCTTGAGATCCAAGCTGAACCACAGGTAATTGGTGGTACCAGTCAATATCTAAAACTAGGGAGATTTTCAGAAGATGAAGATACTGAAAAAAAATTCCACCTTTTTTCTGTCCTGGAAAAAAATAGAACTATTGAGAGAAATATATTTTTTAAAAAGCACAATTGGATTTTTTTTTCTCTCCAGGCACAGAAAGTGGATTATGTATAATTTAGTTACCATTTAGAAACTCCTGCAAGATAAAGTTTTCAAATAAATAAATATTATACAATGTAAAACATCTTGGGACTGTGGAAAGAGTTATATTGCATGCAAAAGTACAACACCACATTCTTTCTTTATTGATACACCTCTACATTAAGAAAAATCTTACATGGGAAAATAGAAAATTTAGTCTCAGCCTCTCAGTCTACTGTACAAATACAGTATTACAAAAATGTATGTAATATTATTAAATTCTGCATTACTATTTTATAGAACTGAATTGCAGCAAAAGTACCATCAACTTAATTTTAAATTTTTAAAAAACAGTACCTGGGGGGGTAGGGGGGAAAGTCCTTTCCTTTATTCCTTTTCTTTTAAGAATTTCCAATGTTTGCTGTATGTTGGACAATTTTAATATTCAGGTGGACAGAGTGCTGGGCCATCTTGTCTAGATGGTGCTTTTGACAAGAAAGGTTGGACCAAATGATGCTTGAGTCCTCCTTCCAACCTGCTATTCTGTGATTCTATGAAAGTCTATTTCATTTCCATCTTCAAGGCAAGGTCCACTTACTCGCAGTGAGGGCTTTCTTCTCACTTTAGAGTGTGAAGCTAACATAATACATATGTCAGTTAGAGTTAATACTTCAAAATTCCTTCTGTGGGATATCTTCATGCTTTTATTGACCCTCTTCACACCATGTTTTTCCCTGCTGGATCTTTTGGCATTGATGAGGGAGTTTTAAAGCTTTACACTGGTTTCATTAAGACATGAGCAGTTACAAGGAGCTCTTCATTATTTTTCTAGTGAGATTTTCATATTTACTAGTTCTCTCACCTGTGCAGTACCTCTGGCTGATTTTGGACATAGTAACGTTTCAAAGCAATGATTTTTATCCACAACAAAAAGGTCTGGACGCGTGACATATCAGTTGATTACTCTTTTAAAAGTCATGAATTATCTTGCTGAAATGAGGACAGAGTTTTGGCTACATTGACTCCCTTGATCCCAGTCTGCAGGACTGAAAATCTCACTTACAGAGAATGAGATGACTGCTGAGTTGCAAAAACTCACTTTGACATTTTCTTTTGTGATCTTGAAGACGACCCAAGAAGATACATTGTGGTCAACAACAGCAAGATTTCCTAGGTTTGGTAAAATTCTTTGTAGGAAGAGAAATAATTACGGAATTTCTATGTACTCTTAGATTTACTTCAGAATTGCTGCATTTTGATCAAATATATTCTTTTTTTTATGTGAGAAGTGACTTGAGGTGAACAGAAATCAAATAAAGATAAATGTGCTACAATTGCAATAATTATTGCTGATTGCATAAAAGCTATAAAGTTAAGGCTTTAAAGCATTTTTTTTTATTTATATCGTTTGTTGGGTTGAGTCACAATGAAATTAGAGGAGAGTGAACCAGCTGAGGAAAACCATACACTTCTATTCACCCATATGCAAAAGGACTTTTCATTCTCTGATAAGCTGCAATCAACCTCTTAGCTTCAGACAATAGGTTGTCTTCAGTTTCTTGTTGAGTAATTTTATTTATTTCCAGAGAGAAAAATCTAGAAGATGTTGGGAATGTAAGTGCCTTTTCTGGGCTGTAAGACAAAGCTAGTGGCTTGCATGATTCATCTATGTAGCTTTTGTCATTTGAGGACAAAAAACAAATTAAGTCTTTGCTTTGGTTTTGAAGTAGTTTAGGTAGTTTATGGAACACTGGAATGACATAAGTTACCTCACCATTCAGCTAGAAGATAATTTCACATGACTCGATTTCAACCTCTAGACGCTTCTGGAACAGAAGTTACCTCACTGAATGAAGCTGGTTTTGACTTCTGTACATGCTCTCAAGTTTTATATTTCTCCTGGTAATTAGAGAAACCTTTCAGGTGCCAGGCATGCACTTCATAGCTTACCTAGTTACCCCGCCTCTCTCTGTATGGCCCCACGTAGGGCTTGCAAGGAAGTCGGTCTGGCAGGCTCACACACCAGCCTCGTGGCACAGAAATAAGTGATGGGGAGTGGACAATATGATAGAGACAGGACTAAACCAAAAGGGAAAGAACTTCCTCCTTGTTCTGGGGGGTTTCCTGTTGTTTGGGAATCCTGTGGCCAGCTGAGATGGGAGAGCAGCAGTAAGACTAATGTTTTAAACACAAGAGGAGTGTAGTCAGCTAGAGACAAATACAAATTTCTATGATGTTTAAAATCAAAGATAAATTGACTATGGAGAACAGCTCTTCTGCAGAAGGCTGTCAATCTATGTAGCAATGATAATTTAAAGATTAAATTCTAGGGGAAGTAATCATATTTTTGGTATGAGCAATCCGTTGTTGGACAATAACTTTTTATTAGAACAGATCATAATTAGCAATTTCTGTTTTGAACTCCTGGGAAAACTTCTTTTCCCTAAAAAAGCCAAAAAAACCAAAAACAAAAACAAAACCAATAAAATAAAAAACAAAACAAAAAACTCTCACCAAATAATTTTTTTTCTTGCTTAGAATAAAAAGATCAAAATTGCTCATGACACAAAATACTTCAAAAAGACACCCACAACAAACATCAATCTTTTTGCATTGACTTTAGTGCTTAAAGTTTGGGCTATTTGTTATTTTGATAAAGTCAAAATTCTACAGCTGAATTGAAGTGCTTTGACAGTAGAGAAGCAAAGTACTTCAAGCGGATGAAATGAAATATTCTCATATTTTTCCACTGAGTAATTTAGGTAAAATGTTAGATGCTTAGTGAGTCTTCAGGCAACAAAGAACCAGCAACAGACTGCAGAAGGATGCAAGGAGGGAGACCACATTGTGCAGCCAGAAATAAAAACGGAGTGGAAGGTTGACAAGAGCTTTTTACTTATCTATCTTAAAGGGCTTCATGTGGGAAGAAAAGACACTTTTAAAATAAGCATTGCTAGGATTTTCTTTCTGTGGTGTTGTCATTATGCTGCCATTAAATATTTCAGGTAGTTACAAAGAAAATGCAGGAAGGGTAAAAAGATTGTTCTCAAGTCCAGGTCCCAACCGCTTCCTTGTCCCACATATGAGCCTCTGACATCTACATGCTATTTTACTGTCTGTGCCAGCTGGCCTACCCTACAGAAGGCAACATAATACCTACTCGAAGAACATGTACATAAAAACCTACATGCATTTCCACAGGCTTCAGTTCTCTGAACTCTTTACAGAGTTCTAGTGAAGAGTATTAAGTGGCATACAAGCTACTAGCTCCAGCATGCATTGGGCCATTAATCCTCCACTCGCTGCGGAAAGAACTGTTTCTGTCCATTCGTTTCACTGAAAATCTAAAAAATGCACTGTTTAGTTTGGAATCACTGTCAGACTGGATTGATCTCCTTCATCCCGCCTGAAATGGAACTGAGTATCAGAGGATGGCTAGTGAGCTTCATTCCCTGAAGGATTTACTGCTGTTGCTGTAGGTTTAAGCCAACAGACTTAGCAAGGATTGATATTTTCCTCAACACAGGGCTTTAAAGGACTTAAAATCATCTCTCAGCTCAGTTTGTCTTTCTATCTTTCTGAACAGGATCAAATGACTACATTGCAGGAAAACCTCTGCCAAATTTTTTTTCCTGAAGCCAAATATTCCCATTAAAAAACACTGTTCCTCAGGGCATTTAGGACTCAACCATTATTTCTCATTCTCTATTACCTTTTAATCTGAGCCCCCTGAACAACGTTTATTCTTCAAGACTGGCAATGTGATACAGTATTGCTGTAAAAGGTAGAAGTGTAGATTGTTACTTAAACTAAGGGCCTCGCTCTCCCAATAAACATCAAAGTATGTTAAGGTGGATACAAACACAATGCAGATGCCCTCGAAATGCATTTTATATTGTCAGAGCAAAGGGATGAGGCCTTTGTAGGGCCAGTGAATCTCACAGTTTTATAGTAATTTAATTTTGTCCTTTAAATCTCCAGGTCCTGACGTCATATGAACATAAAAGAAATAGCTTTCAAAAAAGGTTCATTTCTAGCTTTTGTGTTTGCAGGATATAATTTCTCAAAAGGATCTTAGAAGCAGGCTCTCTATTACAATAGGATCATACTTAGCTCATTATTAGGGGCAACATTGCAGCATGTTTTTTCATATTATATCTGAAAAAAACCTCATGTTGAAAATACTGGAAAATATTTACTTACCTTAAGAAATATTACAGTGAGAGTAATACATTGTTTCTGATGTAAATATAACATTTTTGAAATGTGTAATTCCTCTAAAATGTTGATGCTGAATGCTAATTATAGTGATTCTTTTTTTGATAAGCTAAAGTATATCTCATATAATGTCCCAGGAAATAAGCTGGAGAAGAGCAACTCAAACCCAGGGACACAGAAAGCATGCTGCTTACTATTCTTTACTGCTTTCTAGGAGAAAAGGGGTGACAAGCAATTTTGAAAGGCCAAAAAGACATTAGAACAAAGCAGAAGCCCTGGCACTGTCAATTCCACTGGTTGAAGGGACATAACTTAATGACAGTACACTCCAGAAGTAAACTCCTACAGGCTGTGGCCAGACTTCAACCTTTAGTATGTTGTTATTCCCCACTTGATTCACAAAATACCAATACAAATTTGTCCTTTGTCAGCTCAAGTTTATTTATACCTGTTTAATAACAAGCGTATCTTTAAACAGCTCTGTAGGATTGAACAAAGGAAGCAGATTTTCAATAAAAGTTTATGGACCTGTATTGTGGCAGAATACAGAAGCTGTAACCTGATGCTGTGTACCAGCTGCCATTCCATGGGATAGTTATATATGGCACTGAATGGAAGAAGGTAAAAAAAAAAAAAAAAGAAGAGAGGGAGTTTTCTGAAATGAGGATGAAAACTCTGTTTAGTGCAATCCTTCCTCTAAGATGCTGTAGAGTTTGGATGCTTTGGTGCCTGATTCTGTTCTCTGTTTTTCCAATTTGTATGATGTAATTTTCTGGCCAGACAAGCCTGACTTGGGCACCCAGCTGGGCTGGGAGTGGACAGTCCATGCTGGAGTGTTGCTGAATGCAGAGGAGCGAGCATTAGGTCTTACCTTCCCTGTTCTTTCTTGGCACACAGCCTGTTCCCATGACATTATCTGAATCTGGTCATGGAGATTTATGGTTTATTTTTATAGCAATGTTTTCAAGCAATTATCTGCCAACTTGTAGCTGTATACCTTTTTACTCTCAGTCTAGCAAAGACTTATTTTTGTAAATCCACTTGTTTAAGATTTCCCTCATGTGTGCACACTAAACACATTGTTAACCTTGACAAGCAGTTAAACACTTAACCAGCACTGCAAGATTTCAGCTCATTTTCAATTGTTGTACTCCTTCATTTCTCCTGTCTGTTCTGTAAGCCTGAAATGGTAAGGCAAAAAAGTAAGGAATAAAATAGCTAGAGCCAGCAACTTAGCTGGGTTAAATCTGGGTAGATCCACAAAGTCAATGGGACTATAGAGATATATACACACTGCGAATCTGACTTTATATAAAAAAATCTCAATACTCACTGGCTTTTTTAGGTCTAACTGTATTTTATTTCTCCTTTACTGTTTTAGGGAGTGTGTGTGTGTGTCTGTTTTGTTGTGAAGACACTGAGTTTATGTAAGAGATTATTGAGAGCTTATTATTCAATATTGATTTGCATGTGTTTGAGTTGGCATAGATGCCTTGAGTAAATGTGAGTATCTCAGACTAATACTCATGACAGTGTTACATCTTCACAATGGACTGAAAATCCAGACTTTGATTCTGCATTACACTACTATATTTTACAGTTAGTGTAACTCAAATTATTGGATTAGAGATGCAGAAGAATTATCCAAAGAGGCACTGAAAGAGGCCCCCTTCACTGGGTGTGGTACCAAAAATGTAACACACATTTCACGTGGTAGTCATAGGCAAATTCTGTAGCCTGAGTTTCTAAATCTGGAAGAAGAAAAGAGAAAATGTTGCTGTGATGGTCACTGCATAAGTGAAACAACAAACAGAGTATATGAGGACCAGAAATGAGCAGGAAGAACACCAACTTAGACACACTGTGTACAAAGATTAATTACATAAAATAAAAGCTGGAAAGAATAAAAGAACCAAACAAGGCAGTACAGGAAATTTCTAAAAATGTTGCTGTTGACACTAAAGAGGGAGAATATTGTGCTTGCAGCTGCAACACAGCTGTCACATTAAAACCCTCTGAGGACCAAAAACCACAAAGAACTGTAACACTATTTAAGTGAAGCATTATCTTTTATATGCAACCCAAGACAAATATTTAGAGTGCAAAAAGGCAGCCTGGGAGCACCCAGTGGTGCAAAACACCTTTTTAGGTCCAGGGAAGCTTAAGATCTATTTTTGTGTGTGTTAAAATGCATCTTGTCACTGTCTTGCTGCTACTGTACGAATGAGACTTCTGTTCTAGTTTTCCATTTCCATTTCAAGACTACTGATGGCAGATTCTTAGACTGCTGATTTTGGTGACCTAAGCAATCAGAAGGTAGAGACATACACTTTTAAACTGAGTACTGCAATACTGCCTAGCAGCCTGGCTTGTTTGCTGCATGGTGTTTTAGACAGTACTGTACAAAAACAGCAGCTGGGCCCCTGTGTGCTGCTAGAGGTTTGCTCCTAGGAATGCCCCAGCCTCCCAATCTCATTTTAGTTGCACTTGGTTATTGAGTAAGTTTTTGCATTCGTTATAAGATGCTTATGCTGATTTACAAAGCCATTGAAAAGCAGAGCCCAAGTTACCTTTCTGAGTTAGTGACTCTTTACTCCACTGGTCACAGGCTGAGGTCAACTGATACAGGTCTCTGTGCATCTTCAATACTGAAATGCGTCACTTTGGGTGGTCGCTCTTTCAGCCATTGTGCACGTGGCCCCTCCAGCTCCTGACAGTACCAGCACTGCTACCTTCCCTGTGGTCAGGGTCCAAATGCAAGACACAGTTGGGCTCATCTCCCATTAGCTGGATGATAATCATTGCGATTTCTGAAGAATCATTGCTAACACTGTTTTTTCAATCATTTCTCTTTAGTGTTTTGAGACATGTCTGCAGGACAGGCACTAAAAAGAATGTTTGCTTTTTCGCCTCTGTCATTCCATTTTTATTTTCTGTTTGCAAATGAAATTCCCCCCCATGGTACAGCAGGAAAGCATGCATAATGTAACTCTGTGAGCACAGCTGAACTTTTCCCTACCCTAAAGAGAACATTTATTATGGACCAGAGCACAGAATAGCTTTACAAAGCACTTCTTTGATTAAATACATAAAATAAACCAGCTGCTGCTGTAAAGAAACATAAAATATTTATCAAATTAAATATGGACCATACAATCTTATGCTGAATGTTTAATCTTAAATGCCTACTAAATCAATGCGACAGATCAGAATTCACAGAAGTCATCCATCTAAAACCACCTTTGTTAACCTTTACCTTAAGTTTTGTAAATCTGTTTGATGTTGGGCATAATATATATGATTATGTGAGCTGGAATTTCAAGTGTATTGTTAATCCATAGACTGGGGTTTTCTGATTGGATGAGGAACAGAAAAAGAAAGCACATTAGAAAAAAATAAAAAAGATATTGGAATGTATCTGCTCCAGAAACGGTAAAGTAGCTATTTTTCACTGATGTAACAAATTCCATGATATGTAAACGTATTATACAAAGGTTATTCATTGTTAAAGGTATACCACAAAATGTCATGGCAATAGAGTGATGCCATGGAATAAATATATCTCACTTTAAACACTCTCCATAAATTCCTCAGTCACCACAACTTCCATTTAACTACAGCGGGCTGGCAGGAATGTTTTGTTTTAAAATTAATCATCCACTGTTCTTTCTTCCTGTCAGTAGGCTTAAACAATGCAATATGAAGAAGAAAATCTTGAAAATATTTTTTTACATTTCTCCAGTGCCCAAGACCAGACACAGGAGGTGCCCCAAACCTGATTTTGGGAATATCATAATTTTGAGAATTTCAGTGACACTTCTCACTTAGATGCTCTACCCAAGAAGTAAAGTACTCTAACTCTAGCAGAACTGACCACTAAGTATTTTAAGTTGTTAGTATTTGACCTGCAAAAATCCAAGATATTACCACAAACAAGATGCCCAGAGTTATTAATCAATTAGGAATAATGTCAGCACACAAGCAGTCAACAGAGAAGTTAGCAGATGATTCAGTTGAGTTTGAAATTGTATTTGTGGAGCTGACTGCACACTCCTAAAGAAAACAGATGATGTACAACCTTACTGAGGGATCAGATTGAAAAGGAGGGGAGAGATGGGGAGGGTCAGCAGTCATTTATTCACTATTAGTTATTGTGTGTTCTTTTAGCTCCTTGCCTTTCTGTACTCCCTTTTTCACTGAGCCTGTGTGTTCAGGATTTGTCTGATGCCTCAGCTGGCTCCTTCTCTGACAAGCCTGCTAAGGGATTTGCTGGCTGTTTTTGTAGGACATTTGGCAGACTCAGACTCTGCTCTTTGCATTTGCAGGGATTCAAACTGCTCTCTAGTGCACACTGCCCACAGTAACCTCAAGGAGAGTACATAACTCTGAATCATTAGGCAAGTCAATTCTAAGTAAAAGAAAAAAAAAAAAAAAACAAATGAAAAGTAAGGCTGTGAGTATTCATAAAGCTTAACTTCTCACAAGGCAGCAGGTTGTGTGCTTAGCAGTTGAACACTGCCATGAAGTTGTGCTGGGAGAGGAGAGCGATGACAAGTGGACTGAAGTGGTGTAAAAGCAAATTAGATTTACCTACATTGTTAATTGCTTCCCACAAGTAAAAATTACACTTTCCTTTTTTAGCAGTATTGATGCCTCGCTGAAAACTTTACAAGAAATTGCTCCTGGTTTTTTTTATGGGAGCTCCAGCAGTTACATTTTGGAAGCTGTTAGCTAATATGATGTCACTGGGTCGGCAGGTGAGTAAAACACCTAAATAACTTTTCTTTTGAAATGTTCTTGCAGCAGCTGTTTCAACATATGAATCATAACTTCTCTGCCTTAAGAACTGCAGACATTTGAAAAGCTTCAGTGAACAAATGCATGGCACACACACAGGTCCAGAACAAAGCACAAATGCAACCATGAAATACCTGTCCCCACAATCTCATACAGGTGCTTATTTGTATTTTTTTACAGTATTTTATATAGTTAATGTACTATATGCATTCTCAGCAGTCACACCACATGCAAGTACAGCAGTTGTATAAGATAGCTGATTTAATAGAATCTGACCTGATTTTAAAGGCAAGGAAATAGATGAAGGAAGCAAAACCATATGGGATGAGAGTGACAGAACCAAATTACATTTCAGATCTTCCTCCATTCCCATTTAACATGTGCTCCTTTAGATTGTGTAACTGTATTACTAAAGCTGGCCTTTGATAATTACTGTGCAAAAGAACCTTTGAAAAAATAACTTCAGGAGATATTTATAGTCTCACTACATGTACAAGTGGCTGCATAAACTGATTTTCTTTTGTTTCAAATAAATGGCTCAATTTCTGCATCTGACCCAAACAATATCTGCCTCATTGGAGTCTCATTACCCTTTAGGGCTACAAATACATAATATGACAGCAAAATGAGGCCCAGATCTTTTAAAGCTTTGCTGCTCAGTTTTGGTTATAGAATCATAGAATCATTTAAGTTGGAAAAGACCTCTAGGGTCATCAACTCCAACCATTAACCCAGCACTACCAAGTCCACCATTAAACCATGTCACTAAGTGTTACATCAACATGCCTTTTAAATACCTCCAGGGATAGTGACTCCAACACTTCTCTGGGCAGCCTGTCCTAGTGCTTGACAATCCTTTTGATGAAGAAATTCTTCCTAATATCCAATGTAAACCTCTTCTGGTGCAACTTGAAGCCATTTCCTCTTGTCTTTTTACTTGCTACTTGCAAGAAGAGGCCAACCCCCACCTCACTACAATCTCCTTTCAGGTAGTCATAGAGAGTGATAAGGTTCTTCAGCCATTCCTCATAAGACTTGAGCTCTAGACCCTTCACAAACTTCCTTGTGCTTCTCTGGACTTGCTCCAGCACCTCTGTGTCCTCCTTGTGTAGTGAGGGGCCCAGAACCGAACACAGGATTCAAGGCATGGCCTCACCAGTGCCAAGTACAAGGGGAGGATGACTTCCCTAGTCCTGCTGACCATGCTGCTTCTTATACAAGCCGGGAAAATTATTAATGGCGTTTTAGAAACTGCAACAGAATAGAGAAGTTACCACAAGTTCTCCTGGCTTCTTAATGCAACCTCTGATAGTACAGTATGTTCAGAGCTTCATGTTACTGTCAGAAAATGACTGCAAATAAGCTTTAGAATGCAAGCTGTGGAGAGGGAAAAATAAGGGCAAAAAAATCAAGGGTTGAGAGAAGAGAAGAAAACCAAGACAGCTGTGGAGACAGACACTGAGGAAGAAAGGATGAATCATCTACTGTGAGGTTTAAAGACCAATATTACATCAAGTAATGAGTGTCAAAATGTGTGTATGCACTTAAATATACAAAATATATGAAGTTATATGTGTGGAATTTGTTATGTTAAAATATACTGTAGCTTTGTGCTCTGAAAACCTGGAACAATCCTCTTTGCAACATACACTTTCAGGAGCAAAAGAGTAACTAAATAACAAGTCAGAAGAAAAAAATCAGATTCAGATTTTTAATTACTTTTGGAAGTGGAGACGTTTGGATGTGGGCTTTGGCCCATGTACAGTCAAACATAAAAGCCGATTTTATTGCTCTGGACTAGAAGTAACTCTTTCCCCTGTAAACTCCCTCATGGTAACTTGTACAGCCAAAACCTCTGTCACTTACAGTGTGGCATGCCCAAGCCACAATGGCTTCACCCATCTGAATGCTCTTGAAATCCATAGAGTTACTTTACTCAATATTTTAAGGGCTTCTGTGGTCAACAGTGTGTAAATGAAAGGAAAATTCAGCCTGAGAGTGGTAAGAAACTACAATTTTAGAGTTGACTTTCTGTGTTCATATATTTTTACCTGCAGCATCAAGAAGAAATCTTTAAGTTCTGGAAACAATCATGAGACACCTTTCCCTTAACATTTTCCGTTAGGAGCTACAAGTGCTTTTTAGCCTGATTTCACACAGTGCAAGTCTTACAAAACCTTTTTTTCTGTCTGACATCTGAAAAAAAAAGCCTCAACCAAATTTGATAGATGGCCAAAAGTCTCAAAACCAGTTATGACCACAGGATGTCTGTGAAACCTAATGGCTAGAGAAAAAGCCCATCTTATTGCTCAGTAACAGAAAACATGCTCTTGACTTCGCAGCACCCTGCTCACAAGTCAGTGTAAGTGATGGCCAGTCCATCAGTGTGTGCCTAGCCAAAATGCTGCTTCATTTTGGTGCCTTGGCATGTCACAGAGGAAGAAAATAAAACCATATGAAAATAATAAAGGGACCTTTTAAAAGTTTACAATTTTGGCTGCCAATTTTATTCTAATAATTCAATAAAATTTACCTAATAGAGAATATTTATAAGAAATTAATAACTACTTATGACTGCTTAAAAATGGAAATGATATCTTACAGTCTAGGCTAAAGAGTTACATGTTAAAATCAAATGTCCAAAGAATAAAATGCCTTTTGTCTCTGTGAAGGTCTGTTGAAGGTGGTGGTGTTGGTCAACAGGACTGCTTCCCTCAGGGAAACCCTTGTCCTCTATTGCAGTTTCTCAACAACTGCTTAACAACTTTACTTTTGTCTTACTATTCACAGTATTTTCCTAGCACCACCTACTTCCATTTTTGTGTCTGACAACCAAGGGGCTTTAGGCACCTAATTCCTGCTGAAATAAAGGATGGTTAGCCCTCTGGGCTCCAGACATAGTACCTACAGCCCATGAAAGCTGAGTGTGGGACTAAAACTGTGCAAGAAGGTGAAGGGGATTGCAGTGACAGCAGGTACAGAGCTTGTAGTCCAGACAGCTCTTTAACAGAGCAACTGCTGCAGTTTCATGAGCCAAGTAGCCCCAGTGGGAAACAAAAATCCCATCCCCTCAGTGCTTCCCGAGAGATGAGCTCCAAGGAGCCCAAGGGAAGGAAAGCACAGGCAGCTGGGCAGCTCTGCTCATATCCACACCAGTCTGGCTCTGCACAAGCTAGTCCCAAACCAACTTAGAAAGTAGGGAGGACTTATCCTTTGCTGTTTTGCTTTTAGTGAATTTGCAAAATAATTCCTCCACAGAGCAACTGAAAAACCCAGGCCTGAATCCTTCCCTGTTGTGGGTGATCTCTGTTTCAAGGAATAAAGTCTCTTCTTTAAATGCAGAGTAGAAAATGGAGGGTCTTAGAGAAAGTGTAGGCCTTGGATAGCATGCTTTGTACAAATCAGATTTAATAATTAGTATATATTTTTAATCCATGAGCTCTGAAGGGAAAAAAAAAAAAAAAAAAAAAAGAAGTGATAGCAGAGGGAGTCATGATTTGGATGGGATAAGATTAAGTGCACCAGAGAAAGAGGATCTTCAAAACTGGCTATGAAACAAAGAAGTTTCATTTAAGTTTGTTCATTTAGTAGATTAAAGTTAATGCATATAGGTTCTTACAATAAGAAAGAGTTATGCAAAAAAAAAAAAAAAGAAAGAAAGAAATAAAGGAGATGCAGAAGGTGCAGGTTGATAGGATGCATTGGGAAATGGGCAAAGGAAATTCCATTATTCTACTGGTAAAGAGAAACAAATATAATATATAGAAATATTGCAAACTCAATTTTTCCTATAGGAAATATTCCACACCTTCCACAGTATTGTCCTAACTAGAAAATGTGTCATAATGTGTGTGAATTGCAGAGCAAAAAGACAAAAAAGAGCTTACAGCAAAATTCCAAGTCTAAAGCTGGTTTGTGGTTGAGAGGGAAAGACAGTATTTTCAGGTGATCAAGGAAGAGGGTGTAAAGTTCTGGAAATGTTCCTTATTGGAAAAATGAAGTAAAATATTCTTGGGTTTTATATATAAGGTGGAATCTTGCTTACTTAAAAAACAGTTCGTTCCTCCTTAAAGCCGGGACTACGCCAGTCAGAGCCGGAGGGCCACTGTACTGACAATACCTTTTTTCTTTCTCTGCTCATCTCTCGAAGCATAGGGACTATCAACTGTTTTGGGAAAATTTTCCAATTCTGAATCTCACATACAACGATTTGGTCAATCTGCTTTGTAATCCTCCACTGAGCACAATAAATGAACCCATTCAAATAGCGAGGGAAAGAAAAAAAAAAAAAGCCGCTGTTTTCTCAGGTGGTCGGACGTGTTTTTACAGCGGGGGCTGGTGAGGAGGGGTGCCGGGCAAGGACACCGCGTGAACCCCGACGGGACGGGATATCCTCGACGGGCTGGGCCGCCTCTCGGGCAGGAAACCCACGGTCCCTCCGTGAGACTCCGGCCCGCGGTGCCCGCAGCCCGGCCCGTACTGCAGGGCCGCCTGGACGGGCGGCCGCGCAGACATGCGGAGGGCCACGGCCACCGCGCCCCCACTTCGCCCGGCTCCAGCGGCTGCGGGGACACGGGGTTCCCTGGATACTCACTCTCCTAGCCCGTTTCACATGAGCTGCAACCAAGGACGGTAGGCGGCGAGTGGACTGCAAAGCGCGCTGCACGCAGTGTGGAAGCAAGCAAAGATTTTTAATTTTTTATTTTCCTTCGCCCCCTTGGAAACATCTTTAAAATTTTTAAAATTCTTTTAAATGGGCGAGGGAAAGGGGGGAGGCGCCTAAGTGTTGCTGTGGATTTATTTGGAGGGACGAGATGGTCGGGCACACGCAGCCATCCCCTTCAGGCCCACGGAAGCCAACACGATCTCACCCCATGCACCTACAGAGACGGATTCGTCGCGAGGCGAAACCTGCTATAGGTCCCCACAGCAGCTGCAGGTGCAGCACACACGCGGGCGCTGCCGAGTACTTTTAGCATCCCTGGAGAAATGCTTGCCCCGTTTCGTCCCCGTCCCCTCGTGGATGCCGTCGGGGAAGAGTCGGCTGTCGGTGGGATGCCTGGGATACCCGCCCTGGCGGCCTGTGCAGAGGGATGAGCGGCAAACCCACACCTCGGTCAAAGGATACTGTCCCCTGAGGAACCGCAGGTCCAGGGTCCCGTGGGGGAAAGTGCCCCCGGCGCCACGCAGAAGTGCGGAGGGAGAGGGTGAAATCTTAACCGGCAAACCCCGAAAGGAGGCCGGACAGCCAGAGCTGAAAAGTATCCAAGTCTGTCCCAAGCTAAACAAGAGATGAAACATTTCAGGTTATTACGTTCTCCCTTTGAAGCGAACCATTTCCCGCAGATAACAATGTGTAGGTATATTTAGACAGCTCGGCTCGTCCAACGGGAATGTGCCTTGCGCTATTTGAGAAAATCTCTAAGAGTAAGTGCAAATATTTGATGCTGAAGAGCTCTTAAGGCTTGAAGAGTACCATTTACTTATTCCTACACATCAGTGTGGGCTTAGGATGTTAAATAGATTAAAAGGCTAAGAGAGGTCACTGAAGTAGACTTTCTCTCATCCTGACTTTTTTTCCTCCCAAGTTTTTATACTTTCTTTAGAATGTCCTTGGCAAACTCCTCTTAAGAGCCACCTCGGATACTGTATAAGTTTGTGGCGCTGTGAACCCCGGGCCCCTCCCCTCTTCAAGTCAACCCCCCCGAAACTCCGCTCCAGCGCAGGCATTCAGTAAATATTTGCCTGTGGGGTCAAGATATTAATAAGCACTTCTCGGTCGCCTTTAATACCCGGTGTGTTCAGGAGCGAGGGGCAGCGGCGGCGCTGCCGGCCGGGCCGGGGCAGGTGAGCGTGGCCGTACCTGGCGGGCGGGGGGGCCGGGCCGGCGCCCACTGCCTCCCCTCTCCGGCCGTGGGCTGCCCCGGCGGTGACATGGGCAGTCGGGGCCGGAGGGGACACAGGGGCGACCGCGGGAGTAGCCTCTTCGCCGAGAACGGACATGTCGTTTCAATTTAATCTCATTTAAAAAGACGTAACTAATAAATTTGTATGGACGGGGCTGCCGCAGACGTAAAGCAGAGTCGATAGTGGTTCAATCCCATTGAACCCTATTGAAAACCATGACAACAAGGAACAAGCTCCGATTTATCCTGGAGAGTTAAAGCACATTGTGGGAAGGCGTCAATCACCTATTATTCCAGATCTGAACAAATGCAAAATCTTGACTGGAACAAATGCTTCCAACAGGTCCGGGACATAGGGCTACATTTCCCTTTTGTTCACGGCCTAGCAGTTGGCATGTATTTGTGCTCCCGTCGCTCCGACCACCCAGGACGGCTGGGAGGCTGTGCTCGGAGCGGGGAGATAACTACTGTCACCAGGCACGCTTGATAGGTGGCTGCAGTAATCACGGCCTGGGAATCGTTTATATGGAGCCTGTCCAGTCCCGAAGAAATATGCGGGAAGGTGGCCAAATGGAGCCTTGTGCCCCGTTCACGTCGCCCACAAATCTGACGATATAAATCTCATCTCTCCCTTGTCGTCATTGGTCTATTGACATTTTCCCCTAGAAGTGTAACTGTCCCAGAAACGACAACCGAAGCAGGGCGGGGAGGGTTGGTGGAGACCGGGAGCAGGCAAGCAGCGGGTCTGGGGAGCGAGAGAGCGGGTGGATAAATATAATCTATACACAATAGCTTATAGATGCCTGTTTGGGCAGGGAAATTCGAACCGACAAAGCGGCCGCATAGAAGAGTATCTCCGCGTATATCTGGGTTTCTGTTTCCAGGCGCTCAGTGCATCAATGCAGGGTTTCGCGACGTCCCCCCGTCGGGGATGAGCTGTGTGCACCTCGAACCGCATTCATAGGACAGCTGATATGCTGGGGAGAGGTTGGGTAGCTTCTTGGCTCCTTTCCTCCAGACTTTGCTCCATCCAGCCGGACTCGCCTCCCACTGGTTTGCTAGGCGGGCCGCTCCCGCGAAACCGGTGGGAAGCTATGCTAAGGCCGCTGCGGCGCGCGGGTGGGGGACTGTGTCGCACCTCTGCCCCCTGCGGCCCCACTGCTTGACCCACACTTCGCGACCCGAGTGAACATCACCCCCATCGGTCACTTCTGCCTCTGCCCTGCGGCTGGGGACCGAGCCCTGTAAATGCGGGTTTGCATTTGAACGGCACACCGGGCTGCTTGTTTCTGTTTCGTATTTTCTTGTAAGTCCTCGGCGGCCACCGAGGCTGGGCAAAGCCCGACCGCAGCGGGGGAATGGGGCCACCCGGTGAAAGGCTGAGAGAAGGCGAAGGCTGCGAGGAGGCGTTTGTCCCTGGGAGCTGCCGTCGGGCGTCCGCGGACCGTGCCCCGCCGGTGTCAGCACCCTTCTCCCAGGGGAGGCCGGTCTCCGGGATCGTTTGCTGCCCCTTTTGGCAGATGAAGCGGCGGTCGTTAGGGACGGGAGACGCGCGGATAAATAGACACGCCGTGCTTGATCTTTCCTCCCTCTCCCCAGCTGGAATCGTTTCAGTAACTCACACATCTCGCCCGAGGGGATATTCCCTGGGTGAGTACAACGCAAGTACAACTCACCCCTGAGTGAGTACAACAATAAAAAATCTTCTCTACTCCTCCTCACGACTCTTGCTTATGGACCGAGTGCCCCAAGCTCCCGCCATCACCCTTCCCGAGAAAAAGGTGCACCTTCCATCTACCATGCCTAGGAGAGCCAAAAAAATCCCAAACCCCAACCCAGAGATTCCGTTCCTCAATGAACACACTCGCCAGCCTTCCTCGCCGAGCTCAGCCGAGGTGTGAAAAATGCCCTGTTGAGGGTAGGAAACCTGCCAATAACAAGAGGGACGATTGGAGGTAGCACTGCAAACAGCCCGGGGAAATAAAATAACATCTTAAATTCCTTCCAGGTTTAAAGAAAGAGGAGAGAGGGGGGAAATAAAGAGGGAGAAGCAGGGAGGGGGCTCTCGGCAGGCTCTGCGGATGTCCTGAGAGGATTCACTTTGTCTGCGGATAGAAGGGACGCTGGTGGCTTTGGTGGCGGATGGAGGGGGGTGGTTGTTGGTCATCCACATGCCACCCAAGATGTTATTCACTGCTAACAATTACCATTATCTGTCCCCACTTTTGGCTAATCAGACAGAATATGTAATGATGAAGCCTGTTTCCTGCTGTCTTTGGGAGGTAACGGGTTATTCTCTCATGGGGGTGGCAGGAGGGGGGGGTTACACCTACTCCCATTAGGGCTTTAGCACTTGACTAATTCAGGTACTTAGCATCCTATAGACAGGGACGGTTTGAAAGCAGGCAGTGTTTGCAGTGGGGAGGACTGTTTATATAAACAGGACACCTCTGTAAACGACACTAATATTTGGGGTTAGGTGGCGATGGAAAGGAAGGTCCTTTTGAGCCGGGAGATTCCCCAGTAACTGGACGCAGTCCTTTCTTAGCAGCTTTTAAGGAGGGGAGTTTTGTTTGGGGTGATAATTTTTTTGAGGGTGTGCACAACCTACCATGGCCACATCTGGCAGGATCAGTTTTACAGTGAGGAGCATTTTGGATTTACCAGAGCAGGATGCTAATAGCATAAAGCAAGCCTCTGACCATCACCACTCAGCGGAGAACTACACCGGCTCGCCGTACCGAGGGTGGATAGAAACAGACAGAAATCACTATCCCTGTGAGTATGAAACGGACAGGGAAATCTTTTCCTCTGGGAAAGATTCGAAGAAGCGAATTGCCAGCGTATGTAGCCTACAGGATCGGGGGGATCCAGGCTGTGACTATTACTGATTTGCAACAATGAAACAGGAGATACGTCCCGGCCACGAGCTTAAGAGAGAAAAGATTTATTTTTTTTCTGTAAGTCTATGCACGGCAGAAAGCAAAACCTCAGCCTGTGTTCACCCGTTTCTCTGCGTTTATCGCTTAAACCCACTTCACGGATTACTTTTCCCCCCGTTTCACTGTTGCAAGAAATCCTGCTTGTTTGTACTGGAGAGGTTTAAGGCCGCCCCACGCTCCGCAGAGGAAAGCTGAGCACACACCCCGTTGCCTCGCCTTCCCGCACTGCCGCGGAGTGCCCTGGGCGCCACCGCCTAGATCCACGCACCTGCCATCGCAGAGGGCAGGCTCTCCTTCGCAAACCCAGCTGTATAGCATACTGGTCGCACCTCGCCCACACAAATTGTGCCGCAGATATATGGCGTTTATTGTATACCTGTATGTGTTCGGAGGGAGATGGTTCTTTGAATGGGTGCAGGTATCCCATCGCGTTAAGTTAAATATTAAGGGAAACGAGCGGTGGGAGAAAAGCAGGGAGAAAGGACCGGGCAGCCCCATATTCTGCTTCAGCTAGGAGGCTAGCAGCCCGCAAGCCCCTGCGCTGTGGGCGGCGGAGCGGGCGTACCTCTGCGGGGATTGCCGGCGGGGCAGAGTCGCTCCCCCGCAGTGGGACAGCCCGGTCTGCTCCGTGGGCTAGGTTTAATGTATTTGGGGGGTTAGCTAACATCTCTTGTTGACTGTTGGGATTAATCCGTCCCGTTAAACAGCTGGGGCTCTCCCTGCGGGAGGTGTTTCAGCTCTTGGCGGCCCATCGCCTCCAGGATGCCTGCTCCGCTCCCTGGGCCCGGCTGCCCCTTCTCTCTAACCCTCTCGCTGTCCCCAGCTTCCGACGAGAGCGGCCCGGAGATGAGCTTGCCCGACTCCACCCAAAGGTCGCTTCCAGTCCGCGGCTCGGAGGCCGAGGAGAAGAAGAAGAAGCGGCGAGTGCTCTTCTCCAAGGCGCAGACCCTGGAGCTGGAGCGGCGGTTCCGGCAGCAGCGGTACCTCTCGGCGCCGGAGAGGGAACAACTGGCCCGGCTGCTCAGCCTCACCCCCACGCAGGTGAAGATCTGGTTCCAGAACCACCGCTACAAGATGAAGCGGGCCCGTAGCGAGGGTCCCGGCAGCCCCCAGCCGCGCCCGCCCGCCCTGCTGCGCCGGGTGGTGGTGCCGGTGCTGGTGCGGGACGGGGAGCCCTGCCACGGCTGCCCCGCCAGCCCACCGCCGCCCACCGCACGCCCCAAGATGGGCTGCGCCCTGGCGGGATGCAGTGCCCAGGCCGCCCTCGCCCTGCAGGGCTACGGAGCCTGCCCGCCCGCCGCCGCACTCGGCGTCTTCCCCGCGTACCAGCACTTAGCGCACCCCGCCGTCGTCTCCTGGGGTTGGTGACAGCGGTGCTTCGCCCTCTGGGGCCGGACTCATCCCACTGACTCGGGGCGGCCCGCCCCAGCCCCGGGCTCTAGCGCGGAGAAGGCGCCGGCACTCACCGGGGCACCGCGGCGGCCGGGCTCGGGCGGGCCGGGCGGCGGAGCGCGGCTCCGGGGCGGTGGCCGGCAGGCCGCGACGAAGCTGGCTCTGGCCATGCTCCCCTCCTCCGGTCTCACCCGAGGGCGCGGATGCCACGCTAGGCGGGAATTTTGTAAAACCTCCGCTCCTCTTGCTCCTTTTCGAGAGATTCCTAGTTAAAAAATAATAATCTTCCTAGCGACCTAGAGTATTTTAAAGTAGATGACTCTTCCAGTGACTAATAAAATTATTTTTGGCAATTATTTTTTTTTCCCAAGGACGAGTGTAGTTTTGACCATTGGGACTGTTTCGTAGGATTGCCTCCTGTGCTATAAAAGCTTAAACACTTGTCTTGATCGCCCCAGCCGAATTTCACTTTCATGTTCGTTTATCTACATCCGTCCGTAAACGGCGAATAAAGTTTGCTGCAAACATCTCACTGTAAACGTGGTCATAATTCCGACGGGAAGCGTTAGCCCGGAGTCTCCCGCCCTGGAGACTCCCACTCTCCTCGACTTTGCGTTTTAAGAGGCGTTGCCTTTTTTAGAGCCGCTAAAGCAGGATCTAGGAATAAGCCAATCTTTCCGTTAGTTTGTAACAGTTCCAAATATCGACTGGGGAAGGGTAGCCAAGAGAATGACGTTTTGAAACTCTTTGATGAACTATCGATTTTACTACTTTGGGGTGAAAATAATCGTATAACTATTCCGGCAACAGTCAAAGGGGAAAAAAAAACTAAAAAAGCCCCACAAAGACAAACCCAGGTCCCTCAGAAGGGAGCTGCGGATCAGGAATGCGGAGGGAAAAATCAGGGGCGAAGACCTCACGGGCACTGATGCAGAAACCTGCCCGCCGAGGAAAGGCTGTCGAGGGAAAGGGATGCGCAGAAGATATTTGGGCGGGGTTTATTTTTATTTTTATTTTATTTTATTTTATTTTATTTTATTTTATTTTATTTTATTTTTTTTATTTTATTTTATTTTATTCCCTGGAAGGAGGTTACTTTGGACGATATGTGCCTCTGGGATGTACTGTGCTGTCTGCACATCCCGGGGAGTGCACGGGAAGCGAGGCTACGAGGCGCCGTCGTCGTGAAGCGGGAGACGACCAAAAGCACACACGGGCACAGGGATTCCCGTGAGTGCTTTTGGCCGCCTCCCCCGTCACAAGGGCGGCAGCAGTATGGTCCCTTTCGCCACCCAGCCCTGCCTTCCCCAGGGCTGCGCCTCGTCCAATGGGGCGGCTCGGTGTAGCCTCTGGCCTCGGTGCGGGAGGATCAGACCCAGCTGCAGTGCAGGACGGGCTGGAGAGAATGGAGCGACGCCGGTCCTCCCACCTGGATCTCCTTCCCTGCTTGGCCGGGGGACCATGTGCGAAGAGGGAGACACAGACCTGACCAGGCCTCTGGGATGTGCAGGAAGGACCTGGGACCTGGGGAAACACAGCTTCTGTATCACCTGGATTTGGTTTTATTGTTTGACTTTTGATTTTTATTGTTGTCTTTCCCTTTATTTTTCCTCCAGCCATCCGAAATTTTTTTTCGTCTCAGCTGCTGGCCACCTTGTCTCCCATATGGATGGGGTTATCTTAGAAGAATCTCCCAGAGAATCACTCCTTAAACCTCCTTTTGTCTTGTGGGTTGAAAAGGACATTGTTGTGCATGAAAAGGACCTAGACAAAATCCGCACTGTTTCAATTCAGGACTGTTTAATCAGTCCCTAGTGACAATTTTATGGGGTTTAGGCGGTACAATAGCATCTTTTAAAACCTTGTGGCCTTCATGGAAACAAAGGGCTTGAATTTTATGGGCTTACAACTCCAATTAGAACAGTGCCAATGTGTATGGGAGATTATCAAATTTGTATCATAAAACACCTTTATAATAAATGATTACTGGAGGCTGGGGAGGGGTGGGGGGAGAAGAGACCCGGATTTCAAGCAATGAACTTTGTTGCATTTAGTTTTAAAAATACAGATGCTGCCCTCCATTTTAACTCTTTGTGATCCAGCTATGAGGCATGATGATCTGTGAAAATAGTGTGATACCATCATTAGAACGGGAAACAAAGACAACAGGAGAAGTATGCTGCCCCTCAGCACAAATCTACCCTCAGTCAGTTTGCTGAATGTTTGCAGCATCCCACTCAGAAGGGTCCCGTCCTATCTCCTTGCTTATCTGGGCTGCTCTCCTGTCTGGGAGCCCACATGTGGCCGTAGGAAGGCTCCGTGAAATAGTAGTGCTTCATTGAATTACTGCTTTTATCAGTTACTGTTTGTCCAGGCAATGACAGAGGATGTCCCTTCCCAGTCCCAGGCTCCAGTCATTTCCTCTCCTCACCAGTTGCAATGTCGCCTGATGCGGGGTTTCTTCATGGAAAATGTGCAGTTTGTGAATGTTGCTTTTTAGCAAGCCCAGGGAATGGGAAAGGTGAAATTTCTGGGCACTGCCAAAGGCTAAAGTGGTGCCCTTGCAGGCTGAGCAGAAGTCATCACAGCAGGGGTGCAGGGAACATGGTAGAATCAGATTCAAGCATGGAGAAAAGGAGCCCCCTTAATTTGATGCATCCAAGTAGAATGAAGGATGTGTTAAATAATGAGACAGTTTGATATGAAGATTTACAGTAAAGAGAAAGTCTTGTGAAAAAGATAGGAGGGGACTGAAAATATTGTTTTATTCTGACAAAACCAAATTAATCTGTCTAATCTTTTAGTGCATTTAGCAAGGAAAAGAGTTAACCTTACCAATGGTTAAGGTGCATCTAGGAGATACTTCTTTAAAAGTGTCTTTGATAAAGGCTTTAGGACAAAAGAAACTTAGCATCTTTCTGTGTATTTTCTGTTACTTTGACTTGTTTTTTAATATAGCCCAAAATCATCTCAGTTGTTTGTTTGGACTTTTTTTGTCTCTTCCTCAAAAGGATGAATGCACAATCTCTGCCTTTTCTCTTCTTTTGCCCCAACAGGTCTTGCTGTTACTTTCACCCTGCAAACAGGCCTGTGATTTCACTGAAACTAATGAACAAGCATGCCACGATCAAGATCTAAATGCCATCTTCAGCTAATGAAAAGCATTGCTAACATCTTCAAACATCTTCCCGGGTGCTTTATTCTTAGTCAGTAAATAAACTACTGACTTTACAAAGGTCCAGCCCTGTTTCAGTGGAAGCCCCTGGACACATATTTGTTGACTCAGAACTAAGACAATAAAACAAATCACTAGATCACCTCCAAAAAGTGGACAATAATTCTGAAAGAGCATAGGATCAAGCTTCTTTGCAATACTTTATAAGTGAGTTGAGTGTGTCCCTGCCAATGCATGCCCATCATTATTCTTTGGATATACACACCATGCATTTTAAAATTACAACACATTAAAAACATCACCTCCCAGCCAGAACTCTTCCATGCACCAAATTCTTTTATCATTGACCTAAGAAAGGCTTCTGACAGCCTTGCAATATGCTTGTCTTGGTTAATGACTCATCTGGACTGTGTTGTTAACTAAGTGCAAGTCAGGTCTGTGGAAACACTTTGAGCTTTTCAACCCCTCCTACCTCCTTGCATTTGATAGGAGTAAGCCTTCCACCCTGGCTAGAGCCCAGCTGATGCTGGAGGGGGACAGTGAGCTTTCAGAAACAAGTGGTGCCCAACACCACCTGTGGAGAAGCACAGGCCTGGCTTTCCCTGTACTCAGTGGCCTTCACATAGTGTCTTACTGGACTCAGATTCCTGACAACTGCTGCTTCTTGAGAACATGAGAACAGCTAGGAATAGCAGCTTCTGAGCCTTAGTAATGGTACTCAGCCTTTTCATCAAAAGCCTAGACAGTGCATTTTCCTTTTCCTCAGCTGGTGCTGCCAACCCTTCCAACACTTGATCCCAATTGGACCAGTCCCATACATACTGGCCATCAGGTAGTGAGCTCTTTCCAGAATTCCTGCTACGACCAAAGAATTGCAAAACAAAGAATCCACTTCAGTGACTGTACATTGGAAAAAAATTAGATGAAAAATCAAGTGCCTCCAGTATCAGCAAAATGGCAGAAGAATGCCAGCACTCCATATAACTTTCATGAAGCTTCTGACTCATTGTGCTGGTTTTGGCTGGGCTAGAGTTAATTTCCTCACACTAGCTAGTATGGGGCTGTGTTTTGAATTTGTGTTGAAAATGGTGATGATAATATAGGGGGAGTTTTTTGTTTGTTTTGTTTTGTTATTGCTGAGCAGTGCTTGTACCGCATCAAGGCCTTTTGTGCTTTCACACTTCCCTGCCAGCAAGAGGGCTGGGGGTGAACAACAATTTGAGAGGACACACTGTTGGGATAGGTGATCTCAACTGACCAAAGGGAAAGTCATATGACATCATGCTCAGCATATAATGTTGTGGGAAGAAGGAGGAAGACGGAGTGTTCCGAGTTCTGGAGTTTGTCTTCCCAAGTAACTGTTACACACCCTGGAGCCCTGCTGAACACACATGGGCCCATGGGAAGTAGTGAATTAATTCTTTGTTTTGCTTTGTTTGTGTGTGTGGCTTTTGCTTTCCCTATTAAAGTGTCTTTATCTCAACCCAGGAGTTTTGTTGCTTTTGTCCTTACAATTCATCTCCCCTCATCCCATTGGTGGTGGAGTGAGCAAGTGTCTGAATGGTACTTAGTTACTGACTGGAGCTAAACCATGGCATTTATCTTAGTCAAAAGGAGACGTCCTGTGGGAAAGGAGGCAATGGATGCAGTTACCCATATCAGAGAAGGTGCTCAAAAAACACTCAGTAGAGTAGCTCCGATCAGCTGTAAGTAATATTATTAATATGATTTTAAAAAATCATACATCTACAAGATGTAACAGGCATAAAAGATCTCTGCCTGTCACTAAGTACAGATCACTGAGCTGTGAGATTAGATTACTTTTCATCATATTCAGGCTTACAGTTGCATTCTAAATGGTGAAGGAAATCATCTCTCTAAATCAAGGATGTTGGCAGTTGTGCCCGTTTTCATCCTCTTTTCTCCAGTCCTTTCCCATTTAAAAGAGCTCATGAAGTATTTTGGAAAAATCTTTCTAGAACAGTTATATCTTTCTTAATATTTGGGACCAATATGGAGAACAAGTCAATTTCAGACAGTCACAGGTCTCAGGCTCCCTTCCTGAAAAAAAGGAGAACAAATGATTTTCTTCTTTATATGGTTTTGCTTCACCTAATTCTCAAAGTAAAGAGTTAGATATCCTCTTCAGAATCTGACAGAATTTGGTTCTGTATGAGGAACACTTTAAAAGAGAAAAGAAACAAAGAAAAAAAAAAAAAAAAAAAAAAGGTGTAGACAAACCAGTAGTAACCACAAAAAGAATAAATCTCTTCATCAGTTCTGGTACACAGAGGGTGCATTTCCATAAGACTCCATGCTGCTTTTGAGTAGTCAGCCAAATTCCTCAGAGGCACCTGCCATGCAGAACAGTCCTGCTCACTAGTTTATAGTGAGGACAAAAATTATTTCTTCACATTTCCAATAGTCACAGTGTTTTGACTTGCAATATTTGTTGACAGGGACATCTGCTTTTGTACACTGGGAATGCAGTTTTCCTTTTACTTCCTTATTTTGCTGTTTGGGTTGATGGGGGGATTCGGTGCTAAGTTGATGACTTTATGATATTCAACACTAATCATGATTTTACTAAATCATAAATATAGCCACTTAAAATATATAGAAAATATCAATCTAGAGAGAAAAAAAATCCTGTTGTTTGTTTGCATTCACATAGAGCTCCTAATTGGGCACATCTGCTCTCTGGAAAGTGCAGTATCACCCATGATGATTGCTTTGCCATCATACTTCAAAAAATGCCTCTTCTCTGTTAGCTGGGCACCAACTGGGAGGTCTTCCCCATCTCTTCCATTTTTCTGTTGCTTTCAGGGAACATCCTGTTATCAGACATCCTTCTGCAGTATTTGTACAACCAGTTTAAATGTGAACATGACTGTTTTTACTCAACTTTTCCCTTTACTTCCCCTACATTGGCCTCAGGATGCTGTTGTTGGTATCTTCAAAGATGAAGTTCTGCCTTCATCACCACAAGTATTTCCTCTCTGCCTGGTTTACCTGCCTTGTACTGGTGGTTGAGATTGTGTTACCATTCTTCCCTTTCACACATTTTCTTTTTAAACCAGTAATTTGTCACTCTATTTTCTTCACTCATGTTTATTATATTGATCTTGAGGAACTAAAATTTTAACACTGAGTAACCATGAGACCAAGTTATCCAAGCAGTTTTTATAGTACCAATGTGTATGTTTGAGAATATTTCAACATTATTCTATTAAAATTTGGCTACTCAAAACTAACTTTATCTATGCTTCAGAGAAAGCTAGACTTTACTATTGTTTTTGGCTTTGAGTACTATAGTTTTAAATGTTCCTTTGGCAACAGAGAGTTGAATTTTGAGTGCACTGAAATTTCAAGCCACTACAGGAATACTGTTCTGGTATTTACATTTTAAGAAATATGTTGAAGTACTCAAGAGCTGTTGTGCAAGAACTGCAGGAAAGGTGAAGGCTTGGCAGTCATCCTGTGGAGTGAAGGTTGAGGTAGGTGTCCTGTCTATTCTAGCTTACCAAAGAGCCCAGCGAAGCAACCTAAGTTAAAGCACTTATATAGTAAACAAAATCTTGGGCATAAAAGGCCCTTCTGTTTAGCTGGCAGAGTTTAATAAAGCCCAATACTTAGAAAAAAGTTCGTTTGAAATCTGTCGTGACTCCTAAACAGTGAGAATAATAACTCTTTTTAACCACAACTTAGTGACAAAATCCCTGACTCTGAAAAACTTTAATGGCATATTTGAACAAAAATGTTCTCATTTAATCACAGGTGTTGGCCCAGTGTTGAGAATTAATTCTAGGATTCCTCATGGCTCATAAAGTATTAGAGATGACAGTGCTTGGTCAGAATAAATCCTTTTGCCCTTAAAACCTGAACATTTACATTTTCTACCCGATGGATTTGAGGCGTCAGAATAACTTTGGTCATCAACCCATGAGAACTATCCTCATCCTTGGGCTACTTTTCTTTCAGATAATCATAAAAGAACCCAATCAATCAGTATCAAAAAGTTGGGTTTGCACCAGGTGTAGCTAGAAAGCTCTTCAATACTATAGTTACGTGTGCCAGCTACCAGATAAATGGCTTGTCTAGAAGGGTTGCTGAATTTCAGATCGATGCAGCTGTAAGAGTGTGGTAAGGCTGAGCAGGAGTACAGGATCTTCTTTGTTGCCTGGTGTAGCTCCACAGCACACAGTACTAATGGCAGGTGCTGGCTCTCCTGGGCTTCTTGAAAAATCTGTGCACAGCTGCACATGACACTCTATGTCTCTATTTCTAGCAGCACCCTACTATCAGGTTGCATATATCCTAAAGCAGTGATCCTACCAAAAGGCCAGATCACCACCCTTGCTCACAGCACCTTTTCCCCTGTGGTGTAGCAGCATGAAAATCACACAGGCTGTCTTAGGTCTCCTTTTGGTCACTGTTCTTTCTCCCTCTTGCGCTGACTTCACAGAAAATGAGGGCTGCTAAGGACATCTTCAGACTAGGTTCCCAAGGGCACCTTGTAACAGCTGGGAAAAGAGCTGAAAAATCAGGAGACAGAGGAAATACGTGTGCAACTCTCTTGCTTTTCCTTTTCTCTTGCTCTCTCTCTCCACCATCAGGCTATGCCTGCTATAGAATCAGGCCAGTAGCTGCTCCTAACTGCCTCACTTTGCATTTTTCGCTATTGTCGCTGTACCAGCCAATCATGTGAAAAATGATATATTGACTTGGCAGGTGCTTCTGTTTTGAACATGATTAAATAACTTTTTGTTGTCATCTTCAAAGCATTTTTATGGTCATTTACTGAGTGAAAGGGGCTCTGATTTTGTGAGCATCTGCCAGAATATGTTTGATCCTGTCATCATTTCTACAGAAAATCACACGCCTGTAGCTAGAGTGCAAGATACGGTAAGTGCATGAATTGTCCATTGCACTCTGCTCTTACAACAGTGCCTTCATTGTCTGTGATAACAACAGCAGGGGAGAGATCTTGGGAGTTAAGCTACCTGCTGTTTTCTCCTTGATGTTTGAACTCTTGGATACTGCATGAATCTCAGAGACGCAAAGAGTCTCTTCTTTGTTGATGCCCTATTTTATTAGTTATTTAAACATGGTATCCTGTTTGTCATTAGAGCTGACTAGAAAGGAAGATTTCCATTTCACAGGAGATGCTGGGTGTTTTGTTTTGCATCAGCATGGTAGAATTACAGCACTGATGGAGACCTGGGCCATGCTTTGCTCCTGCTCATGGAGCTGCTCTGCAAACCTCCACTGGACACTCAATTTTAAGTTCCCCTCATGGTCCCACATATTGAACAGAATTCATATGTACCCCTCAAATGTCCTGTTTCTACTGAATCAGCACTTTCCTGCACAAAACCAGATAGAGCACACCCTGTCAGCATTATCTATCTATGCAACAGCCTTCACTGACCTTCATCTGGGCTTACAGTTCCTGTGAACATCAAAATAGAAGTACTTCTTGCTAGCTGAGTTAGACTAGTAATATTGTGTGCATGAAGCAAAGAGAGTTACAAGTAGCACATCTTTGTTTAAATTTAGCCATAACCAGCTGGCCACATTCTGTAGGAAGCAGGAAGGGAGGAATCACAGGGAGGGAGGGAGGGATCTGATGGAAAATCAAGCAGAGGCTATAAAAACATTTCTTTAAAATGGCAGCATAATCAAAAAGGGATGCCAAGCAAAGAACTTACTGATCATCTGTGTATCACACTTATAACATACTCCAGCAAGCTCAACCTCAGTTTAGGGGGGGGCATGCAGGTGTTGGGAAGGATCGCTTCCCACACGTGGTGTTTTCTGCAGGATTCTTATCCACAAACAAAACTTACTTGTACTTCATTACCACCCTTTGAGACAAGCTGTTAAAGTGCAAGGTGAAAAAGGCAGAAAGTTGAAGAATACGAGGATGTCAGCATTCCTGCGAACAACTAAAATGATACTGAAAGTGGAGGTTTGACTCTCTGATAAAACCTATGGACTAAATGGTTATGCCTGTCCTTCATTTTCCTACCCCTCTGTCCCCCAGGACTGCTGTTCCTTAACCATTTCTCTGCCATCTGTGTTTCTTTCAATCCTGGCTGTGCCAAAACCAGCCTTGACAGCCACTACTTTCCTCCTCACAAAATTACTAATAGAAAAAATGAAGCACATAAAAAATCACTTCTCACAGAACAACTTGAAAGACAAAAGAGGCAGTTAATAAGAAGGACCTTTGATATTGCAACAAAACAGCTTCTCACATCATGAAGGCAAACCCATTTGCTTTCAGGACTTCTTTCTTTTGGTTGTGAATGTCAAAGGAAGGAGACTGTAAATGTCTAACACTCACATGAATATATCTGGCTGTATTATTGTGTTTATGCTTATGAGCCTATGCTCACATGTTCGAGACCATGCTACACAAGTATTAAAAATCAGTGAGTCAGACCTTCAAAATCGTGAGGCCAAGGTAAAGAATCATGAGATTTAAAGAGAAAGGGATAACCTTTTTCTTCCCAGTTTCAGTTTGAAGAAAAATTTTGTTACATTTTACATGTAGTTTGATCTCTTTTGCCTTTTCAGAAGAGATCTTAAAGCTCAGTGAGAACTAAAATGGCATATGTTTACACGTGTTGTCACTTCATCATTCCACCTCAAGGCCTGGGCCACTAAAACAATTACAGTGGCAGATCTGTGAAAATCATGAGGGTCGATGAATTCAGCATTTTTAAAGGTCTGCTGTAAAATAATTTGTCCCCCATGTGGTTAACTGTGGCAGAAATGTCCCGTCAGCCTTAGACCTACTTTTACAAGCATAATGAGCCAGATCTTCAGATGGCATTCATCACTGTACCTCTAGGGGCATCTCTATCATCCCCTTGAGGGTTTGACCTGATTAATTTAATCAACTGGCATTGCTTTATGCATATCATATGTTCCCTCACTTTCACACTTACAGAGCTCTAATCTGTAGTCTTTGACTAATGTGATACTTTTATTCCTCATATTAGTCCCTTGACAGTGTATGAATTCCAAATTAGCAACAGAGCTTTTGAAACAGTGACTCCCCATCCACATATTTCCCTTCAAAACCCAATTTAAGGGTATTGACCCTCTGGGTCAATCAGAACAGCCTCCACGAAGTTGCAGACAACCGTGCCACAAATGTGGAAAGATTCACAGGACTTCCACTGTTGCATCTTTCAAAGGCCAAAAACCACAAGGCATTCCTCAGACCCCGTAACACCTAGTCCCCTTGGACACTTGTATATTATTACAAGTATTAGACTTCTTACATTAACAGTTAATGACCTACTGTAAAAAAAGAAGGAGACCAAGGCACAAGAAAAAGCAAATGAAAGAGAGAAAAAAGATAACATGAACACAGAGAGAGAAAAAGCAAGAGTGCATTGTTATGGAGTATCCATATACAGCCCTTGGGAGATGTGGAGTCTCAGATATGACCACTGCAGGGACAAATGATGTGCAGATGAGATGGCTGAAGTAGCACAAGAAATGTAGTCGCTGACTGATTTTTGTGTGCCGTGTAACTGTGAGGTAGTGCCATGGTACCAGCATCCTTCAAACCCACCCCCTCGACCTGCTTCTCTGCTGCACTGCTGAGAAGTACAGTGTGGACAGCACATCCACAGCTGACCGATCACGGCTGGTTGGGAAGCTAGCTTTCACTTTATGAAAGATGAAGGGGATAGAGAGATTCACCCTGGCCTCTCAGTGTATGGTGCCTCCCATGCTTGCTAGCTCACAGGACTATTTGAAACAGGTTTCTTCTTACTTTTCTGGTCACCCTTCTGGGTGCCTTTGCTATTTGATCAGACTTTGTGAAGCCAGAGCAGCATATAGAGGTAAGGTCATGTGGAGGAAGAGTCTGACATTATATTTGCTGGAACTTTTTTCTTAACTGCTAAATATTGTACAGAGTAAATGTGTAGTAAAAGCGTTACGTTTTTTTTCCACCTTACTAATCAGGAAAGAGGTAGATCTTAGCAAAGAGACAATTATGAAAATCAGGAAGCAATTTAATTGTCTGAAAACAGCTTAATTAGGAAGAATATAATTTTCTTAAATGATAGTAATCATTTTCCTGGGGATTAAAGAACAGCAGATCTTCAAAAAAAATACCTTCTGCTATCTGAAAAAAAAAAGTGATTGAAAGAATAATGGAAATAAATAAATCCATCTCACCTCAGGTCCTCTTAAGCCTTAATCATATTGGAATATTTCCTTTTTTTTTTTTTTTTTGTTTGTTTTGTTTAATATGTAAATACGGAACCAGTATTTATCTATAGTGCTATAGCTTCTAAGCCCATCACCAGGAGATGGGCTCCACATCGCAGTAGGAGCTGTCTAAATATATGGAATACACTGTCAGAAACTCTCTCACAGGCCAAGAGAGAGGAAAAAGTCCTACACAAAGCATGTAAATGCATTGAGGATGCAGTGTTGCTGGACATTTCACATTCCAGAAAACTAGCACTTGACACCATTAGGGGGTGTACTTGGAAGCCTAAGTATATGGTCTAAAAGCTCCTGCACTGACCTGTAGTTTTTGAGTGATAGTTAAAGTCTGTCTCATTCAGGGAAACAATCACCTGCTTAACTTTAATTTAAAGTTCATGGTCTGCCTCATACTTATCCAGATGCTGTTTCCTAGGGGAAATAAATAACAAGTGTTACATAAAGTGTCTTTTTATTTGCAAAGTCCACTCTTAAAAGCCAGGACATTCCACAATTTAGGTAGCTCATTGGGCTTATTTACTCTGACATAGTCTTTAATCAACTGATCATACTGAATTTCTCCTATGAGATGTCTGCCTCATTCAGTGCACAGCATGACTGGAATTCCTTAAGAAGGCAATTGCACAATTCTTGTCAGTGTAAATCAGTGCACAAACAGTACTAGTGACAGGTCTGGAGGGTACACTACAGCTCCAAGTCCAGTTTTGCAAACTGGATCCTTGGAGCAGGCAAGCAGGAAAGCTTTGAGGAATATTGCAGAAAAGAGGATCTAACCCTGCTTTCCAAGGCAAATTCTAACTTAAGCATTGTATTTTAAATCTTAACCTTCCCACTCAACCATTGTGATTGCAGAAACTGTTGTTTTGGCTTGTATTTCTTGGCTTTTTCATAATGAGTAGCACCTTTCTCCAGCAATGCTCAGGCTGAGACTAAAAATCCTACTTGTAGACTAAGTTGCTACTTAATGCAAGAATGGCTGTGGCAGAATCTGGCTGCAGTGCTGCTCTTATGTTGAGGAGCTCTTTAGTCGCCATCAGCCCTTGTTTGTTTTCATCAGAGAATCACTTATAGAGTCAAGAAGTTCTTCATGCAGGCATACAAGATCTAAGAAAATATATTATGTAAAAGTTGTCTTCAATTACATTTAAAGGAGACTTTTTAAGCCACACAGGTTTTTAACTGGCTATGTGAATGATGAAGCTTACTTTCTATCCCCCCAGCCTTCTTCCTGTCTGGGGGCAGCACACTGTGCTCAGCAGCACAGAGTATGGAAAGCTCCTCTGACACCTGCTCAGCCTCACTGATTTCTTTTTAAGACACCAGTGCAAAACCATTGCTTTGTTTTTTCAAACTGCAGTTTTGGGGTTCCCACCTTTGTTGTTTGTTTGTTTGTTTGTTTTGTGTGGTTTTTTGTTTAGGTTTGGTTTTTGGGTTTTTTTCTCCCCATGGCACTTGCACTTGTTTAACTCCCTTGCTGAAGCAGAGCAGGTTTTCATTGTTATTTCAGATTTTCTTGTAAAATATGAATCTCCAAGTGTAACCACTCCTTGCAAAGAGGCTGCCTATATGGAAATGAGGAACAAGCACAGTTGTACAAGAGAAGAGAAGTGTGGTTCAACTCTGGTTGCCCATGTCTCAAACACCAGCAGAGAATGTATCATCTCAAAAGGCAAGCTTCTCCCTAGGGAGCCAGTGCAGGTGCATTCTTGCCTCACATAGGCTCAAAAACATTGCTGGAACAGATCTGCCAGTGCAACACATAGGGATGAAAAGGCTTTAGTTGCCAGACACGACAACCTGAGGGCATCTCTAGGGATGTTAAGCTTCCACAAATAATTTGCAGGAGCAAACCCTGGCCATCTCTGCTCTGCTGGCACAGGTACAGCCAAGAACGGAGGACACATTTCCTGAGAGCACTTGTGTCATCACTGCCAGATCTGCAAGGTCCCAGTTCCTGACCTGGGGAAAAGACAGTCATTTTAGCAGGCGTTGAACTGTTCAGTCAGACAATGTAATTCCCACAAAATCATAGAGTTTGTCAGTCTATAATCCCAGTAAGAAAAGCAAAATTCTGTTAATCTGCAGAGAGGTGAGTATGAACAGTTCATATGATGTGAGTATGGAAACTGTACACTGAGATAAGTGTGGGGTGAAAGCAATGGCTATAGCTACAGAGCAGTAATAGAAATTAATAATAGAGAAATTTGGTGGATGACAAGTTGACTACGAACTGGCAGTGTACCCTTGCAGCCAGGAGGGCCAATGGTGCCCTGAGGTGCATCAGGAAGAGCGTGGCCAGCAGGTTGAGAGAGGTGATCCTCCCCCTTTACTCGGCCACATCTCGAGTATTGGATTCAGTTCTGGTCTCCACAGCCAGAGAAAGACAAGGAGCTCCTGGAGAGAGTCCAGCAGAGGGCCACAAAGATTACGGGGGGTCTGGAGCATCTCTCTTATGAGGACAGACTGCAGGAGCTAGGCTTGTTTAGTCTAGAGAACATTGAGAGGGGATCTCACCAACACATATAAGTACCTCAAAGGCATGTGGTAAGAGGATGATGCCAGACTCTTTTTGATGGTGCCCAGCAACATGACAAGGAGTAGTGGCCATAGACCAAGCTACATGAAGTACCATCTCAACATGAGGAAGAACTTCTTTACCCTGAGGGTGGTAGAGCACTGGAACGTTGTGGAGTTTCCCTCTCTGGAGACATTTTAAGCCCTCCTGGGCATGTTCCTGCATAATCTGCTATAGGTGGCCCTACTTCGGCAGAGTAGCTGAACTAGATGATCTCCAGAGTTCTCTTCTAACCCTAACAATTCTGTGATTCTGTGACATCTCTTCTTGTACGCATGAGTAACCTGTAAGAACATTTCTGTTTGCCTTGGTGGAGGCAGGTTAGCACAGAAAGAGCTTATCCTACCCCTGCTGGAACAGGTAAATGAAGAACTTACACAAATCCAGAACAAACCAGAGACTCAACAGAACATTAAAATTAATTTCCAGCCTAACATAGGTGATATTGCTCAAACCAGCCAGACCAAATATTTCTTCAGTTTGTGACCCTAAGACAAAATTCTCACACATCAGCAGGTAGACAAGCCATCAAGCCACTGTACCACCTCAGGATAAAGTACAACTGAATGTTAGTATCAGTGGTTACTAGTATTTGTAAGAGAAGGACCAACCAAGGAAGCATGAGGTAATAAAGATATCCCTACTCATAAACATGACATTGAATATGATGCTATAGACAGTTTTGAGATTTTGATATGATGAGGTGACAATCAGCAGACTCAGAAAACCAGCTGTTGTGGAGCCTCTGAGCATAGCACAACTCAGCTGGGCCACTGAAAGTGGAAGCATGCACCATCAGCATGTCATGGGGTACAATACAGGTTGTACAAGCCTGAATAAAGCAAATCACATGATAGGGCTGTCTTGATCAAATAAAAAAATTGTTTCTGAGATGAATCCCTGCTGCTAGGAAAGGAAGGGTGTAAGACAGATTTTGCCAAAGAAGTCTCACCTGTTTATCCTTTCAGGTATAAGAAAAAATTTTATATAGTGGATATAGAATTACTAAAAGTCTGTGGAGACAGAAACATGCCTGAGTGAAGCTAGAGAATGGGTAGGTGAATATCTAATGAACCGTTAGCCTGGAACAGTATTAAGTATGTTAAGATTGAAATGAGAATCCTGATCATGTTAATCTGAAAGTTTTAAAATCTAATAAAAGCCCAGTGTAATGCTGGGAAGAGGCCAGAACAGACTGATTTTTTTGTAATTGTAGATGGTCACAGCAGATGACTGCTCCACTGCAGGGAGGATAAAAAAAGAAACTGGGGATTTTTGCAGTGTTAAGACCATTCACTTCATAGTACAATTAAAATTAACCAGGACCAAATGAGAACTTCCCACAATATCTGCCTTGAAATACTGGCAACAGGATGAGGACAGCATCAGTCAAATCTCTTACAGCCAAGGAAAAACCTAGACAAAGGACTTGTCCTCAGTACATCACAAATCAGTGATTTGTGAGCTCCTAATCCAAAATCCTTTTTCCAAAAACAAGGGCTGTGCTGTGACATGACCTAGCTGCTTCATGACAAAAATCCAAGCAGTAAAGTAGATTTGGCTCCATTATTAAAAGCACAAAATGCAATGGTGACCTTATGAGGCAGCCCCAGTTCTGAGCCTTGTTACATAACTCAAACTGGCTAGCCAAGATTATGCTTCTGTTTTAGAATTAAAACGGGATAAGGAGAAGTCAGTGGCAGGAATGCATCATCAGTAAGGGAAAATGAAGGGGGCAAGATTTTGCCTTATGGAGATAATTGAGCATCTCTATGTCTGGCCTTTTAGCCTTTTACAGAAGACTACTTTCCTTCCTTAGCAAGTGTTGACACGACTGAAAAAGCCTGTGGGTTTTTTAGCCCACCTAACAGCCAATCTTCTTAATAATTTTCTTTCTCTTTTCAAAACTTCAATTTTTCTCTTTTTTTTTCCTGCTTTTTACTTTTATTTTCCATCAAAAAGAAGTCACAATTGTTGATATGGTCAATTTGCTGCTGTGTGTTCTATTTTAAACAGATGCAGCGGTTTTTTGGTTTTTTCTCTAAAAACGTTGAATGAGAGTTTATGTTTGATGTACAAATGTATATGTTCTTTACACAGGGTAATTAAGTATGTAAGTTTTCTCATAATTTGAATGCAGTACCACCTGAAAGCAGGTGGGAAGTTCCCCAGATTTAGCTGTATCAACTGGACCCTATATAAAATTCCTGATGTAAAAAGATGAATATCCTGTTCATGTGAGGTCAAAACCACATCCATACAGCAGAGGTTGAGTGCTAATTATGAAAGATACTTCACAAGAAAATGAATGCACATGACACCTAAAATGATAAATTATGAGCTCTATACATGGATTATTACATTCTACTGCAGTACAAAGGAAGAGATGTTTTTTTCCTGTGAATTAAAAAAATGATTGTATTATGCAAAAGTCATTCGCTATCTGCCTAATCCCCTAGAGGGCAGTATGACATAAAAATAAATTAAGCTGAGCCAGGCAAATAGGATTTTTCAAAGGCTAGTTATGTTAAATAAGATTACATTTCCTCCTTCCTCTGGTAAATTGCCACAAAGGTGAAATATATAGGGAGATACTTAGAGCTTCCAAATTATATGAGAAAACTAATGTGAAGATTTGCAATTTAATCCTATATTAATCTCCTTAGCTCACATGATAGATATTTAATCTTGCAAGCTGTCAAAGCCAAGTACGATGTCCTTAAGCATCCTCTCAGGTGGTTTTCTAAGAGGAGTTTTAGAGTTCTAGTTTTGGATGATCTCAGTTCCCTGTGCTAACCTTAGGATTTTGCCTATCTCTACCATTGATCCAGAGGCTTGATCCAGAGGAATTAAATTGAGTATCCAAGAATGAGGGAGGTAGGCAGCATTGACTCCTTAATCAAGCGTTGCCAGGATTCGGTGCTCTAAGGTAGGCCAAATGGTTATCAAACTACTACAAACTCCCAGCTCTCCAGGTACTTTCATTGTCCGAATAAGGGAGGAATGTGTGTCTCTATCAAAATGAGGAAGTCAATCTCCTGTAGACATAGCTGTGTATTGCATAGGATATGAGGATCACAAAACACCTTTACTTTTGCAAGCATGAGTGTTCTGTTTGATGTTAACAGAAGTAATGAGGAGCAGATTTAAACCATGTGGTGGCTGTTTGTCTAATATAAATGCAGCTCCCATTTCTTTCTATGTCCCCATTCACTTCCCATCCAGAGATCCCCTTTTTGGTTAACCAAGGTTTGATTTCCTTAATTGTCTGAGCAGAAAGAATACACACAGTCGCTCACACACAGACAGAGCATGTTTGGTATGCACAGCTCAGCTATAATTTCATTTAACAATCATAAAATGATGGAATATGCTGAGTTGGGAGTCATCAAGGTCATTGAGTCCAACTCCTGGCCCTGTACAGGACTCCCCCAGAATCCCACCATGTACCTGAGAGTGTTGTCCAAACGCTTCTTGAACCCAGGTAGGCTTGGGGCTATGACCACTTCCCTGGGGAGCCTGTTCCAGGTCTCAACCACCCTTCAGGTGAAAAACTAATTCCTGATATCTAATCTAAACCTCTCCTGACTCAGCTTCCACTTCACCTCATGAGAACATTGAAGCCCACAATGAGGTCTCCCTCCAGTCTCTTCTTCTCCAGGCTGAACAGACCAAAGGACTTAAGCTGCTCCTCATATGGCTTCCCCTCTGGACTTTTCATCATCCCCATGGCCCTACTTTGGACACTCTCTGATAGCTAAAAAAGGTCCTTTTCATATTGTGGTGCCCAAAACTGCACACAATATTCAAGGTGAGACTGCCCAAGTGCAGAGCAGAGAGAGACAATCCCCTCGCTTGACCGGCTGGCGATGCTTTGCCTGATGCCCCTCAGAACAGTTGACCCTCCTGGCTGCCAGGGCACTGCTGAACCATATTCAACTTGCTGTTGAGCAGGACCCCCAGGTCTCTTTCTGCTCCTCAGCCTCTTTTTCCTTAGTCTATACACACAACCAGGGTTGCCCCATCTTTGGTGTAGAATCTGGCACTTGCCCTTATTAAACTTCATACACTTGGTGATTGCCAATCTCTTCAATTTTTTGAGGTGTCTCTGCAGGGCCTCTCTGCCCTTAATGGAGTAGACAGCTCCTCCTAAATTAGTGTCTTCAGCAAACTTACTTAGTATTAATTTGAGTTCTGCATCCAAGACATTAATGAAGATGTTGAAGAGAACTGGGCCTAGGATGGCCCTGCAGAACCCCACTAGTGGCAGGACACCAGACTGACGCTACCTTATTTCTCTTTGTGAAATAAGATAACACACAGGTGCACCTGAAATGCCATGCAGTGGAAGGATTGCAGGAAAATTTATTTCTGAAGTTGAGAACACTAGACTTACAAGAAGATTCCCAATGGTGCTTCAAAACACCAGGCCTGAGAAAGACACGCACCCTGTTCTCCTCAGGGATTTGTCATTGGCCACCCTTGGCCCTCAGCATGGAGGCCCATAACAGGTCTGTGAGTTTTTATCTTTCTCCTCATATACCAGAGAGAAAGCCTAAGAGCCTCTCTAGAATGCAGGGGGAGAAAACATTTAAACTGCCTTTGAGAAAGATGCTTCTTTTAGGCAGGAAAGTTTTCTTAAGAGAATAATTCTAACCTCCTAGTAGTGAAGTCTTCTGAAATAATATTCTATTGTTACAGTCTTTGTGCCCAACCCGTGAGCCAGTTGCTCACCCCTCATGGAACACGGTTATTCAGCCATGTGCTGGACATTTTGTCCAGAAAGATACTGTGAGAGACACTATCAAAAGCTTTGATGAGGTCCAAAAAGACTACATCTACTGAATGTCCTAGATCAGCTAGGTGGGTTACCCTGTCTTTGAAGAAAATCAAGTTCGATAAGCCGGACAATCGAAGGAAAAACACTCCAAATGGACATGAGGATGTAAGCAGCCCCCAGAAACCATCATCATCCTGCCAAAAACTACAATCTCCTGGTCCACATGGGCACCTTGATGTCTTTTTCCCAGTGTTTTGGTTGACAATGGGTTTTCAACTTCTAAAGGCTGTTGTCTGGACATGATACCTCTGTTTGGCTGTTTCAAGAAATTGCAAAAAGTGAAGCCAGAGGACTAGTAACAGTCATGAATTTATAAAGCAACAGATTCCACTCAGTTAACAAGCTCCACAGCATCTTTACCAGGGGGTTGAAAACAAACTGAAGAAGGAAGGATAATAGTCCAGGTTGATTTAATTTGAAATTAAATTGATGGAAACGGAGACAAAGAGGACTTCTAACATAAAAGTGTCATCTCAGTGTACACATTTTTATGTTGGTGTCATTGTAGAAACTATTTTTTTGTACTGGCCCCAGACATGCTTAAAGACAATTACAAAGCTTCTTTGAATGCGGAAGAACAAAATAAATATATATGTGGGTAACTGAATTAAGCCCCCCAGACTTTGACTATAATTACCAAGGACAGGATGGATTAACTCAGTACATTCAGAACTACTTCACTCCCTTCCCTAAATCCAACAGCAAAGTATGTTTTGAAACCTGTTATGCTGCATACAGAAACACCGATATAATAACTATTAGGTTCTGGAATATCCTTTTCATGAGAAAAAGCATTTCTGAAGAAGTGGCTGGCAGGTACATAAAAAATTACTTACACTGCTAAGTATGAGTGTTGGATCTGATGACACATTTTAGGTTAACTAGTTTACATTTCTTTTGAAGTGAATTTCCTAGTGACAATGTTTGCACTATTCACCTGCCTCATCAAGGCCTGTTTAGAATACAGTGCTTAATACAGTTTTTAACCCATTATAAAGCCATGCACAGATAATTTAAAATGATCATAACAACTAACAAACACGTAATCAAGGAGCTCTTAAAATGTATTAAAATTCAGGTCTCTCGCTATTAGCAAAACCGCTTCATTAACATACTAAGACAATGTTCATTTGATAATTAGCTTCTGTTTCCTTTGCGTCCTGGCAGTTAAATCCTTTTATGAAGCCAGAGGGGAAAAGTTTATGCTTCTACAAGGTGTCTGATGAATTCTAGGTTGCCTCCTTTTAATTTTTAATCAGCTTCCATGTTTTCTTCTTGCACTCTGTTTTGGAAATGCTGCAGATTAAAGCCCACTTCATGGTGAATGTGGGAGTTTAGGCTCAGAACCAGGAAAATGATGGGCCCCTTTCCTCTCTTGTGCTCATGCTACTCTAGTAATACAGGGAGAACTTGGGAAAGAGCACCCCTTGCGTATGCCCTCTGTGGCATGCTAGAGCTCAGAGCCTGGTAGAGAAGAAAAACAAATGGGTCAAAGTCCACAGAGTGAGAGCAGGATCAATGAACTCCATCCTTTTCTAATCACCAATTGCTCATTCCGAACAGTATTTTTCAAGGGAAATTAAAAAAAAAAAAAAAAACAAAACAAAAAAAACACACAAAAACAAAACAACAAAAAAAACCACACAAAAAAACCCCAAACACACACAAAAAAACCCAAAACAAACAACAAAAAACCCCAACACAAAACAAAACCAAACAACAACAACACAACAAAACCAACCCAAAAACCCCCTGATATTCAATCCCAAGAATGAGGTATTTGATTCCAGACTTTTTCTGACTTCAAATATCAGCTGAGACACTTCTGACCTGCACATGCAATGTTGCATATGAGCAGTCCGTTCCCACTGTAGCAACAACCAAAGGAAGTAGCTCATTTATAGTGAAGGAAGAAGAAAGCATGAATTATTTATGTGAGATGCTCTAGCTCATGCCAGAATGCATCCCACATCCATCACATCACCAGCCATTTCCATGGAAAAGTTCTCATCCTCTCTCACAGATTTGCAATATACAGGTAGCCTGGGAATTCTGAATATACAAACTAGACCAGGCAGTCATAACTCTGTTATGTATTTAATTTGAATATATTCTTACACCTAAATGCTAATTAAGTACATGTTTTACTCTATAAACTAACAGTTACTGAATGCTTCAAGTACAAGCAGTAGGGTGGCAGAACTGTTAAGAAGTATCTTGCAAAGTGGAGTGGCTGTGTACTAAATAGAGATGAAATTTAGTGTAGATGAACATTAAGTGATGCACATTTAAAAACATAATCCTATCAGAACTTCACATATAATATTATGGGTTCAGAAATTACTACTCAAGAATGAAAGTTTAAAACAAAGGCTCCTATAAAAATGCCGTCTCAATACTTAGTAAAGGAAACAATGTTAAAAATGTCAAGGAAAGGAATGGAGGATAAGCAGGAAAAGGTAATACCATTGTATAAAATCATCTGTATCCTGAACACTTACACTTCTGTTTGCCCTTCTGAAAAAGGACACAGCAGAATTGGAAAAGGCTCAGAGAAGATTGGCATAGGTATGAATTTTTTTCCCTACAAGAGGAGGTATCTTCAGCCTGAAAAGAAATAACAGAGGGATAATATTATGGAGGTTAATAAAGTCCTGAGTGCCAAGGAGAGGACAAATAGAAAGTGATGATTGTCCCTCTCCCAGTACAAGAGCGAGGGAGCAACCCCATGACATTGGCATATATCAGATTATAAACAAACAAAAAGGAGCTGGTTCTCCACACAATGTTGTTAAGCAAAAGAATTTGTAATCAAAAGACATTGTGAGTACTAAAACTGTGCATGAATTCAGGAAAAAATTGAAAAATTCAAGTAACAGAAAATTTAAAAAAATTAAATATCCTATCTAGCTCAGGTGACTTCTGAGGCACAAGCTGCTGGAAATTAAAGGTTATTTTGTAGAAACATCACTACACCTTTTTTTCTACCCCCTTGTTCTCCTTCATGTATCTACTGTTGACTATTATATGATATTGGCTAGGTGGACCTTTGATCTGACTTAGCACTGAAGTTCTTATATTCTTACAATCTTAGATGAGATTCTGCTCTAGGAAAGCCCTTGCAGTAGGAATTTTGTCACAGATGCCCTCAGATGAATTCCTCTATCTGTCCAGCCTAACAGAAATGAAGTGGAGTCAGGAGAGAGAAGAAAATGCACCAATCACCATTCAATGATTTTCATCTTACTTTGTTCAGACCATTTTCTGTTACTGTTTTGGATACATGCTGTAATAATGAAGAGATAGGGTATCATCATTGATGTCTTCTCTCTATTAGTGATTTTTTTACTATATTTTTGGTTCAATTTTTTGTTGTTAAATTGCATGCACTGAATTTCAGAAAACCCCACAAAATTACTTTCACACAGCACAGACACTGACTGAAATGAACAGAAAAGAGGTTGTATCTTTTGGTATACATGGACACAGAAGCTAGATGTCAAGCAGAGATGTTAGATAATCAGTCTTCGTATCTTTTGTATCTTTTATCTTAGAAAGTACTCTGCCTTGGTATCAAGGGCAGCTGGAGAAGGATATCCTTTCCACCCATCATTTTGTTTCTGAAATGTGTGGTAACTGCACTCACAGATGACAACCACCAAGAAAACAGCACAAAAATAAATTTAAAAAGGGAAAACAAAAGCTTTAAGCTCATGATGTGTTCCCTTCCTTCCTCCTATTACATCAATAGAAGTCCTAAGATGAGATTTTCTTCTCTCTTTCACAAGGTTCTCTCAAAGCCTTCCTCTGGGATTGCCACAGTTCCTGGGGCATGAAAACAACCTTCCCTAGTCTGCTGTGAGCTCTGCTTGTAAAGACCTCCAGGGATCAGCCTGGTTTCCCACTGTGGTCCAGCCAAGGCTGTTAAAGACGGACTTAAATCATCAGGGGAAATCCTCTTACGAGAACACCCGTGAGAGCCCGCTCTCTTCTTTCTCCACGTCTTGAGCAGCTCTTGCATAGTAGTTTCTGTTTCTGAAGGAACATGGATCTTGGATGGGAGATATCTTTGGACCCACTGCTATTGCCTTTGGCAAACCAATTCAAATTCATCAGGTAGCACCCACTAGCCTCACAGTGTGTTACTGACACAGCAAGTTTCAGGTAACTCTTGGTAATTTCAGATGGCATTTAGAATGCAGTAGGAGAACAAAGACTTTCCTCCATCTAAAAATGCAACACACTTGACCTTGGCACTAACAGAGCTTTGCCAGATGCTGGGATATATTTAATCTTCAGTTTCAGAGTTTCAAAAACTAAGTCTTGAGGTGTTGAAAGCCCTAGATTTTTTTTTAATGGAAAGTGAGAGAAAACGGCAAATCAGCCTCAGAGAAGGCTCTGCCGAAAACTGCAGCTGCATGAGTGTGACTGGGTAAAAAAAAAATGTTTTCAAAACAGAAACTGCTGATATGGATTTTGGTGAAGCCTCTGCAGCAGCTGTGATGGCTTTTAACTTTGAATTTTCAGTGGGGAAAACATAGTATTTCTTGCATTGTCATTATTATTAATAACACAGGCATGTTTCAAAATGTGAGACCAGGTTGTGGAGCAGATGTAAGGTTTGCTGTGCCTTGGATTGTTCCAAATGGCCAGGGCTGAGCAGTTTGCTGCACTTGATAAGCACAGGGAACATGGAGGTTGTCAGTCCTTCAGCTCAGGTTAATTTCAACACAAGCTGATATCAGTGTTGAGCAGCAGGGGTAAGACTCAGGATAATGCCTCTGAGTAGCTGCCTCCAAGGAAGCCGAAGTACCACATGGTGAGAACAAAACACAGAAGTACAAATCAAATATGAGAAGACAACCTGGTATCTCAGATCATGTACATCTCTTCCTGGTGTGCAAGAACATGAGCACAGTGTCTCCGGTGCTTTTCCATGCATGGCAGAACTGCTCAGCCGATCAACACTACACACAGTAGAGGGTGACACTGGGGCAGAGTATCCTATGAAATCTCTGAAAGAAGGATATTACATCTTCCAAATCAGAGTGTCTTTTTTGTGAAAGAGAGACAGCAAAGCAGTTGGTTTCAAGCACCATGTCTATGGAATAAAATCCACTCCTGTGAGAACAGAGGGCTGAGAAATGTTTGCCAAAAGCTGGCTGAAGGCAAAATGTCTTTGTAAAAAGTGCTGGTTTTGAGGAATGAGCATTTTCAAAAAGAAATAAAGCATTTCTGATTTTTTGACTAGTCTTTCTTGAATTTCTTCTAAGCAGAAGGAAAGGATCCTGCAATGCCTGGGTGGTTTATACTGATCTCTCAAAATGACCCTGAATATTCACTCTGGGAATAGAAACATTCCCAAGAGGGGACAGTTCTATGCTTGAGTAGAATTGTCTGTCTGAGAGAGCTGACAGTAATCTTTCCTTTCTTTGAATATGTAAGTTAGCAAAAATTGCAATATAGGTATACTACTGGAAAATGCCATTCAGTTTTTCAGAGATGGTAGCCTTGAACCTGTTCTGACTCCCTGCTAGGATTTATTGTAAGTATGGTTTGGGATTTGCTCATGCATGAGCCAGAGACCATTCCCCAAGTAACATTTAATTTTTCTCCCATCCCTTTTAAATTTCCTTCCTTGCTTCCCGTGAAAGGTTCCTAGCCCTGCAGGCAGCTGATGGATGGAAGCAAGGGTGTGGCCATGCTAATAGCTGCATGCTAATAGCAAAAGGAAAAGATTTGCCAGAGACTGGCAAATGCCAAGGACACACATCACCTATTGAAAAGTAGCAAAGGCTGCAAGCCTCCTTTGTCAATTGCTGTGGGAATAGATGTTAATGCTCTTTATTGGTAGCTTGTTGAAATAAGAAAATAGGTCTATTTGAGTTGGAGTTTATCCCTGGGAGGAAAATGAGACATGGGTACTGGGTCTCTTTCCTGTTTGGAAGACTCTGGAGGTAATTTCATACATTCCTGTACTTTCTAATTGTTTACAGGAATGGGGAAATCAGTGCACCACTGAAGATCAATGGATATGATATGAGATCACCAACTGACCAAAGTCATGACCCAGTGTACAATCTTTGATGCCAAATAAAGCATTATGCTGTGTAAGATACTTGAATTTATTGCCTTTAGTCAGTATCTTGGTTTAGACCATTTTTTTGGAGTCATTGAAGTCACCTCACCAGTGTTCAGACTTCAACCACGCTAGGCAGCTAGGCACCAATAGAAGTTGCCAAATACTCCCCAGACTGCCTGGTCTAATCCTTGCCTCTGAACTTTCAACAAATGTATTCCTTGGAAACACAGGAAAAGGGAAAAGGTCAGGAGAAAAACTGCCTCCTTTTTTTTATCCTTCCTCACTGAACAGAGTAGGAATTGGGCTGTAAGGTTTTGGGAGCTTTAGTTTCCGGTGCAGTGTGCTACATTTTTGGACACGAACCTGAATAAAATTCCACTCATTACTGCTTTTCCCAGTACAACTGGGAAAAATATAAGACCAGGATAATGGCATTCACCACAGCTTCATGAGCACTACAGCCCTATGAATCTGTTGTGATCCTCTCCCCTACAAAGGGCTTTAGTTCAGGCAGAATGCAGCCGTAGGTGAAGGAAATTATGCAAAAATCTTTTAAAACTGATAATCTTATTTAACAATTTCACATAAAGCTGATGATTATGTGGTAAAACAAAGAAAAAATCGTATAGGACAGTATCTTTCTAGTATGGATTATCTTAGCTTGACTGTGAAATTCTAAACTTAGCAGAAGACAAAGAAATTAGAAGTGTTTGTCCACACTAATGTTCATTAGCATGTACTAGATTTTGAGTTCTACAATCGAAACTCGAGATGACGATGCATGCACACAGAATGACAAAAAATGGCAGCGGTAACCCCAAGCCAGCCATTTTTTATAAAAAGAGCCCTAAAGTGGCATCTAAGTGAGGTCAGGATTTGTTTACTGAAATGTAAGGATTGTATAATTAAACACAAAAAAAGGTGCTTCAGATTTCCCTCTGACAAGAAAGCAACGACCTCTGGTTACTGATGTATATCAAGAAATAGTATTCAACACTATAGGCACATTAGTGTTTTCTTTTATTGTAAGCCTATTTGAATCATTTTGTAAAGCTGATATCATGAACTAAATATACAGAGAAATAAAGATTTATTTTTTTTTGGAAGATAAACTTTCTATTCCTTCATATTAATACAAAGGATTTGAAAAACAACATGTTCTGGCCTTAAGTATCAGGCTTACATTTTGTCTTTTGTTATCACTCACAATAGCACTGCTGCTTGAATACTCAGTCATATCAAATGTAAGTTATTTGTATATCGCTATCCTCTCAGGAAATCTTGACCTTGAAATAGAATAAATATGTAACATGCGTATTGGGTTTGCGTGTTCATAGCTAACACCACCAGTGCTAAAAACCATAGACATTGAACAAAAACATGTAGAAGATGAGCTTGTGCAATGCTATTTGACTCATTGTTGCAAAATGAGAAATTACAGTTTAAATGTTTTGCTGTCTTTGAATGACCCTCCATTTGTAATTGATTCAGCTCAACAGACTACAACTCTCAAACCATTGAGATACGGAACTTATTTGTCCCATGTTTAAAGTATCCTTCAGTCACTCTACCGAAGTCAAACTGCACAGGATGGGACTTTCTCTATTTGAGTGCTTTGATAATGTGCCACGTTAACTTAGAGTCTGAGATGACTGGTTATTCAGACTCAGATTTTTAGAAGTCCATCAGGAATAAGAAAATTATATTTAGCATTTTTTTTACCAGCTCCATTAAAGGAAGTGGGTTACACATAAAACAAAACCTATAAAGAAGTTCACAATGTGTAAGATAAATGGGAATTCTTTGAATAACTGCCTGAGGCAACTGTGAAAATTCCCTGTGAGTAGCCATACTTACAGACCAATAAGAAAGCAATACTTGAGATATGTGCATTGATAACCAAGGACATGATCAGCTGCACTCAAAGTGGTAAATCTTGAGGAATGTGATTTTTGCATGAAGACTTCAGTGCCTGTACTCCAGTAAGGCCACAGCACAGACCTCTGATGGCAGGAGAGTCAGGTAAAAAAACTATGGTACGTGACAAAGATCCTCCCTTTTGCTGCTATCTCAGTATGAAGCTGGGCTGGAGCCTTAAAGATACCCAAAGAATACAGATATCAACTTTAGACTTATGCAAGATGAAATAAGCAAAGTTTGGAGTAAAGGGATCATATCACAATAAGTTTGACTCCTAAAAGTGATTAAAAAAAAAATATAAAAAGTCTATAAAAAATGCTATCTGTTGTTGCCCATGAAGAGGAACCCAAGGGATGTAGTGAGGACTCAATAGCTAGCATTTTTCTCTTCCCAATCACATCCTGTTGATTTTAGTTAATTGATTATATTTAATATCTGTAGTGTGATTAGAAAAAAATATATTAGAAACATATTGATGACATTTGCAGAGGATTCTTCCCTGGGAAATAGTCCCATCATTTGCTCGGAAATCATGTTATACCGATGTATAATATGAAAGGATTAAAGGCGTATCAGGAGATAGAAATAAAAATACAAAACTGATCTAGAAAAAACAGAAGGTGCAGAATGTGGAGGAAAGGAGGAAAGCCCAAAACAAGGCTATTCAAGGCTATTCAATTGCTCTCTGTTGATGACACACACACATTAACAGTACTCACTGAAACTGGCCATCAACAAATACTTATTCTATGACTAATGAAATACTGTAACTGTCATATTGGTGTTATGAACAGCAGGTGAGCCATCCAATCTAGAAGAAAAATGTGCTAATTAAGAAGTACAAACTCAGGAAAGGAATCTTATTTGTTAGTTTTGTGGGTTTATTTCAAAGAATGGGCAAGACAAGGGCAGGGAGGGTGGATGTGAATTTTCACAGCAATATATCATAGAAGCATAGAATCAGCTAGGTTGGAAAAGACCTCTGAGATCATCAAGTTCAAGCTTTGACCTCACCACCCTGCCTACTAGATCATGACACTAAGTACCACATCCAATCTCTTCTTAAATACCTTCAGGGACGGTGACTCAACGACCTCCCTGGGCAGTCCATTCCAGTGCCCAATCCTTCTTTCTGTGAAGAACTTCTTCCTAATCCCCAACCTAAACTACCCCTGAGACAGCTTAAGACTGTGCCCTCTTGTCCTACTGCTGGTTGCCTGGGAGAAGAGACCTTACCTCACTACAACTTTCTTTCAGGTAGTTGTAGAGAGAGATAAGGTCTCCCCTGAGCCTCCTCTTCTCCAGGCTGAACAACCTCAGCTCCCTCAGCCTCTCCTCATAGGACTCGTGTTCAAGTCCCTTCTCCAGCCTTGTTTCCCTTCTCTACCCATTCCAGCACCTTAATATCCTTCCTAAATTGAGGGTCCCGGAACTGGACACAGTATTCGAGGTGCGGCCTCACCAGGCCAAGTATAGAGGAAGAACCACTTCCCTGGTCCTGCTGGGTACACTATTCCTGGTACAGGCCAGGATGCCATTGGCCTTCTTGGCCACCTGGGCACACTACTAGCTCATGTTCAGTTTCCTGTCAATTAGTACCCCCAGGTCCCTTTCTGCCTGGCCACCAGTTACTCTGTTCCCAGCCTGTAGACCTGCATGGGGTTGTTGAGGCCAAAATGCAGGATCCAGCACTTGGTCTCGTTAAACCTCATCGCGTTGGATTTGGCCTATCTATCCGGCTTGTCCAGGTCCCTCTGCAGAGCCCTCTTACCCTCCAGGGGATTGATACTCCCCCACAGCTTGATGTCATCTGCAGATTTGCTAATCGAGGACTCGATCCCCTCATCCAGATCATCACTAAAGATATTAAACAGGACTGGGCCCCACATTGATCCCTGAGGGACACATGAATGCCCATGAATGTAATTTCAAAGGCCACATTTCTACCAGATGGGGGGGGGGGGGGAAGAATACAAAAACTTACAAAGTGTTTCATAAAGGCATATGAAAAAAGGCAGCGAGATTCAATCTTGGGTAAAGACACAGAGATGAGCAAGAAGAAAGGACCAAGGAGCTAGCTCAACTCCCTGGACAGTTCCACTATGACAGTGTCTGAACAATGCTGTACCCTCCAGCAACCATTGTGGGAGGATGCTGATGTTGATCAAAAGAACTAGATTCAAAGTACTAGACTGAGATATCAATGTGCAGATTTTAACTCAGAGACAACTATATAAACTGCATTTCATAGGCAATACAAGGAAGCAAGTATTTCTCTGGTGAGTCAACTCCTCACAGCGTAGGTGTGTACAACAGGGCAAACCAGGGCATCTGTAGCACGAAAATGTGAAAAACAGAGTATGCATGGCTAAAAGTGATGGAATAATAAATGTGTGAATAAAAGTAGGATCTTACAATACAATTAAAAAAAATAGGTTTAACATTGGAAACATTAGAGGAGGGAGAAAACCCCTCAGGGAAAGCAATGAAAAACCCATCCCAAATAAGACAGAGCATTAGAAAAGGAATAATCAATTCTCTGCTTTTGAAGCTATGCTAATGTGAGTAAACCACACAACTAAGCCAGACAATTGGGTGACTATGACTGTGCTGTTCAGTGGATGGTCTGCTGTGCTGGGCTTTAGTTATCCCTGCTCTAGCCAGCATATCATCTTCAGCAGAGCAACAGTCTCAAAAGCGGCCAAGGAAGAATAGAACTGCTGTCTAACAGGCACAGCAGGGTGAAGGCACTAACTTTAGGGACTAGTGATCTCATTCATATTTCCTCAGGAATCTTGGTCCTCTAATTAAAAAGAAGAGAACCCAGCCATGTTTTCCACCAAGTTCTGCTATTTTGTGCAATTCACACACGGATAATATAATGAAAACTGGTACTGTATTTTCCAACTAGTCTACTGCTCATTAAAACTGCATATTTGAGAAGTGGAAATGGTGGAGTTCATGTTTCTTTTCTCTTACTCATAATTCATCTGTAAGTACACAAATAAAGCAGGCAGTCACAGGAGACCATCAAAGCTACCAGAAGAAGAGATCCAGGAGAATTTCTTAGTCTGGGCTAGTGGAGAAAAAAATTGCAAAACAAGGTAATGAGAGGGAAAAATCCCACAAAATATCAAAGTTCTCAGCTAGCAGGAGGTTGCAAACAATAAAAGAGTGCTCTCTAAAAATTAACATTGTCTGACAGGTCCTATATTGTGTCACAAAGCTTTAAAAAATTGCGACAATAGGCTTTGCTTTGTTAAAAATAACTTGTCCCTGACATTTTTCTCAAGCATTCCTGGAGTAACTACTGAAGTCAATGCAGTTATATTCCAGGCACCTACCCTTCAGACTTCAGCCTTTTGACCCTTCTAAGCACATGGATAGAAAGTAAAGAAACCTGATGTTTTCTGAAGAGAAAAATGAGGAATCTGATATGGCAAATAAACGAGATGTGGCAAGAAGGAAACTTAAAGAAATGATTACTTGAAAGAAACTAACCTTGAAACAAACATGTGAATATAGATTATTTAAAAGTAGGAATCTTCCATCTTCCTCTCTCACACAATCACTTTGAGAGGGATTTTATCATGTAGATGGATACTGGAGGTGATTTTTTTTCTTGGTGTTGGATCCAAACACTTAAGGAAAGCTTCAGTCACATAGAGTCATGTCCTAGACATTGGAAAAGGCACAGTTTCTCTCAGTCCCCCACAAAAACCTTGTCTTGACTAACAACCAAAAGGAGCATATAACCCTAAGTCTCCATGGAAGCCTCCTTGCTACAAGTTGTACTTCATCAGGCTGCTGGTTTAGAGTCTGCCATAGCATCTCTGCTCCCATGCCTCTCAGGAGCTGTGAGGGGGAGAATGAGATGTTTATGACCAGCTTTACAGGCTGTCTGAGGACAGTTGCCTTTGAGCAAAGATGAAGGGGCACTGGTACCAGCTCAGGTCCCTCACCTGGACTCAGTCCAAAACCTGTACATCACATGTATACATTGGGGATACATGAAGGATACACTGAGGAAGAGCTGATGCCGCAGAAACACATATTGCAATGCTTCCTCCCTTCTCCAGCATGTCGCAGTGCATGAAGCCTTCCTAGCATGTCCCTTGCCCTGCACAAATGGTTGGAGAGAAATGTCCATAATTTCTACTTTCAAGATCATTTAGAGGCCCTTTGAGGAACTCATGCATCCAGTGAGGAGCCAAAATAAATCCATCCCTCTAAAAAGGCTTTTACTCATATATGCCATTTTCTCTGTTATTCCTTTTCTGTCTGGTTCATCACTTCTGTGTGTTTCTTACAAGTAGACATGCAACTGGATTTGGATTAGAAAGATACTTTGCAACTGTATGTCCTTCGTGGTCACAAGACTGTTTTCTCCTGGACTATTACTTGGTCTCCTCCGTTCTCTAGGAAAAAACAAACAAACAAAAAACAAACAAGAGAGAGAACACTTGTGCATCCAGATGACAAAGACGCATAGGAACAGAAAGTAACAGATAAAAGAAGAGGAAAGCAGAGAGAAAAGAAATTTAAAATTGATTCACTGAGTTGCATTTAAAGTTAAAGAAAGAAGCAAAAAGAATGATCATATTGTCAGTTGCAATCATGGTGACTACCAGATCTCTACCCCTGTGTACACAAACTTGTGAGATCTGTAGAAACTATGTTTGCATATAAAAACAGGAAGGTTTGAAAGTGAGGAGGTTTACCTAGCACTCATGGAGATAACTAATCCAAAGAGAGACATTATAGTATACAACTAATAATGTTCATTGTAAAAGTTGGTGGAAACCATATCCTGAGGAAAAAAAAGAGAGAGAAGGTATTTACCTATGCATCTCTGGAGCTGTTGGCTTGAAAATGAGAAACAAAGAACTTCATACTGTAATAGTAAATTGAAGCTGGCAGACATTTTATGACAGTTTATATTGTGTCTATGGGCTGTCTTATCCATAGTATCCCACAATGCTCTGTTTAAAAGTGATGGTACAGAATCCAGTTCACCAAATAAAAAGATAATGAGCACTGGATTTTTGTCTTTCAATAAAAGACCAAAATGATAGAGGAATTCTGATTCCCTTTTGAAGACTAAGCATTTTGGAAGAGCATCTTTTACTGCAAAATTCAACAATCAAAAAGACTGAAGGACACAAATATACATGGAGGGAACAATGGCTAAAAAGAAAATGCTACCTCTTTCTTATTCGATTATTTTTAAACCAATAGAGATAGAACGATATGTTCTAAAAGTCCTGAGATCCACATCCTTGTGTCTGCTAGATTTTCTGTGCTAAGCCCTAGAATGCCATGACAGTCTCTGGCATTGTATCACAGATGGCTTCACAAGACTCAGGAACATCCCTCTGGGAAACAAGGGCTATTGCCCAGATAGAAGAAGCAGGATTCCTGCCTTTGGTGATGTCTCAGTCTTGCCACAGCAGTGATGAATAATGTAGTCAGCTCAGCATAATGATTATCTGAAGACTTTCTAATGCAATTAAACAATATGGCTTGATCACACTGTACTGCTCAAAAAAGTTCTGCAGTCTATATTATTAGGGTGTCTATAAACACAGATGGGTGGTTCATAAGATCTATAGCCGTTGCCTAAAATTTGATTCTAGTTGTTTCCCAGTTACATTCATTTCTAGTTTATGTCTTCTAGTGTAAGAATCTAAACCATGTTAGGCTCTGGATACAAAACCCCCTAATAGCTAAGAATGAAATCATTCTCTGACAGATAACAAATGTGGACATTGATTGGCAAAGGCAGATCAGGTGCCTTTCAGCACATGGAAAACAGTCATAACATTCCTGATGCTAAATAAGACCCAGTAAGTTCTGCTGTTGTGACAACATGATTGATTTCCCATTCTCACACTAATAAACTACTTAAATGAGCATCAGTTATTCATACAAGAGGAAAATACTTGTATCAACTACTTAGCTTGTCTGAGGGAGCAGACTTCTGTCAAATATTTCATCTTCAGATATACAGTTTGAGAGGATTTTTCCACAGCTTTCTGCTTCCTGGAAGGAAGCAGACTAATACATTTTCACATAGGCTTTTAGTTACTCAAAACAATTTTAATAATTCAGAACAATTGGGGGTTTTCATTAAATTTGAGATGATTGTAAACTGAAATTTCTCATAGAAGAATTTGATACTTCTCCTGAATTCAGACCATTTATCTAAACAATAGGAGTTCCAGAAAAATTTCTCTCTCTGAAAAAAACCCTTGACACCTGAGACTTGCTTCTCTTCTATACTAAAATGGGGAAAAGATTTGTTGTACAGAAAATTCAATTTTTGATAACATCAGGTTGTAACCATGAATACAGCTAGGCAATGATATCCACCAAAGAAGCTAGAGAACAGAGGAAAATGTGGGCAAGCGACACCCTTAAGGAGTTTAAATTAGATTTATTCAAGAGAAAAATAAGCCAATTCAGAAAAAAAAAAGAATAACTCTGCTAAAACATAATGTTTAATCCAGTTTTAAACTTTCCATGTTTAATTATACTGATAACTCTTTATCTGATTAAATGTACATAACTTTTATTGGGTTTGCATGGCAAGGTTTTGGTTGCAGGGGGAGACTGCACAGGGAGCTCCTGTGAGAAATTGCTGCCTGTGTTTGACAGAGTCAAATGCCAGCCAGCTCCAAGAGAGACCCACCACTGGCCAAGGTCAAGCTCAGTGACAGTTGTCTCACTGTGGCAAATTTTGTGAAGAACTGTTACCCATGGCCAGAAACCCACTCTGGAGCAGGGGAAGAGTGTGAAGAATCCTTCCCCTGAAGAGGAAGGAGCAGCAGAAACAACATGTGATGAACTGACTCTAACCCCCATTCCTGTTGTCCTGCACTATTGGAGGGAAGAAGGTAGAGAACTCAGAAATAAAGTTAAGCCTGTAAAGGAGGAAGGGGTAAGGTGTTTTTAAGATTCGGGTTTGCTTCTCATTATCCTACTCTGATTTGCTTGCTAATAAATTCAATTAATTCCTCCAAGTTGAGTCTGTTTTATCTATGACAATAATTGTTGAGTAATCCCACCTTGTCCTGTTCTCAACCCATGAGCCCTTCATGGTATTTTTTCTCTCCTGTGTCTGCCTGAAGAGGGGAGTGATGGAGCAGCTTTGGGAAGCACCTGGCCTCCAGCCAGGGTCAGCCCACCACATAACAGTAGGAAATGTAATTTACAATCAAAACATAGAAAGATCAACAAAACTAGATGAAAGAAATCCATAAGCTGATTGAAATTTGCCTCAGTTATGATGCTTATTTATAGCTTTGACTATATGAGCAATAATTCTGATTTTCCAGTAACAGTCACTGCATGTTCAAACCTTCTCCTCCAAACTTCTGGGCCATAGATTCCCCTGAAATGTTAGCCCTAATTTGTCTCCAAACACACTTCCACAAAAGTTTATTCAATGTCCATGATGGTGAAGTAAAGGGCCATTTCTCTTCAGCTTCTCTCACAAAGCTCTACCATGGGCCTCAAGTAAAGTGTCAATGTAAAGCTACCAAATAATACTAACTTTAAGGGAATAGCCACTCTTGTAAGATGAAGTGCAAACAAGGTAATATGCATGTCAGAATTTCATGATGAGAAAAACAGCACCACTACAGTGAACAAAAGAATACAAACTTTCAAATGACCCTTCACTGAGGAAAGAATGGGAACCTGCTATGTTTGGTTTGTCATCCCCTCTCTTCCCTCAAAGTACATTGGATGTTGAGTCATGTTTGATTTAGCAAAGTTTACATCTGCTGAACAGACTGCATCATTTATTATGGAGCTTGGACATTTACTCATCTACAGAAAACACTTCGAGCTCCACAGGAGGAGGTATTTTTTGCTTTCCAACTGCATTTCACGTAGATGTGTCTGAGAGCATTTTTTGTGGTCTTCTTAATAGAGGTGCATGGATATACATGTTATGTTCTGCCCTGTGATTTCTTCTTCCTTTTATAATCATTTTTATATAAATAGTATTGCATGCTGATTAAAAAAAAAAAATCATGCACAAAAGCATACTTCTTGTTTTAAAATCACAGGTAAGAGGCCCTGTATTATTAGGAAAGGAAGAAATACCAAAAATTAAGTATGTCTAGTTAGAAGCAGATTCAGAACGAAACCTTATCTTCTAAGAAGCCAAGAAAACAAACCGTATAAAAATTCAGACCTCTGATCACCTCTGAAGAAGAAAGCTAACAGAAACAGCACCTCACTGGGGACATTACTGCATATCATCACCTAACAGTGACCCTGAGGGAAATGAAACTGAAGAGAAATGAAGTTGGATGTGAGGGAGGTGGAACTGTCCTCATTTCTGAATCTGCAGCGGTGGAGTCTCATTAGGTATACTACACAGCAAAATGAATAAATACCAGATGAAAAATATTTTCAAGCTTTGTAAAGGAATAGCATGCAGATTGAAAGAAAGGCAAAGTCCTGTATTTCCAGCTATTTTTGATAAATGCAGGATGCATAATGACTTAGAAAAGGAAAATTTAGAGAAGCCCGGCAATTAAAGGGGCTGCACATTCAGCAAAGTGTTATGTCTTGCAAAGAACAGGCCATGGAGAGCTGAGCATCCAAAATTCATTGAAAAGTTTCTACAGAACCCAAAATTTCACAGATGTACAAACATTTCAGACACCTTTTTTTTTTTTCTGAAGTGTTTGGTCTCTGTAATTCACAATTTTCCTAAGCACAAAGATTCTGCAGTCTGTGTAATACTGCTTGTACTCAAACTGCTCTGTGTTATGAAGAAAGGTGCTCAGGTGCTCAGTGAGGCTGGTACAGGTTTGCTAGCTGTCCCACAGTCTCTGCCACCAAAGCCAGCTCTTTCCAATCTACTGCCAGTACTGGTCAACCGCTGAAAGTGGTAGGAGGAAGAGGAGGAAATGCAGTATGGCTGAGGAAAGATTAGGAAGCTTATGATTGGCATCGTAGTGTTAGGAAAGGTTGATGAGAGGCTGAGGAGCTGGAGGTAGGATGAGTGGAGGTATAGGTCTGGTACCAAGTCAGTGCTGGCAGCCACCATTGCTGTCAGGAGCCCTGGTCACAGCTAAAGTCAAGAGCTCCATCTGCCAGCCCTGCCAGCAGCAAGGACTGCTGAAGCAAGCAGTATCCAAAGCAAGATCTGTTCAGAAACCCCTGTTTCATGTAATATGTATTTCCATTTGATGTTTCCAGGCTGCATTTAGGACCAAGTTTTTTTCATTGAAAAGGCCCCAAAATGCAATAATGAAAAGCAAGTGCTCTTTGATAGGTTTTGCAGTGCAAGCTTTAAATGCTGTAAGTACCAGAAACTCTTCCCACTGAATTTAAACGCAATCCTTATTTCTCACTCTGGGGGAGTCCTGTACCACAGGGGACCAAATGGCGGGGCAGACTCCTGCCTGCAGGTGATAGCAATATACACTTCTGAGGCACAGCCTGCAGCCCTGCTTGCAGTCACACAAGGAGGAATGTGGAGCTGTTGGGTCACCACAGTGTTTTTCCTCTCAACATTATTTTTATCTACTGTGTAGCTTGTGTAGACACAAGGACCGCTGAGGGCTTGCTTCATTTGTCTGCAGCATCGAATTGCTCTGACTGTGCATGTACCTTTAACCAGAAATTCTGCCTCTCAGTCTCACAGCAAACTGCGCTATCTGTGCTGCCGGTGAGGTCAGTGTGGCCAAATAGGCAGCAGGTGGATTTGCATCCATTCATTAGTCAGAACACATTTCTAGAAGGGCACACTTATGATTTGGATCCATCTATTTCCCATATGACTATGGACTGCATCTTTGCCTCTTACAACATGTCAAAATAGGCTCTCACCCTAAAACTGTTGATATTCACAGAGTGTTTTGAGCTCACACAGACAAGATGGGATGGAAGCATCAATTTTGTTCACCTGTGAAGCTTGTATCTCACAACTGGAGAAATCTGTGATGTTCTCCCTGCTTTCTGGCCCCTTCTCAGGGCGTGTAGAACCTGAAGGTGGCACCCCTGTGGGATGGCAGATCTGGCACACTAGTTTGGTATGCAGGTGGTAAAATGGCTTCCTCCTTAGTCCTGTGCTAAGTGCTTGCTGACTGAGTTTGACTCCACAGACTCAAGGACAGCCAGCTGAGGTCACTTCCTCCAACACTAATATGTAAACAAGCTACTCACTTGGGGTTTTTTTCAGTTAGTGTTATTCAGAGACAGTAAAATGCTGTAGAACATTCATTTTGGTTGCAGTTGTGGAAATGGAGCATGTATAATTACCAATGTGGGTAGTAGTCCATCTCATAGCCTTACTTATGCCAGTGAAGGATATTATCTCATTATATCAGCTTAGCAGTCTTCTTTCCCTGGAATTCAAAATAAACAAGGCACATAAAGGAATGATAAAGCAACTAATTATAAGGGACATTATTTTAAAAACCAAAGAGTAGTCAAAATCCATTAATGGACTGTTTTACATTATTAAACTACTTCCAAGAAAATATCTAGTTTTTTTCATCATAAACATTCTCCATTTAAAACGTAACTTGAACCTAACTCTATGGTCAGCTATTTTTTGAATAAGTATATTGTGTGCTTTCATTTATGACAGGGTAAAGATGAGTGAAATTTTTAACTACATTATGTCTATCATCCAAAGTAATTTAGAAGATAGTCCTGCTACATGGAGTGTCTTCTTTACTACAATGCTAATAATGACTAATATCTGGGAAAATAGAAAATATAGCTGCTAGCAATGACTCGTTTTAGCATATATTTTAGAATTTTTATTTGAATAGAAAGTGCTGTTCTAATTCAACGATAAAGTACTTCCAGACCTTCAGAAACTTGTTGGATGCATTTTTCAGATTGCAATAAAATGAAGCTTTGGCTTTGCTTCTCAACTCTGAGTCCTTCAACACAACTGAACCTCAAGTGGAACTTCATTCTTTCCTTCTTGCTGACTGATCAACTCCAGGAAGAAAGGTTCTGCAAGGCTGAGCCCATGTCTTGTTATATCCATGAAAGCTTTTGCTCAGCACTCAATTGCAAGTGGAACTGTGCTACCCATCCCCTAGAGATATGGGAGCCACAGAATCCTGCTCAACAGATCAGTAACATGTCAAAAGGGAAGAGAGGTTGCTACTGGAACAGAACAAATTGTGTAATCAACAGATTACAATAAAACCAGCTAATTTAGGAGCAGCTCTGTATTTCCCATAGCTGCAAGAGTGGGCAGTAACTTCCTTTCCAGCTGTGTCATTTCTTTGCCAGGTTGCTGCTTCTTCTTGGAAGAAGAAAAAGGTGAAACATTTTGATGAACCCTTTACTTTGCCTTCCTTGGCAAGAAGAACATCCTGGGAGATCCTATATTTTACACTGTGCAGTTCATACGAGCAAACATTTTTGGCAGAATGAATGTCAGAGAGAGAAAATGGCAATGTTTGAGCAAAGATATGGGGTACATGTAGTAACAGAAAAGCACGAACACCCATTCCTCCCAGTAGTAATTCAGTATTGCAAGCCGTTGTAACTCACTCTCCCCCATTTCTATTTCTAGTATAAAATAGAGGAACTCTGCTTCCATAGCTATGTATGATTGCCACATATGCTGGGTTTAAAGCACTCATTGAAAGACAGAGTATTGCAGCGTAGTCCAGTTGGTGGAACCTGATCTGGCCTTCAGGATTCCTGCCCCATAGACTTAGAGGCAATGAGAGCTGTTGTCAGAGTTGTCAAATTCCTTCTGTGGCACACAGGTTTCATGGCTCAAGCAGACCTTCCCTGACATGTATGCCATGAATATATCCCACTGTACAATAAACTTTTGAGACCCTGTTTACAGCAGGAAACTCTTGAAAGACTGGTATTTGAAACTAAACTAGCTGAAACTGGTAACTGAACGAAACCCTTTCCTGGCAAGAGGAATGCACCTGTTACATCAGCACCCTGGGCCATATATATGTCAGTAGCTGGTTAACAAAACCCAGCCCTGGAAACAATGCTGCAGAGTGTATAGCTTTGTTAATGGGTTTGGTAGCAGGACCAATAAAGTTCATTGTTGAGTTTCCCTACAAATGGCTTCCTTTGTGCTGCAGCTTTTTACATCAGCTTTTAACTAGACCTACCAGTTGTACTAGCCAGACTGAGGGCATGATCTTCCCAGAGACTCTGGTTCCCATGAAGTGAAAAGGGGGCTTCTGAAACATCCCTAGAATTGCCCTTGGGCTTCTGAAATGGACCTCTTCTCTTTGCGCAGGAGACTTCTCTGTCCTCTCTTCCAGGAAAGGAACAGAAGAAAATCAAGGCAGATTGCTTTGATTGCTTTTTTTTCCTTTCCTTTTCTCTTCTTTTTTTTTTTGGTTTTTTTTTTTTTTGGGTTTTTTTGGGTTTTTTTGCAAGAATCAGGGGCAATGCTGATTTCTAAGGCTCACATGACAAATAAACAAATCCACCTGCCACTCACAGCTGGTGGTTGGGTCACTGTGGCCCTACCAGGCCAGCTCACTGATTCATCTTATCTCTACTTTTCTGAGCTTTAGCACCAGATGGCACTTGCACATTAACTCCCCACACTCAGAGAATGGGGGGCAATCAGGCTGTCCTTGCAGAGCAGGAACTAAAGCCAGCCCTCATGGGATGGATTCATGTGCTACAGGCTCAGGACGTAGGAAGCAAGTGGGGAAGAGGAAGAGTCATTCCCAACAGGCAGTTTTTGAGTGAAAATCTTTTGTGTATGTGACCGTGAACTGTCAAGAGCACAATTTGAAATTGTTTGACTGTGTTGCTTAAAAGCGAGCACTTGGGCGAGCACTTGGAACGGGCACAAATTATTAAACAGTTCCTCTTGATCCAGGAACAGGCAAATTGCACTTTCCCCAGAGAAAGGGAGGAATCTTGCTCAGAGGCAAAGCTATTTCTATGGGAGGGTGTTGAGGAGGCGCTGCAGCAACATTAAAAGAAGCTAATCCTTTCCTCTAGATTTGGAGCAACGTACAGTGAAGAGGGACGAATATCCACGTAATTACACTGGTCTCCTACGAGGACGACTGAGCAAAATCCCAATTTGTTTCCTCATTTATTTGGTTTTGTCTTGGCTAGGGTGACATTTCAACAGCAAGTCAGAAAGGCCAGGTGAGCGCCAGCCCGCGCGGCCTGGGCCCGGCGCTGCGGTTTCCCCGGCGGCCAGCGGAGGGAGGCTGCTGCGGTCCCTCCGTCCTGGGGACCGCGGGGTCCGGCCCCAGTGCGTACCTCCCGGGGAATGGCTGACAACGAGTGCAGCGCGCCTCCTTGCAGTGATGGCCTCCGCCGAGGAGCACAGTGAAACAGCTGGTTGTTTCCTTCAGAATTAAAGCCTCTGGGGGGGTCAGACCAAGCCGCAAAGTGGGAAGCAGGGGTGAGGCAGAGAAGGATTTAGGCGCAATTACCGGAGCCCTCCATCACTCTGAAGGCAGTGACAGCAGGGCATCCGTGGGCAGATCCGCCTGAACGACGCCATTGGCGCGGATTCCCGGGCTGCCCTGGGCACGCACCGGATACGTCAGCCCTTACCTGGGTGGCCCTGCACGGCCCGGCAGCCCCGGCTTGGGGCAACGAGGAAGGGCCGGGGCTCCTGTCAGCCCTCCTGTAACTTGCTCTCGAGTTTTGCTATGAAAACAAAAGCAAAACAAATAGTTCCATTCCTCCTGGCACGAAAATAAAGCTTGGGCACAACCCGGGCTGGTCGAAAGGACTCCATTGTCGTTTGTAAATGACATATCTTTGCAACCGCTCGCCCCATCTCAAGCCAGCGGGGAGCCGCCCGTATCCCTGGAAGCGAGAGGTAGCGGCGAACAAAAGACAAACTCCGAACTGACATTGAAAATAAAAGTGAGCTCTGGTTACCCCCAGAGTAAGATCGAGGGGGAAAGGTCGCCTTTCCCCAGCGTACGTACTGCCGGCGGGCGCGGGAGAGCGCCCCCGAGTCTCGGCCCAGTGCGCCATCCTCGCAGCCCCGAGGGCGCGGGAGGGAGCGAGAAGGCGCGGAACCCTCGCCCCGCAGCACGTACAGGGCAGGTTGCAGCTCCCCAAGCCCCTCGGTGGCGCGGCTCGGGGGCACGGGGAAGGCTTCGAGATCAAACCAGGCGGCAGTAGGCAACAATCCTCCACGCCGCCCGCCGCCGCCGAAACAGAAAAGGGCTGCGGTAACACAAATGCCGGTGGACGACTCCCGGCCCGCCCCTCCGCTCTGCACCCACAGGCACGTCTTGTCTGTCGCCTCCGCGTTCAACCCCACCCGGGAGCCGAGAGGCCTTTTCCCCGGCGCCGGAGCGGCCGCGGGCCTGGGCGAGGGAAGGGGAAGGGAGGGCGGCGAGGTGACCCACTTAAAAGCTGAGTTCCTTTTTGAAACACTTAAGAGACGACAGGGTGGAGGACTGTGAATGTATGCGTAAATATATACTCATGCATACCCACTACTGGAGGTATGCACCCCCACGCTTGTATGTGTGTGGGTAGGCATGTCTGGGAACACAGAAAAGCATATAACTCCTAAGCTATCTATCGTACTATACTCATAGCTATACCTAAAAGCAGATAAGTAGATCCCAGCGGGATTCTGTTTGTAGGCATATACCAACAAAAAGTACTTTTGCATGAGTTTGTATCTGTGTAAACTATGCCTACATTTTTAACTATCTCTACAAACTAACTTTATGTAAATTGTCTCAACACCTAACTTCCAGAAATCCTCTGCATAAATCATCTCTTACTTGGATGTATCAAAAATGCTTTGGGACAACGATAAGTCTTGTGTGTATGTACTGACAGTGTTGCGGGGGTGAGTCTGCTGACACTGAGGAACCCAAATGTGGAGGGATTGTATTAACTGCTGACAATATCTGTGCCAGGATGACGGGGTCAGACAGCAGTTCACACACCGGCGCGAGTGCTGCTGCTATCCACCCCAGGCTACTGGGGCACCCATGCCTACAAACAGTCCTTTCTCCCGGGTCCCCACGCTGGACAGCCACAGAGGGGCGCGGTGGGGCTGGCGGGCCGAGGCGTGCTCCGGGGCCCCTCCGCCCCCACCCTGGCACGGCGGCCCTCCGCCCGCCGCCGCGGCTCCAGCAGCCCTGCCCTGGCACCCCGCACCTGGCCCCACCCTGGCCCTCTTGGCCGGGAACGGCCTGGCGAAGGAAAGGACGAGGAGGGTGTCGAAGGATTAGGGCAGGAGGGCTTAGCCGTCCGCCAGGAATCGGGGAAGGAGGGAAAAGAGCTGCGCAGAGGCAGTGCTGCCCTCGCTCTCACAGAGCCTTTTGAGTGGGGCCGCCAGGGACCCGTGGCGAAGGGGCCCCGAGAACCCCCAGCTGGGAGATGCTCCACGCCCTGGGCAGCTGGAGGAGCAACTGTGCGTGCGCTGCGGAGGGGTGAGGATTTGCGCTTTAGCCTTTGGTGGCATCGCTGATTGCCTTGGGTTCCCACGCCAGGGGAAGAGATTTCGGCCGGTATATTTAGGGGTTTCTTCCACCCGAACAAGATAACCAGGGCAGGGGGGCTTTCCCACGGCTAGGAATTGTCCCCATGAGCCACAGCAGGCGTTTCCCCTCCACGTTCCCCCCCCCACCCCACATACACACAGCGCTCCGTGCCTAGGGAGCTCTCGCAAGGTGCGTCTCTGGGAGGACTCCTGCCTTACACGCCCAAGCATGTGCTTTCCAGGCAGGGAGCGGCTCCCAGCGCCCAGCCCGCGGCCGGGAGTGACACGAGTCCGCCCTACCCGATCACTGAGGAAACCTCCGCTCCCGGCGTAGGTGTGCCGGGCGCATCTTCCCTTGTGGGGTGGGCATGGGGGGAAAAGGGTGTATTACATCGACATGCACAAGCAATCAGATGAAGTTTCTATGAGCTCGCTGAGGGTGAGTGTAGGGGGAAGAGTTGCGGCCAGCTGCTTCAGTGGTATACTTTTTCAAGGTACAGGGCTTCGGGACGGTCCTTTACCTCTCTCTATGGATGTGTTAAGAGTTGTGCTGATGACCAGGGGAGAAGAAAGAGTTCTGCTTTTGCCATCTCTAACTCGGGCCTCTCCAGGAGCGATTGGCCCCGCCGCAGAGCCCTGCTCCCGCGGCAGAGCGGGCTGTACAGCTGCAGGCAGGGCCGACTCCTCAGCACTGAGACAGGGGGCGGCAGGACTGAACAGGAGGTGCCCCGTTGTGCCGGTGGCTTGGTGGAACCAAGCACGCACCCGAGTACTGACCCATCGGGTGCTCGGAGTACCTAAGTCTTTGTACCAAAAAGTTACGCCTAGAAAGCCTCTTTCTTGCTGAGAAAGAATTTGCCTGCGGGTTGCGTGGGACCCTTCCCCTCTGCCCTCCGAGGCCTTCGACAGCTCTGGCTGGCCGAGCACATTTGATTCCCCTTGGGGAGGCACAGCAGCTCGTATAAAAAAGACATTGTTGTCTTTGGAGAGCCCTGTGCGCACTTTCAAAAGCTGATCCTTGAGTTCCCAGCCCCCGCAATCCAGTTGATGAGGAAACGCGCTGCGGTCTTGGTGGCACCGTTTCCTTTGGGATTGGCACCATTTGATTGACAAACTCTCCCATTCTTCCACCTCTCGAGTGTTATCAAAAGGATTGTGTGGGGTCAGAAGCTATTGAAGGGACGCCCGTGTAGCCGCATTTCTGCAAACACGGGGTGAAAACTGTGCCTTTCTCATGAAAATGCTTCCACCAGGCAAAACGCATCTCATCTTCCTTGCTCCCCTCCTTCGCATTTCTTTTTAACTCGAGTGTTTTACTCAGCAGCATCATCAGGTAAACGGACATATCACTAAAGGCAGCCTAGGCAAAGAACCTGTTGGGGCAGCCACCCTCCCCGTGGCTTGGGGGCAGTCATCTCTGCTAGATGAAACTCGGGTGGAGGGTTTTAAAGAAAAGGGTGAGCGACTGGACACGGTAGCAGCGAAGAAGTTTTCTTGCCCCTGGTTCGCGGTGTGATTCTCGTTTGAAGCGGGAAAGAAGGCTGATCTGCTTCCGTTTCATCGAATCGATCTAGCAGGGCTAAAAAGTGATGTCGGGACCCAGCGGGGCATAACTGTGCCTGTACGCGCCCTGGTGTATTCCTAATTCAGAAGTCACCCGTTCCCCAGCAAAGGTGATCGAAGCTCTTTCTCATTAACTTTCCTCTACCAGACCCCGCGCAGAGCCAAGGCCGGACTCGCTCGGGATAACCTAACCGAGCAATGTTTAGGAGGCAATCTAACCTGTGCTCATTCGAGCGGGAGGATGAATAAGCTCTCCCAGCCGCAGCCGGCGGCAAAAGGAGTCTTTCCGGCGGCGCTCCGGGGACGGCGCAGTGTGGCGGGGCGTCTCGCCCGCCCCCGCTCCCAGCGCTTCGCGCCCCGTTTCGGCCGCCGGAGCTGATGCTGGGGTCTCTCCAGCTGCCCCACCTCTCACTCCCTGGGTGGAAAAGGAGTCGCTGCTCCTGCCACACAAATTGCGTGGCCACTTGCCATCGTTCGTCTCTGATTAAAGCCGACCGCAGCGTCATTTGGGTGGATTCTGTGGTATTTATTTTTTTCCCCCCTTCCATCCACCCTCTTCTTTTTAACGCTCATGAAACAGGCACGAAACTGATGTGTTTGAGAAAATCGGAGGGAAAAGAAAAAAAAAAACCACAAACAAACACACAAACCCAAAACAACCAAACCACCAAGGCAAAGTCGAGTGTCTCTCTGGAGGAATAAAACCAAAGACCGTACTGGAAAACAGGCGCAGAAAGGGCAAAAAGAAGGGGCAGGGGGGAAAGAAATGTTCTAGAGATCTAGAAAGATAAGATTGTAAGATTTTGAAAGAAAAGAGGAAAGAGAAGTAGTAAAAGCAAAGTCGCCTTTCCCTGCCTTTAGTGACCCAGCAGACTCACAACCAGCCCACTTCGGGATATTCAATCTTGAGGGAGCTGGTGCCGAAAGAAGCTGAGATGATGTAAGAGAGCTGGAGACCTGATTGAAGGAAAGTTGCCCCGATTATATTTGTGTGGAAAAGCTCACCTCTTGCAGAGCTCTAAAGTGTAATCAAGACTGAGGCTTACACTTGAAGGATGTTAACTCTCATACGGGAACCAACTTTCTCCTAAACGGTTTCTTGCCTAGTGAATGAGAGCCTCCCAATTGAAGCAAAATGATCCTTATGTACTAATATCAAGCACAGTCACAAAGCGACCGGCTATTTATGCTGCCACTTTAGACAAAGATATTTAGTTATTCCCGGGTAGCAAGTGCACTTTTGCATTTTTAAGCACGAACCAGCCGAGCACAAACATATTTACAAGTGCAATTACTAAATAGTTACTTGACACTTCAAAGTCCCAGGGTTAACTTTACAGGGTTAAAATTACCTTCGCTGTAATTTTCTTAATACTCAGGTAATCGCTGTATTAAACTGGGTTTGCCTGGGCTGTAGGCCGAATTGTGAAACACTCGGTGGAGGTTTCTCTCCTCCGCCCAGATCACCCCGAAATATAAGCTTTGGAGACATTAGGCATCGGGAGATTTTTTCAAAGACCCGAGTGACATTAACTGCTGGCTGCCTGTACGTGTGTGTGGCTGTGAATGGATCGCTTTTGTTTTCACACCGGATCCGAGAACAGATCTGAAAGTGCCAGAAATTGCAGTTTATTGGAAAGTACGGGGAATTCATTGGCAAGGTCGTGTAGCAGATGACCTGAGAGGTCTTCTCCATCCAGCTCCCATGCTGTATAAATAACCTTAGAAAGCAGCTTCAGGTTCAGCAGGACCACGAGTGCCTGTGAGAGTCTTTCCCTTTGAGAATAACAAGCGACGTTTTGCACTAACCTATTTTTCATCGGTCTCTTGCCCCAGGAAATTAAATTACTGTTTGATTTTGCAAATTTCTATCTTCCACCTGTCCCTGAGATACAGAAAAAAATGCCTAGGTGGTAGGAACTTTTGGGTTTAGGGAGAGAAACGATTCTTGCACTGGGTGTCTTAGCAGACAGACACAGAAAGTGCTCCCGAGATGCTAAACTCCAAGTGCTTGTTCAACCCCAGCCGGCCGGGGCATCTGACAATCCAGTGCGGGGAGTGCGGGGCGCGGGGAGCTGTGGCCCGGCGGGAAAGATCTGCTCTCCGGAAAGTTGCCCTCCCGGCGGCGGGGCTCCTTCCGGACCAAACTTAGTGGGGGAAGAGGGAGACTCGGTCCTTTAGCTCACCGACATTCCACCCCTTTTCCGCAGCTCTCACAAAGGCTGGGCTGACAGCCTTGCCACCCGGGAGCTGTTTTTAAATCCTTTTATCCAGTCAAATGGTGGTCTTTCTGCCTTGCCTTCCATTTCCCGTCCACGATATTGCCACCTCGGAGAAAAATAAAATGAGTTGTGCTCACGGGATCTCTTTCCCTTTTTCCCTCTCTCTCTCGTCCTCTTTCTCTCTTTTTTTTCTTTTTTTCTTTTTTTTTTCTTTTAAGACATAAAAAAAATCCTGACAAGTAAAACTTAAAGGTGTTTACCTTGTCATCAGCATGTAAGCTAATTATCTTGGGCAAGATGTAGGCTTCTATTGTCTTGTTGCTTTAGTGCCTATGCCCCGCCTCTGGTGGCAGCCTAAAACCTGGCGTCTGGCTAAAACAAACGAAAGGCAGCCCTGAGCCTCCACTCAATCCAATTAAGGCGGACTTCGTCCACTCGGTTACGTGTACATCCAACAAGATCGGCGTTAAGGCAACACCAGAATATTTGGCAAAAAAAAAAAAAAAAAAAAAAAAAAAAAAAAAAAAATTTGCCTCCCCTTCCTTTTTTTTTTTTTTTTTTTCCCCAGCCGCCGAATCATGTCGATGAGCCCAAAGCATACGACTCCTTTCTCAGTGTCTGACATCTTGAGTCCTTTGGAGGAAAGCTACAAGAAAGTGGGCATGGAGGGCAGTAACTTGGGGGCTCCCTTGTCAGCCTACAGACAGTCTCAGGTTTCTCAGCCGGCCATGCAGCAGCACCCCATGGGCCACAACGGAACAGTGACTGCCGCCTACCATATGACAGCGGCAGGGGTCCCCCAGCTCTCCCATGCTACGATGGGGGGCTATTGCAATGGGAACCTGGGCAACATGAGCGAGCTGCCGCCTTACCAGGACACCATGAGGAACAGTGCTTCAGCGACAGGATGGTACGGCACTAACCCGGACCCCCGCTTCTCCTCAAGTAAGTCATACCGGGGTTGGGTGGCCAGCGGGGGGTGGCCGCGCACCTGCCCCGCCAAACCGCGGGCAGCGGGCGCCGGGGGCTCCGCGCCAGGGCAAAAGTCGGTCCAAATCTCAGACGCATTCCCCCCCCCCAAATTCCTCTTCCTCCCTGAGGATCGTGCCCGGTTCCTTCACCCCAGCTGGTTGCATGTCAGCCTCCCGCAGCTGCTTTTGCGGAGTAAGGGGGTTGGAAGCCCGGCGGTGGCGGGGAGCGGGAGCCCGGGGCTCGCCGTCCAGCGGGGCGGGAGTGGCGCAGCCCGGCGGCCCAAAGGGAGCCGGCCGTGTCCGTTCGCCTGCACGCCGCCCGGCACAGGGCAGGCGAGAGGGGAAGCCGAAGCCTCCGGGACCGCGTCCCGGGAAGCGGCAGGGGAGCGGCAGAGGAGCGGGCGAGTCCGCCCCGGTCGGCTCCGGCGGAGCCGCTGCTCGTGGCCGCTGCCACCGCGCTGTCACATCAGGGACTTGCTTGGCTATCCCCTACCGGGCAGGACGAGGGGCGACTGGCCGCCTTTATTCACCGGGGCTGGGCCGGGAGAGAAGGGGGTCCCGCTGCCAGCTGCTTGCTCCGGGAACGCATAGTCGTTGTTTAGAAGCGCTGGCGCCCTGAGGCCGGGGATGGGCTGCCGGGGGGCTGCGGAGCTCCGCTGGGGGCCGGCGGCGGCGGGGGCTGCCCGGAGCGCGGGGCCCAGCTCGAGCCGGGCCGGGCCAAGCCAAACCGCCTAAAACGTGCCGCCTTCTCCCTTGCAGTCTCCCGCTTCATGGCGCCGTCCTCGGGCATGAACATGGGCGGCATGGGCAGCCTCGGGTCCCTGGGAGACGTGAGCAAGAGCATGGCCCCGCTCCAGAGCACGCCGCGGAGGAAACGGAGGGTCCTCTTTTCTCAGGCCCAAGTCTACGAGCTGGAGAGACGTTTCAAGCAGCAAAAATACCTCTCCGCCCCGGAGAGGGAACATTTAGCCAGCATGATACATCTCACCCCGACTCAGGTCAAAATCTGGTTCCAGAACCACCGCTACAAGATGAAACGCCAGGCCAAAGACAAGGCTGCGCAGCAGCAGATGCAACAGGAGAATGGCTCCTGCCAGCAGCAGCAGTCTCCCAGAAGGGTGGCGGTGCCAGTGCTTGTGAAGGATGGCAAGCCCTGCCAAGCAGGCTCCAACACACCCACAGCAGCTATCCAGAGCCATCAGCAGCAGGCAGCTACAACGATCACAGTGGCTACCAATGGCAACAGCCTCGGACAGCATCAGAGCCACCAGACAAACAGTGCGGGGCAGTCTCCAGACATGGGACAGCACTCGGCCAGCCCTTCCTCTCTGCAGAGTCAAGTCTCCAGTTTGTCTCACCTAAACTCTTCTACTTCTGACTATGGCACTGCCATGTCTTGCTCCACCTTGCTATACGGTAGGACCTGGTGAAAGGACTAAACAAAGAAAAAAAAAAGGCAAAAAGAAAAAAAAAAAGCAGATTTTCCCAGTTACACAGATCTCTGTCCTCTCCAAATTATTGTGTGCTTTTCTTTTTTCTTTCATTTTCTTCTTCTTTTTTTTTTTAATGCTTTTCTCCCTTCCCCTCGTTTTACTGAGTGGCAGTCTGCGGACCTCTAAGAGAGAGAGAGAGAGACTTTTTTCGTTTGGTTTTGTTGTTACTCTTGATGGTTTTGGGTCTTATTTCCCCCCCCCCCCCAGAGTTGTTGTATGGGGTGTTTAAAGTATTCTGACTAATAACCGTGGAGCAGTCTGCAGAAACGGGACCGTCATTAGGCATGGTCCGAAGGCTTGGATTTCAGATGTACACTATGCCAGCGTCTAGGACTTGCATGTAAATACAGAGATTTTGGGGGATGGGGTGGCTTTCCCCCCCAAAAAAAAACCGCATTCGCGTCACCCAGACACAAGAAGCAGCTTCCCCCTCCCAGGTCTCTCCTAGCCCACCGCCAGGGCCAGCGGATGGAGACGTGGAGTCATCAAAGGCTTGGCTTTTATTTTCCTCCTTACGTTTGATGTGAACCTGTAGCTGTATAATGCTGTCAAAAGTTGGACTAAACCCATAGTTTTTAGTAGCCTGTATATTTTGTTGTAAAAAGAAAAGGAAAAAAATACAATCAACCAAACCAATCCCATCTTTTTTATGGACACTGATCGCCCCGTCGTAAATCCTCTGGCAGTTTGTTATTTGCGCACGCCGCCTTTTCCTGTTGTAACTTATGTAGATATTTGGCTTAAATATAGATCCTAAGAAGCTTCTAATAAATTATACACATTACGAATATTCTTTTTTATTTCCCTTTGGTTCCTTCTCCAGACCCTCCTTTCCTTGCACTTTTTTTTTTTCCTTTTTTTTTTTTTTTCCCCCGCTGGATGGAGAAACAACCCGGGATGTTGCCAGACCCCGGCAGGCCATTGCCCCTCCCAGGCCCCGGACCCTGTTCCCAGAGGGGAGCTGCGCCAGTGAGTTAACGGGATACAGGATCAGTCCTCAGCGTGCAAACGAGACAAGCAAACGTGTGAGATTCCACGAATTCGAATGCGAAGGGATTGAGTCCAAATTCATTAGCCTGAATATTGAGGGGAGGGCGGTGTGAGGGGGGCAGGGGACACCTCAGCGACTTCTTGCTAGAGAAAGCAAAGTTTTCCGGGACCAGAAATTCAAATGCCAAAGGTACGGAGGAGAAAGAAAGCAAAAGTCTCATGCCACTAGAAAAAAAAAAATAACGAAGAACCCGCTGTCAGTATAGAATATGGGGCCGATTTAAAAAGAGCGTCCAGTTTTAATACCTTGTAAAAAATAATTTCTACCACGTTTTCCTATGTACTTGTATTTCAAAGGAAGTACAGTCACCTTATTTATAATCAAAATAAAAAGATAGTTTATTGTGTACGACATGTAGTTTGAATTAATTTTCTTTATCAGGATATGTTTAATTTTCTACACGTACCCAACCCTCGCAAGTACACCCACACACACGGCCACGCAGGTTCCCCTGCACAGCCCGTCCCATTACCCAGGAGGAGGTTAGCTCGGTGGAACACAGATTTTGTTGTTTCGGGTGCTCTTTTTCTTGTGGATTTTGAGGGGGCTTTGTTTGTTTGTTTGGGGGGGGGGGGGCGGGGTGGTGGTGCGTAGCTATTTGGGAAGTTTGTAAAGAAGGAGACGAGGAGAAAGTGTTTGTGCGCGCACGTGGATGGGTGTGGGTGGGTGCGCGCCTGGCCGAGACACCGAGGGGCGGTTGGGAGGAAGAGAAATATCGGTAATGCAAGGCAGCTAGGTATTAAGTTTTCTGTAAATATATAAAGCATATGAAGCTAAACAGCTCGTATCGGACGAGTCTGAAATCCTTGTAATTCACTACCTTTAAGGTCTCAAATATCCCTTTTGTGAGTGTAACAAAATAAGAAGTCCCTCATCCTATAAGACCTCGTAACGTGTTTTTCTTTGCATCTGCTGCTCGGTTTCGGGTTTTTTTTCCAAATCCTCTCAGTTAAACCACGGAAGAGGATCACAGTCATTGGAACACCTAATATTTTTGAAGTGAAAGGAAGCTACTTGCCTGGGATGGAAAGAACCCAACCTCCAATTTAAGTAGCACCTTTTGAAAGCTCCAGTCTTTTATTTAGACAAGATAGCCGATGTTAGTGGGACACCAAGTGTTAGTCTGGATGGAGAAGAAGGGAAATACACGGAAGAAAAAAAATTATCGGATTCTTTCTGACCACCTCCCTCTTATTTCTAATTGGAAGACATCACGTGTGTCAACAGGAATTTCGAGACCTTTCATTCTTTATATTGTGTCCTGCTTTATACAGCGACATTCTCAACTAATCCAAAGAATATTCCATATTTTTTTTTCTTTTTATACGGCGAATATTGTTTCCAGATCTACAGCATCATGTTAAGCATGGCGGGGGATGGGCGATGGCGTGGGGGAGGGCGCGATGAAGTGTCCGGAGCTTAGTGCTGTTATTTATGCTAAAAGAAAAAAGTGTTGGGGATTCCTGGTCAGTGGTGCAGCGCTGCCAGCTCCCGCGGAGGGGACGAGAGCAGTGTTAACTCTACGGATTTTTAAAAATTAGAGTTAAGTTTCTCCCGGAGTTTATGTACAAGACTGAGAGTAAGTGCTGTAGTTAAATCGACATTTCCCATTCAGATGTAATGAATGTTTGCATTCTTTCAAACCCAGGAACGTTCAAAAGTGAGTAGCATTGGAAGGCATTAATACAGCCGATAAATATTATACCCCCGCCCCCCAATATTAGAGTTAGCATGTTTGATATAGATCCAACCAGTAACTTTTCATTACAGACTTCGGGGGAAATAAATTATTTTATTGTGTCTCGGCAACCTCATAAACACATATTTGGTGGTGGGTGTAATTACTGTAATGGATTATTATGTACACTGACTTATCTTTCTTAAACTAGATTTAGTTTCGATTAAATAAACTCGTTTCCACTTTGTCTGATGTCGGCTTAGTTTAAAGTCTGTTTACTTGTTCCACAGAAAGGTGAATTCATCTCTTTATTAAGCACTAGAGACGGAGCAAACACAGTTCAAACTGTATTTACATATCAATCAGGAGAAATGCAAACAAACTGCTCTTTAACATTTTTATAGAGTTTTTTTATCACATTGTGATATTGCCTTTTATATTTTTATTTTTTTTTATAAACCAGTTATGCCTTGATTAGGACGAAGATATTTGGGGGGGGGGGGGGGGGGGGTTTTAAAAAAAACACAACACTCTCAGTCTCCAGTCTCTGTTGAGAACACTCACGAGAACTTAGTCACTGTAGTTTTTTAATTAATATATGTGCCTCCGTCTAAACTTCTGCTTTTTCCAATGCGCTGATTTTCAGTCTCCCGGTAATCAATGCAGAACTTGGATAATGAGATGGCGAAGGGGAGGGGCAGCATGATTCAAATCTGAAAAGATGGAAGAGATGCATATTTCTCAATATAACCGCTTTATCAACGCTAGACCGTGGGTACCCTGTATTTTGAGTGATAAAAGGATCTAGTGAAGAATGGCTATTCCCTCCTACTGCCTCACTACCTGACACTGTGTAGGAGAATCGCGGAGGGTAATTTTTTCTGCTGGAAATAGGAGTTCATGCCTAAGTGCCATGAGGAGTACATGTAGTAGCACAGCAGGCTGGGGAGGGGGGGGGGGTGGCAATGTAAAAACAAAAAAAAAGA
>JAWWTY010000156.1:39472693-39538529 GCA_035222235.1 Margarornis squamiger | reverse complement strand
TTCTCCAGGGAATTACTGTCATACAGTGTAGTGCATATTCTGACCTCAGGATCTTAGAAAAGCAGTTGAATTGTATTTATCTTATGCATTGTTGAATGGATTTTTGTGTTTCTTTGTATGGATTTTACATTTGTACAGAAGCACAAATGGTGTACTAAATTATCTAGGAAGAAAAAGACTTGCTGTGCTTGTTAAAATAGATGGCATAACCAGTGTAAAGAAAGTGAAGAGTGATAATGTTGAGTATACACAAGAAATTTTAGAAGAATGTTAATGGATTAAAACAACCTAGACAAAGCTGGTGGTCAGGTGATTTATGGGTAGGAAGAGTAAAATTTTGGAGCGCAGCAGGATCAATAGGACACTCACACTGATGATCTGATACTAAATATAATCAATATAACATCAGATTCTAATAAAGAAAAGGCAAAAGCATTAAACACATATTCTTATGTAGGACTTGCCTGGAGATTTTCACATTTCTTATATAACAGGGACATCTTGATCTTAGCAGTTTTAGGTTCTTTGCACTGAACATCTAGGAAAGAACTGACACAACAATTCTAATTGTTAGTGTTGTCCTATGTTGCAGAAAATTCTTGGTAATTTCAGATTATATTTGAAAAATGATTCATTTTCTCTTCAAACTTGTTTTTTTGCTGTTGTAAATGTGAACAAAAACTGACGTGTGGCATGGTGGGTACAGCTTTGTAAGAAACTAATTAAGACAATCCGGGATTTAGTTTGAAGTTGATAGATTTTTCTGCACCAGCCACTTCATTGATTGATACCACAGCAAACATTTCAACCTAGTTAATATTTTGTTTCAAATGGGCTTATGGAATTTGACCCACGCTTAACCCTATCCAGGTACAAAAAAAATGAAGATTCCAGATTTGTGGTAAAATGTTTGCAGGCATTTAAAAGGGCTAAATATGAAATACTGCATGTAGCTTGGATGCATACTGCTTACACATCTGGCTTATATGGGAGCCAGACTTGTAAAAATACAAAGTAATGCAAAGTACTTTACAACATCATTTTAAAAAATAATTTCTACCTAAAAATTAAAAGGGAATTATTTCCTTTAATAACATTGTCCCTTTATAATCTGTCTTAGTGAATAAAAAATTACTAAACTAACACTGTATGGTGTTTGTAAAGAACAATTAGTAAACTAGTAGCCATTACTTTAATAACAGGATAGTTGTATTGATTTGAGCTATAAAAAAAAAGATTATTTTTCCCCCATTTCTACTGTAAATGTTAAATACCTTTTTCAGATTGACAAAATTTGGGCCCTGAAGTTAAGTGGGTGTATGCTCAGTCATCCATCTCTGCAGCAGTGGTGAGCTGCCTGCGAGGCTGTGCTGGAGAGATACAGGTGGGAAAGCACTGAGAAGTGGCACACTGGCTGCCAAACAGATGAAGGGAGTGAAGGCTGAGCATCAGAGCTGCTTTGGCATTCACAAATGTAGGGTTTGTTGTCAGCAACTGCTGCGCCAGTGTATTGAATTAATAAGACACTGGTTTTTTTGTTCCATTTCTCTTGGCATTTTAGCATATGAGCTCAAAAGTGTAACTATACACAACACTATTTATAGGTATGTGCAAACATTTAACAAATATCTAGTACACATTGCTATGTGTGCTCGGAGGGTTCTGTTGTTGGGGTTCTTGGATTTCTAAATGTTCCCATCTTTATTGTCTGACTTTGGCTTGAAAAATGCCTTTTCATTATCCATGAAATTCCATTCATCTTCGGCTTACAAATAAAATGTTAGAAATCTCCTGTTCCTCCCCCCACCTCTTGCATTCTTCAGGAAAATTTTGGCAGCATTTGAAATAATAAATAGCTACTCAGTGATTTTAAGCGTAGGTTTGTGGCATTGCCACAATGCGGAACACTTAGTGGAGAAATGAAAAGGCAGAGGAGATTCTTGTCTCTTCCCCACCACGCTGTAGTGTTTAACCTCACCTGTGTGCACCCACATATTTTCTCATGCCAGCTGACACTTATTTTTACTAGTACAAGTAGCAGCAGTCTGTCTTCCAGGGATGAGGGATGAGAGTGCAGTTCCTCCTGTTGGCTCAGCTTGGAGGGAAGGAAAGGAACTATTTACTGATATGAATAAAGAGATTTGTTCCCTCTTCTCTCTTCAGATTCCCTTTGAATCCGAACTTGCAGTTTTCCTTTTGAATTTTGTAAACACCCTTCCCTCCCTGCCCCTGCCCCCCAAGCTTGGAAATTGCCTTCAGAGTGCCATACAAAGAAAATAATTTGACTGCCAGTCAGGTACAGCCTAGTGAGAATTAAGTTCCAATGTGACTCTATTTTGATTGCATTGTCTCCATGTGTCCATATGGTCTCTAATTAGTTGGCCAAATCCTGGTTTGTCTCATGGCAGCCAGTGAATCACGTGGATACCAAGAGGCAGTGGCATTCAGGTTGCAGAGGGACAACCAGAAATCTGTAACTGTTCTGTACTATGCTTTCACATTTGAATGCTGATCCATCAATATTCATTCTTTTTTTTCTTTTTTCTCTTTTTTTTTTTTTTTTTTATTTTTTTAAATAAATAATTAGTCTACCTATGCATGTAATGTTAAACTGTAAAGAAGTCTGTGGGGCAACATATCTTGAAGCCAGTTTCAGTTCAGTACAGGAGAACTTAATTATTCTGTGATAGATTTTGATCTGATTTTGAAACGGAATAGTTTTGATTTCTCGCAGTGTATCACAAAGTTGTCAGACTTAAGCAAGGTATGCTGACGGTATGTTGCTCATACTGTGGTGACAGTTTTGAGAAGAGGTCTGACCACACTCTGACCACATTGTATAGCCAGAATGTGCACTGCAGAGCTATTTTGTCTTTTTTTTTTTTGTGCCTGTTGACCATAAAATCTCTGTATCGACCTATTGTGCTAGCTTAGATTGTTGCTGATTTGGACTTCTAATGGGATGTTTAGTGATGAGATGTTTAGATGAACCATTTCTTCTCCCTTCCCACCTTCTCTTGAGGTTAAGGGGGTTCATGTTTGAATAGTTATTGGATGTATTTGATACAAGCACATAATAATTTTTCCTTTAAAATTTAGAAAATTTTTTTAATAAACATTCCAGGATTTGAAATAGCAATGACCAAGAGCAAGGTATACTGCTGTTTCTGTTGCAAATGGATCAGCAGCTAAGGGAATTTCTTAGTTTTTGCCTTTTGTCAAAGTAATCCCAGAATCATACAGATTCATCAAGGTTGGAAAAGTTCTTCAAGATCATCTAGTCTCATTGTCAACCCAGCACCACTATAACCACCACTAAACCATGTCCCTAAGTGCCACATCCAGATACCTCTTGAACATTTCCAGTTCCTCCCCAAGCAACTTATTCCAATGCCTGACCACTCTATCACTGAAGAACTATTTTCTAATATCTAATCTGAACCTCCCCTGATGCAATTTAAAGCCATTTCCTCTTGTCCTTCTGGAGAGATGGCAGAGGGGACTGACCTCCTTTCAGGTAGTTAGTAATGTAGAGGGTAATGAGGTTCCCCCCTGAGCCTCCTCTTCTCTTAGCTAAACAACCCCAGCTCTCAGCCACTCCTCATAAGACGCGTTTTCTAGAACCTGGTAAATGGTAGTTGTTTACAATCTCTTATGAAACTGATGGCTTGAGATTTTCCACTCAAATGCCTTGCAGTGTTTTCTCTTCTTTATGGTAGTTACTTATTCTAATAGTGATTTTTTTTAGTCCAGAGAAGGTCCCTGGATAGAAAGGGGAGATTTTTTTTTGATTAATCACGTTGTTCTTATTCCCTGTAGTGTTTGTTCAGGGATGCAGGTAAGGAGTTCTTTTCTTCATTTGCCTATGTAGTTCTTCAGCCAAAAAGGCATGGGTACTAAGGGAGTAGATTCAGTTTGCCTTTCATGACTCTTTCTAGGAGCTGAGTTCTGCAGCCTTTCCATTTCCAGTGTTTTGAGATGGGGTGCCAATCTCAGCTGGTGAAAAAAGCTTGTGTATGAGGGAAGATGGCTGAAGAAAATGAAGACAAAAATGGTCTTGGCAATTGCCTCTGCACTGTCTTCCAAAGCTGAATCATTGAAATGTCAGGCTAGGGAAGATCTAAGTAGCCGGAGGGATTACAAGAGCAGGATGCTGGTGACCTGTGTAGCCATAATGTGAAGTACACAACTGGTCTGTGGTCAGGATGACTTTTGTTAGACGTTTGATAGAGGTTTGATATCAGTGAGAAATGGTATTGCAGATTGTCCATTCGTCAAACAGTATGGGAACCCCTGTAATAAAAGCTCATCCCTCTGAGGTGTACCAAGCATAAGTCGGTCAATTTAACACAGTTGTCCAACTAGTCCTGCAAACACTTTGGTGGAAGAATCTGTGCCCTCCCTACCTTGGTGCAAATTTCAAGTGACCCTCTCTCCCTGCTACGTGAAACCATTTTTGAAAATAAAAATTAGTTTTTCTTTGTTTCTTTTTTAGCAAATTTCTTGACACTTGAAGGGTACTTATAGAATCGTAGAATGTTTTGAGTTGGGAAGGGCCTTAAAGACCATCTTGTTCCAACCCTCTGCCATGGGCAGGGATAACTCCCACTAGCACAGATTGGTCATGGCCTCATCTAGCCTGGCCTTTACACTTCCAGGGATCATACTTAGTGTGATAGTTCTGTAGAGCCTGCTTCTCAAGAGCCTGAGTTTTGACTATTACCAGACACATTTCCTTTTAGAAGATCCCTACCTCCGAGAAGACAAGCTACGTTAGACTTGTACAGAGTGTTTCTCTCATCAGAAGCTGGCACGAGTTTGTCATTAGCAGACTGAAGTGTTTCAATCTGCTAATACATATCAGTAGTATGAAGAAACATAGCATTGCAATTGCTCTGTATTAATTTTCCGTGTTAAATAACTGATTTCCATAATTATCTGTCTCACAGTACTGGCTGGATCCTGCAAAGACCCTCGCTGAACATAAAGAATTGATAAACAGTATGTATTTAATTTGAACTTAATGGATATATCCAAGGATGAAGTAACAGAGACAATGTTCCATCTATACAGCCTGCACAATATTTATATTATGGTCACAATGGATTGATAGGTCTTGAACAAGTTTGCTTTTGCAGTTCTTAGCTGTATCAAAATTTCACACATAGGTTGCAAATACTATTATTTTTACAGTATTTTTTGTGATTATTGTCCAAGGATTTCTGTATGCTTAAGTTTTATTTTAGGTTAATAAGTGGTGCAATTCTTAATTTGTATAATTAATTTATAGGAGCTGTGATATCTCTATCATAGTCTGGTATAATATAACCAACATAGATTCACTTTGGCTTATGAAAGTAAAATGGTGCCTCTTACTGATAACAGAGGTCTGCTATTACTAATAGTCTTGAGATATTGGAGGTACAAGATCTGTTATTTTTATTATAATTAAAGATTTGGAGACCCTTTATAATAAGGTGTGGAATGAAACATTCATGGAATAAATGTAGCTCTAAGAACTTTGGTACTGAGTTATCAGGATCTTTTGGGAGAAAAGCATTTTTAAAAGGTGAATTCAAAGAACTTTTCCAAATGTTTCTTAATTGAATTGGCACATAATTAAAGTTGTTCTGTAAGATATTTGAAAGTATGGAAGGGATTAGTATTCAGCATTATAACTTATGACAGAGATTCACATTTCATGCACAATTACATTTTTCAAAAAGTTTCAGTGAAAAAAGTATTCAGAGGTCAAGATCAAGCAGCAAAAAAGTATATTGGAGAAGTAGTATGTTAAAAATGAAAACTAAAGTAAAAGCTTTAAAATAAGCAAGAATTCTAAGTAGACAGACAAGATGTGAATAAAGACTAAAAGCAATAATAAAAATTCCTTTTTTTCCCCTCGTGTAATGAGTGTAGATGTATGGATTTGCTATGGGGATGTTACATTATTTTCTGAAACTTTCAGGTCTCATAAAATACTAAGATAGGCTTCTTAGTAGCTGTTTTGTAGTCAACTATTAACAATCCATACAATGAGTTCATCACAACTAACTTTTACACCAAATGTTTTTTTCCCTCAGCTGGTCCACCGTACACTCTGTATTTTGGCATTAAATTTTATGCAGAGGATCCGTGTAAACTTAAAGAGGAAATAACAAGGTACAGTATTCAATGCTGATCTCAGACTAGTAACGTATTTCAGCCAGGTGCATACTGTGGCTGTGTGTCTGGGTTGTTTTTTATTTTGTTGCTTGAACATCTGAATGTTTTTGCTTGAACACCGGTGTGTAGGAAGAAAATTGCTTCGAGGCTCACAGTGGTTGGTAAGGACAACTGTGTGGAAGCCCAGGAAGAAAAGATGCTCTCTGGTGCATCAAAAATCAAAGGGCCTTGTGGTGGTGTTTTTTTTGGCTTTTTTTCCCCTGTTCTGTAATAATGCATTGTCATATCTGCATGTATATTGTGCTGTAATCAAGTTTAGAGTTTTCTTGGATATCAAATATAAGTGCAGGGAATATTCGTCTTTATTGGCCATAGCTTAAATTCCAGAACTGTTTTTCAAGGGGATTTCTTTTGGTCTCCCTAAAACTATGTGAAGGAAATTGAGGAGTTGCATGCTTCTGATTCTTTTACCTAAGCTTGGCCTCTACAAAATATGAGGATGCACACAGTAACACATGTGCATGCATGCACACAGACACATACACACACATGGTTATCTGAACTCTCTCACACAGGGTTTTCTGTTTGGTTTATTTATGAAATGTCTCAGACAATTAGTTTTATGTTCAAAAGGAAATTTGAGAATTTGGATAGGTAGGCGGACAAAATTAGTGTGCTGGCTTGCATTAACAGATGCCAAAATATTTCTTTTGATGTCCTAAGAATATGACACATGAGAATTCATTAGAATGCATGCAAGGTTTTTAATTTTCCTTAATCAAAGGTGGCAGTTGTTGCAGCACAGGCAGAGTATTTTTCTTGTACTGGAGTGAGAAAATTCTTTAGTTTCCATACTGGCACAACAGGAATGGAAGTCTAGCAAACAAGACTTAGACTGGCCTGGTGTAAATAATAAATGCTGTGACTTTGAAGGTAAAAAGGATAAATTGGTGGCAATGGTAATGCCCCTGTACCATGGAATTTTGATGCAGTTTTCTTTTCTTTTCAAGAGGCTCTTTAAATCCTGCTTGCAGGGAAGGACAGATGGGGAGGGACCTTTGGCCACCAAACAACTTGTGACTTCCTCATGGAGGGGCAGGGGGCTGAATTTTCAAAAATTGTTCCTCTTTGCCCAGTGGTAAGGTCAGTCAGTGATTTGCACTGCTGATTAAGTGTGTGAATGTAGTCAAGAGGTGTTGTAATGTGATTAGGGAGCCTCTGTTCATGTCAGTATTTGGTCATGCAGCATTGGCACCTCAGATGGCACAGACAGAGGGCCTCAGATAAGGTTGTATTGACAGTCTCCTACAAAACACATTGATTAGTCAAATACCCTCAACATTTATAGGCATTTATTCCTGTAGGCTCTTTCTTAAATCTTGGAAGGAAGGAAGGCTTACCTTTTTTTTTTGTGTTTTTTTGGGTTTTTTTTGTGTTTTTTTTTTTTTTTTTTTTTTTTTTTTTGGGTCAGGGGAAAAAAAATAAAATTACCACCACCATCTCCTTAGAATAGTTTGGGTTGGAAGGGACCCTTAAAGATCCTTCCACTTAGTGAACATTAAAGGCCCTACTTTTATTTATACTAATAATTTTCTCCCTAGGTTTCTAGTTCCGGTGGTGTGTTAACTATTTTGTGCTAACCGATTGAAGCATGTATTTATTACTTTAATGGATATGAGAGCCAGGTCTCTTGTTATTAGATGTTGATGATCTGTGCCATTACATGATTACTCTGCAAATAATGAAAACCTGTCAAATTTGTAATTGCTTTGCAGCAAAATCTATCTGTCTTGTAGGCAAAAGCTAACACTGCAGTGTTTGCTGGACATGTTTGCTAGAGCAGACTTGTCACTTAGGCACTGTAATGTATGCATGGCAAACTTGACAACACACAAGATGAGAGTGCCTTAGGTACAGGTTTGGACAAAAGACCTAGTTCTGTGAGGAGCTTAGTGGCTTCAGTGGCAATTGAGATTGTTCTTTCACTTAGAAGAAGTGTCACTTAAGCACTTACCAGCTGGCTCTGACTTTTCTGCAGGAAGGTGGTGTGTTTTGAAGTTTCCTATGCTGCTTTATTTTGAGACTACACTGTGAGAATGCAGAAATCTAGGTGTCTGCTCCAAGGAAAATAAATTTGTAGCATCATCTGGTACAAAGCTCTGCTTGTAGAGAGGGGGAAGTACTAACAGAAATATGGGAGCATATCAGAAATGCATTTCTTGTTGAAAAGAACATGGTGTGTACTCCACAGTAGATGTAAAATCCTCTTTGTAATTATCATAATTCATACAGAGAAGACTTGTGTAGGTAGGACTGCAAGCATAAGCTAGAAGTAGTGCTGAGTGAAGAAACACTGAGTCTATGTTCTTTGTATTGCCTAATGACATTCCCAGAAAATTCTTATGCAATACCCTGTTCCTTTAAGGTAGAGATCATTAACCATTCTATAATATCTGTCACAACACAAATTCTGGGGGATCATTAATCAGAAAGACACTGGCATCCTTATTCAGAGGCTCATCTGGGCTGAAAAGTCTAGTAAATATGGTTGGATCTTATGTTTTGTGAGTCAGCTGTGTATAACCTGCAGTATGTAAACTTCCCTGAAATCAGTGTAGTTGCTCTTTGAACTTACAGATCATTCAAAGGTGCTTTCATAAGTAACTTGTACCAACGCAGAATAAATTATTTGCAGAGTAGCTAAATGGTTCTATGTGGATAAAAGTGAACTAGTTCTATGTAGATAAAACTGAACTACTGAATACTGAAAAAGATCTGTGCTTGTATGGAGGACCAGATTTTTTCTGTAAAAAGTTGTCTTCTCAGTATTGTTACCTTTTGTAGGAGCTCAATGCAAGAATTTCTCTTAGGATGATGTGAAACACTGAATAAATCTGTTGGAATAAAACTGGACACAATCCAAACAGTGTTTAAAGATTTCTTACAAATTATTATGATGAGTTGTGAAACCAAACAGATCTTTTGTATGACGGCTTGTTTCCTTGTCTTTACTTTTCTATTTTGTGCATTCACTCTAAGTGGTCTCAGTATGTGCTTTATCAATTGTAGGAGCAGGTTAGGACTTTGAAAATGCCATTTTTACCCCTGCTATCTCTGTTCCAAGAAGGACAGCACCCTGTGCTATGGCAGATGCAGTTAGGTGCTGATGGTATACCCACCCATCCTTTTCATGGAGGTCCGTCAAACCTTGTTGCATTACAGTTGATACTGTGGTGTGTGGAGAAGAAATATTTGAGTAAAGAAGTATCCAATACTCAGTTTTCCTTTATGCTGATCCACTGATCTGGCTAAACTTTGGACCTTTGATAGGTTTCTTGTTCAAATTTTCTGATTCCTATCCCTCTTCCCCACTTCTTCGCTGCTCTATGAAAGTTGGAAAAGAGAAATGACATTTTTAGGGGGAAAATTATTTGCATCTGCACAATATAAGCAGATGGGAAAACTACAGAGTGCTCCCCTATCTAGGTTCTTTCACTAGATTAATCTTAGTTGTTACTTCAAGGTCAGTATGGGAAAAGTCATTCAGAGAGGAGTACAGGTTTTTACTGTCACATAACTATGGTAGGTGTTATGTCTACAGTTAACTGGGTGATTTTGAAATATTAATTAGTGCATCAGACTTGAAATAACAACTTTGTTTTCTCTCTGTGTTTTAGGTATCAGTTTTTCTTGCAGGTAAAGCAAGATGTTTTACAGGGCCGTTTGCCTTGTCCGATCAATACTGCAGCACAACTGGGAGCTTATATAATTCAGTGTAAGTTCTTCCGGCCAACTGAGAGCTCATTTCTTTTAATTGTGCATTATGATTAATTTTAAGTGATGACTGAAGACATCTTTAACACTTTATGCATTCATTTCAAAGCAGAACAAAACTAATGTGACTGATTTTATCTAAAGAACTGTAAAGAGATGACCATTCTGAATAGGTAATACATGAGAAATATGGAAGTTAATGTAAAGAAAAAAACTGAAAGGTCAGTCTGAAGACTCTGCTAAACATTCTTTGCCTTGCTGAGGAGTATCTTGCTGTGTGCTCAAAACTTTTTGACTTACTCTGGACTATATGTAGAGTATGACAAAATCTTCATCAGAAGGTTTACAGATTTGAAAGGCTATTGGCAGCCTCCAACCACAAAGTCTGCCAAAGAAAAGATTCTTTCAAAAATTACATTATGTCAATATGAGTTCATCTGTTCTTGAAGGGAGGATGTGATTGGACTGGAAGTGAAGAATTTTCATTTTATTTATCATTTATCTACATTAACCCATCAGCAGTGACCTTTTCAGAAGTGGATATTATATCCTGCATACTTGATGGAACTAGCGGTCAATTAGAAAGGAGCTGTCTGTCTACCACATGGTTATTCTTTTGCTATTACAGCTCAAGCTCTATATTCAAACATAACTGGTAACCAAAATTGATATGATGACCCATGTTGGGACCTCTGTCTGTAGTTTGCTATATGTTAAATTTAGATTTATCTAAAGTGGTATGTATTAAGCAAAGATTATTATTGGTGTTACAATTGTGATTCAGCAAGTAAAACCATAATGTAACATAAAAAATAGTCCTTCTTTCATGTCCATTTTAGAATAACAAGGCAGAATAACTGTATGAAATAAGAACAGACATTATGCGGAATTTCATAGTGTTTTACATATGTGTTTGAAAAGCTAAAATTTCAGGCAGTTTTTATTTGTGTGCAATTATTTTTGATGTAATTTTTCCATCTAAAAAATATGACATGTCATACTCTGAAAAACTGTTTGCAATGCACATCTCATTTTACTGGCATACATGCCTTTCCTGGAAAATACTGCAAGTATGAAACAGGAAAATGTGCAATGATGGTAACATCTTCATTGTATTATGAGAAATGAGTAAAAAGAATAAATTCTCTCCTTTAATAATTTTTAAGGGGGTTAGAGCTGTTGTTTTGGTATAATATCCTGTTCCTATGATTCTAATCTCAGATATTCTGTTGGAAAACAATGAGAAAGCTTATGGGAGACATGAGAGTTAAAGCAAAGGTTACATCCAGTTGGTTAAAGTTAGTCCAGGCACCAGCAAGCATGCATTCCCATAGACTCTATAAAAAGCTTTATCCTTTTATTTAGGGTTGCAGTTGTTCAATGTATATAAAGACACTTGAGAAATGACTGTGTCAGATACTGAACATATGAACCCAAGGCATCAACCCCAAGGTCAGGGGTGCCTTTTCAAGGGTGACGTGCCAGACCAGGCTTTTGTTCTTTTCCAAGCTGAGATGAAGTGCATTTGTGGGAATTCAGGAATAGCTCTGCTGGTGTGATGAAGTCAGTGGTGTTTTCCCCAGTGGAGCTAGCAGATGCTGAGATCTGGAGTAGAAGACAGGGCTGTATGTTCTGCTGCAGCCACAGGCCTGGCTTTCACCATTCAGGTTTTGTCTGCTGTTGTCTTTGGCCTCTGAGAAGATCCTTTTCTTAGCACAGAAACTACTTTTCCTCTTTTTGTGACCAGAGACGGCAGACTGTTATAGTGGTGATGGTGGAAAAAACAGTACCCATGGCACAGTTTGCAGAATATGCCAGTTTTCTTATTGGGAATGCTGGAGTTGTTGCTGTTATAATAATTCCTCTTCTTATGCCTGCTGCGGGCAAGAACCACGTTATTTTTCTTTTTCTTTTTTTTTTTTTTTTCCAGAGAAACTTCTCAATATCCTTACTGAGCAGATGAGTGTCTTTCTCTAATAATGTCATTCCAACATCTAGAAAGAAACATCAGTAATAAGATGAGTCTTCTTTCTTGGCTATTGAAGGTTCATTTTGGTTACGTTTTTAGGCTTAGCAGGCATTGGATGGAAACCTTCTGTGAAGTCTTTCTCAGAGAAGCCCAGTCTGCAGATATTATTCAGGGTTGTTAAAAAATTGAAATACTAACTTTTGCAGAGTTTCTCAGACAGATGCACTTATAGTTAAGATCAGTAGATGTGAGTTCTGACCAAGGTCATATTTATTTTATAATTACGTTACAACATATACAGACATGACAAATGTATACAAATTCAAGGCTGTTTCAAAGAAAGTTATCTTGGCTATTCATTATGTTCTTTCCTTTAAAAAATTCTGTTAAAAGTAATTTTTATTTTGAAAGTGGATTTAATATCTAATAAATACACCGATATTTTATTGGAAAAGGTGATTCTTGTGATTCCTCACAAGAAACAACATGGTTAGAAGACCTTCCCTCCAGTTGTCTCGGGTTATTTGTCTCCATTTATGCTCCCAGAAATTTATGTTAGAAGTCCAACAATAAAATGGATCAGTTCTGTCTGTAATATTGCAGCTTACCTTGAGAGCATAAATATTACAAAACTAGACTTTTCTTCTACACTTGTTTTATGTATGCTGCCAAATAATCTATGTCATTGAATTTAAACTTTGCTGGCTTACTCAAAATAATGTCTAGCTTGTAGAGGTGGTAGATTACCTGTCAAGTCTTCTAGCTCTTTGAACCTTCTATCTGTCTTTTAGAGTGATTGAATATATTTTTTCTTGGTTTTATGTGTGCTAATATGAATATTGTAATTTTTTTTTTTCATCTGACTGCGGAGGAAATCTTCTGTCAGTGGGACAGGGGTGGCTTGGCACCAATAGGTGGATTAGAAGATGTGTTTTCTGTTTAAGTTAAAGCATGGAAAGTAGGTGACCTTTGTTTTCTTCTTGTGTCCTGCAGCTGAGCTGGGGGACTATGACCCATACAAGCACACCGCAGGTTATGTCTCGGAGTACCGCTTTGTCCCAGACCAGAAGGAAGAGCTGGAGGATGCCATAGAGAGGATACACAAAACTCTGATGTAAGAATTCAGTACTCTTGGGAACTTGGCAGGTGATGCCAGATTCAGAGATGCTTGGTGGGTGGGCAGGAATGGCTTGTGGTGCAGAGTGGAGGTCTCTGGGCTTGAGGAAAGAGCACGGGGCATCCAGTTACGCCTCTCAGAAACAGAAAAGATTTTATATAATTGAAGTTGTTCTTTTAGGATCTGAATAGGACAATAACTGGAAATGTGAGGTCTGTCAGACCCAGATATGGGTGTTTCAGAACCATCAGTTTTAATAAAACATAAACCAGAAGTTCAACCATACATAAAGCCAAAATAAACATTTACTTGCTTATCTCCAAGTTCATGTTCCTTGTAAGTGCAAAGAAGCTTGTTCCAACAAATCCGAGTTAGCTGGAATTGTGATATAACCATTTATTAAGATGAGAGCAATAAGAAACATTTTATTAATGTGTTCATCGTACCCTTTGTCAAAGTAACACAGACATAATCAGTTAGACATCTTCCATGTAAATCTAGATATCTTCATTCTCTTGCTATAATGAAGCCACACTCTGGATAAAGGTTAAGTAATTTTTGCTTGTAGTATCATGTATTGCTGTTATTTGTGTCTTGTTTAATGAGAATAGGTATTAACTCGGGGTCACAGCTGTTCTCTCTGAGAGGTTCTCCAGTAATTGCAGTCTGTGATGGTTGCCACATTGACCTGAGCTTTCTCTGCCAGGGAAGAGAGTCTGTTTTTCAATAAGTGTTTCTGTGTATTTACATGACAGTGTTGTAGTAATTGATGCATTTCAGACAACTTACCACAGGTACTTTTGTGAAGTAAAAAAATATTGTTTGGTTTTTTTTTTCTATTCCAGAGGCTGGAAACTGAGTCACAGGCAGTTTGTTGGGTTCAGCATCACAGAAGTTGTTTGTGAGAAATGAAACTTGAGATGTATTACTGTGAACCAGGTCACCAATACTAAGCAGCCCTAATTCATCCCTCTCAAGTTTCTGTAGTCATTAGTGTAGCAAATCTGATTTGCCTCAAAAGGTTTGTAACCTTGAAGGTGAAACTCAGAAGCTGGGTGAACAGTAGTTGTGAAGAGGACTCTTAACTTTCATAACAGTCTCTACTGTTTTTGTGTTTATTAACTTAGAGCTCTTTAACTGCTTGGCTGCAGTGAGGGTGTCAGGGATTTAGTAGAATCAGAATAAAGAGTAAAATGAAGGTGTAGCCACTGCTAGCTCAGCCTGATTGTTAATCATCAGCACTGCCAGCACAGACTTCTGCATAAGTGACAGCAGACTCTTTAGTTAAGAAGTTTGAAGCTGTAATGGAAGAGGGCATCCCAGATTATCTAACTGACCAGAGATATTTCAGGGAGAGGTCTGGTATATGATTTGGAAGAACTGCTATTCTTTTTGGGTCCCAGCATGAAAACACAGGGGTGGGGTTTGTTCGTTTTAGTGTGGGGTTTTTTGTGTTTGTTTGTTTGCTTTTGCTTTTGTTTTTAGCACAGCTGTTGCAGTGCATATACTTTGTTTCTGCTAGTTATGCCCAGAAAAAACATTTTTGTTAGCATATTTTCTCTCCGTTTCTTTTATGCAGCACAATAGCTATTCAGGGAATCAATAAGGATGCAGTTTTCTGAGCAAATTTCTAAATCATGAAACGTGAGGGAAGTCAGAGAGTGGAGGGGGTTTCTTGACTGCATGGAGTCTCTGCAGCCTCCCTGCTGTGACTGTTGTTCCATCTGTAAATGACCATGACAATCCCAAGGTCGGATAGCAGTGTGAGGTGACCTGAAGTCATCATGCATATCTAGGGGATCAAGCAGTGACTCCAGGGCTTCCATCTTCTTCCTTCTGAAGCTCCAGCTCACATCTTTACTTCCTTTAATGTTTTGGCAAACACAATTTCTTATACATATATGAAATTTTATGTTTATGACATGTAAATATGTTATAAAAGCATGCACAGTTGTCATTTGAGCCTTTTGGTACTTTCAGAGGGGTGAGAATAGAGGAATAAGTGCATCAGCTTTTTTCCTAAATAAGGTCAGTAAGGAAAGACTAACAGCAGGATTTAAGTTGGTGTTGGATTCTAGCACTGATTCAGTAATGGGGTAGTCCACTTGGCTCAGGACTGATATTTAGCCTGCCTAGGAGCTCACTGAGACAGTACTGCTCCAGTGAAAATTTTGTTTATATTTCTGAGAGCTATTAGCAAGAATTTCAAAAAATCAAGCCTGTGGAGTAAATTTTTAGAGCAAAAATGCATAGAAGACATGACAGATGTGACATCACTGACATGCTGAATATCCCCTCTTCTAAATATTCTGAATACAGATAATAAATGACAAATCTACTGGGAAATCCAGCTCTGGAGGAAAGCAATTTCTTTTACAATCTTTAGACCTGCTGCTTTTCCAGGGGTCCTTGCAAAGAAGAGCTAACATCTGAAACAATGGGAGTGCTGCTACAGGGACAAGATGAGCTCAAGTAGCCCAACTTCCAGATACAAAGAAGGCATTTTGAAGACCTGTACTATTGCATTCAGCAATGCTGTTTCATGTCTTTGATGCTGGAAGTGGTTTTTACTTTGTCAGTCTTAACACAAAGTTGGGAAAACCTGGACAGTAGCTGCTAGGCTGGAGATAATGGGGAGACAAGAAACAGGAATGTGCATATAGCTGGACTTTTCCAGGTCTTGAGTCAAAATGTTGAGCTGTGCTTCACACATTGAATTTGAAAGGTAGCAAATCCAGTGAAGTATTTCCTCAAGAAAACAATTGCAGGGTGAAGCAAATTATGCACCTTTTTGAGTTGATATTTTTACAAGATGTCTGTACTTTGCCATTAACAGTCCAGTAGCTTTCACAGAAGTATTGAAAAAGAGTAAAAATGAAAATGCAGTTTTGACTCTTTCAAACTTAGAGAATCTTGCTCTTGTATCAATGACAGATATCAAAGGAAGAACAAATTAATTTCCAAGGACAAGGCTTTAAATTTATTTTGTTTATTTTGTTCTTTTTGAAAAGAAATCCTCTGTCAGCAATGTCAAATATGTTCCTGGTAGCTGTGGGTTTTTTTGGGTTTTTTTGCCAGTTTCCCCCAGTCTTTTCCTTCCAGCATGCAGCCAAGCTTTTATGAAGAAAGGGTTATTTTGTCTGAAGTCATGAACCCTGCTCTCAGAAATAGCCTCAGCACTGCTGTGTGGAAATAGTATCCCAGTCAGTCATACCATTCCTGCTTTATTAATAATCACAGTTATTGGGAAAAAGCTATTTTTCATACTGAAGCCTAAAAATGGAATGTCTGAAGTGTGTTTGTGACAGCAGGGAAAAGATTAGCCACTGTAGTAGGCATACATTGTGTATGTGATAATATATTTGATCGTGGTAGGAGACCACTAGAGGTCTGGTCTTACTTGGAGCAAGAAGTACAGTGTTGAAAAGGCGAAATAACATCTAGGAAACTGGTTGGAAGGGCTGTCTATTTGTCCAGGAAACTGTGTTTATTATTATGATCAATTTTTATATGCTGACTGGAAGTGCAAAGTTCTTACACAGAATTTTGTTTACAGGGGTCAAGTTCCTGCTGAGGCAGAAGTAAACTACTTAGGTGTGGCTAAATCCCTGGAAATGTATGGAGTTGATCTCCATCCTGTTTATGTAAGTATTGTTTGAACTTGGTAACAGTGAAAAAAGTACTGTACTAATGTGAGAAAGAGTATTTGTATAGTTTTATGGCCACAGAATAACTTGAAAGGAAACACTGCACTTAAGAAATGCAAAAGAAGACATATTTCTGGATGGAGACGGTTCAGTCATTCATACATACAGAAGCCTAATGGTTTTCCGATGAAATTATGTTGATTGTATTACACCTATAAAAAAAGCTATCAGTTATACTCTGGGAAAAACAATTCAGATAGATCAGAAGTAAACAGTGAAAGTGTCAGAAGATATGAGTGAAGGTTAGAGTCTTTGACAGAAAAATTGGCATAATATTTAAATAAGAACAAGTGTCTCCTGAAGCCTTTTCTATACCATTGCAAAAAATTAGGGTAGGATAGCAGCATGTCTGGCTTTTTAAAATATTTGTTGTGAAGGTTTTACTAAAGATCCAGAGTATGTTTCCAGTTTTTCCCATGTTGTATCATACACCTTTGCAAGTTGTCTGTATTGCCTCATCAAAAACCTCCTCTTCTTTTGTATATCAGCATTATGTTGGGATTCGATCCAAGTCGTCACCTGGAGGCTATGTGCTCCTGGTAGAAACATCACTCTATCTTGTTTGAATAATTGCGCTTGTGGCAGGTTTTTTTGAATAAAAGAAAATTGGGAGTTCAAATGGAGAGCTGTAATGTAGATAGTTCACTGAGTTAGATGTCAGTACTTTGTAAAATTACTGGAGAGAAAATAAAGAAATCAAGATACTACCAGCAGATTAAGTATGTATTTCCTGCTGAAAAATGTGTAGCCTGCAATATATTTTTTAATGTGCCCTGTGGCTTAATTTTGTTCTTATCCCATGCTCTCTGCCCCTCCCACCCACAGAAAGCTAGGGGAGTTATTGGAACAAGATTCAACATGATCTGACAAACTCATGTTAAATTAGCAGAGAGCCTGGATTTTTTTTTCCTTTTTTCTATTAGCTTGCTTATTCTGTGCAATGAAATTCCTACCTGGGTAATGAGGGGTGAGTTGCAATATGCCCAGGTCTAGCCCATGAACATCCCTGTTCCTACTTAAATTACAGCAGCAACAGAAGCCCTCGTTTGTAACTCAAGCCACACACATCACGAGGTGTAGTTCTTTTTCTCATTTGGTTGTATTAAAAGTAAAGTCACCTTTAGCAGTTAATTCGCTGAGGAGCACAGGCAGAACTTGCCAGGTGTGCTTGACTTTGTAAGATCTGTAGTCACACCAGACAGTTTCTGCAGTCAGTCTGTCTCACAGCTGGTATTTTTTGCTGTTCATGCTTTGCTGGTTTAGAGCTTGCAGGGCTCTTGCTTGTTGCCTCAAGTAGGCTGATGAATGAGTTTGTTTGTTTGGGGTTTTTTTAACTTTCTTTTAACCTCATGCACTAAGGTTTGCACTCTGTCCGTGTAGGTTGCTTCTGATTTTGGTTGCTAGCTGTAAACAGGGAAGGTGGGGGCCTTCTGCCACCCAGCACCAGGGTTTTCACCCTGTTCTCTCCCAGTGTGGTTTGACATTGGTATACTGACTTCAGGAATGGTTTCCTTGGAAGAGGCAGCTGTGGCTGTTCCCTGTATGCTGTTGCCCATTCTGAATAAAAAAAGAAAAGCTTGGCTCTCCCAAAGGAGCTGCTTCACTTGTTAGCAGTGTGCAGCTGACACTATTTTAGGAGGGAGATAGCAGCTGTCTGGTTGTATTGTAGTAGAATAGGTCAGAAGATCACTATTTACCTTCAACTGAAAGTTGGGATATCTGTTGCATTCATGCCTGAATAGAGTTTAGTTTCAGAGTTTTGGCCATTTGCCAAATAGCCAAAAGTAATTTCATATTAAAAAAAAAAAAATAGTTATTTTTGGTTTTCACCATGGCATGTGGAAACTCATTCTTTCCCTCACTGCCATTCTTACTTGCCTCTTTGTCCCCATGCCTACAAATTCTGGTATAGGAGTTTTCATCAGTAGGTCAAGTACTATTTTCCTTTTTGCACAGAGAATAGAGCAGTAAATTCAAGTCATCAGGATGACCTCCTCACTGGACCTCACTGGTACTGTGATGCCACTTGCAACTGTATGAATTATGTACACTTTTATTTTCTAGGGTGAAAACAAGGCTGAATACTTTTTAGGATTAACACCCATAGGAGTTGTTGTCTACAAGAATAAAAAACAAGTAGGAAAATATTTCTGGTATGTATTATTTGAATGTGCAGTCTGTACTAAAACAGTAACAATGTCATATGGAAATGCATGAATAATAATATATCTTTGAAAGTTTAATTAATTAAATATAGCAATAGAAAAAAGTACAGTTGGAATTCTTAATATTTCTCTGGATTTTGCAGATTTTTAGTACTTTGATAATCTAAGTATTGAAAACAGTAGTTCACTTTTACCACAGTCGTGCTGAAATGTCTCATACCACTAATTTTTTGCTGATATCTGGGACATATCTGAAAAATAAATCCACCTGTGAATTCTTCTTTGTCTTTGTGTTTAAATACATTCAACTTTATATTTTTTGAAATTATAAGCTCATGAAGTTCTGTCTCTATTTTTTTTTCTCAATGTTACAGGCCTAGAATTACAAAAGTTCACTTCAAGGAAACACAGTTTGAACTTAGAGTCCTGGGAAAAGATGTAAGTTTTTATTTAAGCCTGAAAGGATAAAAAAAAAAAGGTAAACTCAAGTCTGATGAAATGAGAGATTTTTTGTGTCCATCAAAGTCTAATTTATTTTACTGAAATTTACTGTAGAAGCCATCAAAGTGAAACTCATTTTATTGATAATTACTACAAGAAAATGACATTATCCTCAAGTGCAGCATCCTGGTAACGTAGGATGGCTTGAATTGCAAGGGAGCTCAAAGATCACCTCATTCCAATGCCCCTGTTATGCTCAGGGACACCTTTCAGCACACCACATTGATCAAAGCCCCACCCAACCTGGCCTTGAATGTTCCTGGAGTTGCTTGCAGTTTTATTAAAGAAGAATAAGAGAGAAGAGTTTTCTGTCTGTGCTTTGTAGCAAGGGGAGAGAACTTCAGCAGGACTGAAGTAGGAATTTCGTAACAAATTTTCATCATTGTAGGTTGTGCTCTGTAAATCAGATTCTGCAATGCCTTGTTTATGGGGTTGTGCAAGTCCCTAGTTCAAAGCACTCTTAAACTAGGCTACAGGGAAAGCTAATATTAAAAAATATGTGGATGAAGGAAAACTCCCAAAGCTGTTGGGCACAAGTAATTTTGTAGCTTGAACACCGGCAGCAACATTATGTAGCTTGAAACCCGTTTGGCAGAGTTTAATGTCTTGTGCTGTAAGGCCGTTTGAGGGAAAGCAATGTGGGTTCCAATGGATCAAGGATAGCAGGTTAACAGTAGGAGAGGACATTTTAAGGTAGAGTCAGTGGAAAAAAGACAAAGATATTTATCGCCTATGAAGCATGTGGAGTAAGGGGAGTGCTGAGGATGTGGGAAAAATAATAAAGTGGAATAAAACAAGTAGTTGCAGTCAGCCTGTAAAGTTGGGTATCTGGTTTAGTTATAAATCTAGTTTGTAGAATAACTTTTGAAAATACTTTGTGTGTTTCTTTGGAAGATCAGGACTGAAAGTTTATTGTTGTATTAACCTGCTGGTAGTAATGCCCTTTGCTGTTTCCCTATGTGTCTTTGTTCACCTATGTAGTACTTGTTAGTTTTGTCTGCGATTTTTCCATGAGTCCTTTTGGTATGTTCAATACATTCAGAGAAATATAAGTGTACCCCTGAACTGGTTGTCTTGCTTCTGTCGTGGACAGCATTTTTTGTGTCTCTGCAGATGTATTGACAAGTTTTGCTCTTGCTGCTCCCAAGTGGTTTGGTGTGGTAAGCTGTAGATTTTCTTTCTGCTGATGTGTTTGTTGAAATAGAGCTGTTTGAAGGCTGGGGGAAGGTTGGGAAAACTTGTCACAATGTTTCTTACAGAGGGTGAATGATAGTTCATGTATAAACAAGTCCGAGTTTGACTTTGAATGAACTGCTTGGAAGTGAAGCTGCAGTTTCTGTTTGATGCCATATTTGTACAGTTTTTGTCTGAACCACGTGGAATTGCCAAGGTTTAACATGGTGAGCAGAAAACCTGGAAGCTTTAGAAAATGTGGTTAATTTGAGACTGTGAATGTTGATGGCTGGTGAACACTTACTATTGTGAACATAAGGCAAATATTTTGACAGAACTTGGTAGTTTCAAGCCTCAACAGGTACTTCTAGGAAATTATTCAAGAGTACTGTAAGTACAAGGGTGTGTACCATCATTAAATTCTCACTGGCATCTAATACTAATTTGAAGTCTTTCTACAGTGTTTCATACCCCAACAAGATCAGGAAAGACCAAAATGGCACAGAAAAATCTTCCTTTTTTTTTTTTTTTTTTATTTTTTTTTTTTTTAAGCTGTCTGGTGGTATTTTGAACAAAATTATGTCTTGTAATAAGTAAACAGTAGCCTTTGTCTCAGGATTAAAGCCGTTGTAGCAATTTATGCTGTTCCATACCCACAGGAGCCAAAGCTCATCAGTGTATTTGTATGAATGTGTAATCCTATACTCCTCAAAAAATTAATTCACAAATTCATTTTATTCCTCTGTTTCTTGGAATAAATGCCATCACTTTGTCCTTCTCTGTGGGACATGACTTTATGTTAGGAAAGTAAATGTGCCATTTTTACTCCATCCTGCCTCTGGGGGATATCACTTTACAGCCCAGGAAATTAATGCTTTCCTTGTATCATATGTACTATGGAATGTTTTACATGTTTCCAGTTAGTTGGAGAGAACTCCAGAAAATATTCTGGAAGAGTAGAAATAATAGGGATTTCACCATGTCTCAAATGTAACTAACACCATGTAATGGAGCAGATTATTTCTGAGTGAATTGAGTGCTTTGTATGAATCATGTTTTCCATATGGTAATGAAAACTCTGTGCAGGATGGATTTTGGTTCATGTTTCCACACACACTGCCTACCTTTATTCACAGTGGCAGGCACCTTTCACAGGTAATCCTGCTCATGAAGAGGAAGCTGTTGGTGCCTTTAGTACCAACAAAGCGCTGCTCTTCCCCTTGTGGTAACTTCTTTATTCTCCCTTACTGAGATTTGTTTGAGATTTTTTTCAAACCTAGCAGAATGGGGTGGAAATGGACATCTTGATCTTCCTGACAGGTGTCAGATGTGTAGTCTAAACAGATAGATCCATGTTTTTAGGCTACCTTAAAACCACACTGTGAGGTGTCTATGTCAGGCACAGATATGACTGCTCATTTTGTTGTTTGGATTGCTTCACTTTTCTTAAACTTTATGTTTACTGAGCAGAAGATATTATTGCTTAGTGTCTTAATAAAAAAATAAGGCACTTTGCCTTTTCTGTTTTGTAGTGTAACCTCTTGTATTCCTTCATATCTCTTTCATGAGAACAATTCCTGTATATTTAGCTTCCTTGTACTTTTTTCCTGCATACCTGTTGCTATTGTGTACAACCATGACCATCAGTATTTTGGTTTTATCTTTCACTACTTTTCTTGTGTTATATATTTTCTCCCTAAGGCTATTGCCCCTTCATAAACAAAATACCACCTTTAGTATTTGTCTGCCCATGACTTATCCTGTCATGTGAGACTGGAACTCTTTTTCACTGATGTTAATCATTGAATCAGTGTTCATTGTCCCCCGAGTGGACCCATGCTATGAATTCTGAGCTGTAAACATGTTAGGCTTTCTGTGGCACCATTAACCATCAGCATGAAATTAGGAACCCTTTCCCTGCAAGGACTGCACAGAAGGATTCCCTGAACGTGACAAACCATTGCAAAGAGTTTTTTGAAGGTGAGAAAAGTGTATTTTCCTGCGGTTTTCCCTAAGAAAACTGAGAAATCCAGCTAATGCCTGTGCACAATTCCTGGTAGGGATAGATGTCTGTTGAGCAACCTTGCTGGAAGCAATCCAGCAATACAGGTGGCTGCCAAAGCCCTTCCCTCTCCACCAGAAAAACAGAGCTTGTTCACAATGGGTGCACTATGTGGAAGTAAGTAGTCAAAGGGGTGCACAGCACTCCTGTGCTCTCCCCATGAGAGGCACACGGCTTTGCTCCCTAGATTTCTCTCACAACTAATGACATGAAACAAAACAGTGAAAAACATGCTTTGATAGACTGTGTGGGCTGGGAATGTAAATGTAGTAATTTGCAGGAGTGAGAGATGTGGAGGTTTTTTTGCCTGTAGGTACCAAGTACTTCAATGCTGTTCCCCACAACCCCACACTGTTTTCTGTAACTGCACCTTTTACTTCAGTTGCACTGTGTCTGAACATGCACATGAATGATTTCACTTCTTCACAGAGTTTATGCAAAGCTTTTGTACTTGTTACTTTTCATGTTTCTCTTTCACCAAACCAGAAAGCATTCAACGTGCAAAGCCCTTGCTTTCATTATTTTGTACGAGAAGGGTCTTTTTGAATTCTGAGTTTTTTATTTCAAGAGATTTTGCAATTTGGGTACTTTCAAGTCAGAACAGCCTCCCAAACCGTGCAGTTGAAAATGGTTTACACACTTTCGAGACATGCTGTCCTCTGCAGTCTTTCATATTCAGGTGAAAAGACCTCCCTCAGCTGAAATTGTTAGGTAAAATTGGTAAAGACTCTTCAGCAGCAGTACCAACCACTGATGCAAATTCAAAGTGCATAATACTCCTCATTTTAGTGGCTGAAAGTTGTCTACATACAATATTTTTGTGTTCTTTTAAATAGACTCGGAAAACCCTGTAAATATGCTTTAATATTTTAATCTGCTTTTCATAAGTGTTAGAAATCTGAAAAATAATTATATTAATAAGGTGGTTCAACTGTACCTCTTCTTTTCCTATCACATGTTATATTCCATCCTGAGTTGTAAGTTCTAGCTAGGAACTTCTAATTTGATTTATTGCTCTTGTAGTTTCTTAGGAAAGACTGAATAGGGTTTGAAGATATGTTCCTCACAGTCTTAAGTTCAATTTAGCTTACATAACATTTTGGTCTTCCTTATGGTTAAAGAATTTCAAATTACTTTTGTATCATTTGCATTTGCACCCACTTGAGTCAGAGTGGTAATGGAGGGCTGAGCCAGCACAGTGGGATTTATACATCACATAAAACAGTTTTAGCTTCTTTTGGTCAGTTGGGGGTTTTCTCGTCCTTTTTAACCACTTTCTGAGCCATTTTAGAAGGACTGTAAGATTGGTTCAAGGCCTGCATAAACTTATGTTCACTGCCACTAGAGTGTCACTGTCAGCTTTTTTTCTTTTTTCTTTTTAATTCTAATATAGTGGTTTTTAATTGGTGTGATACAAGGCTGGGATATCTTTGTTTCAATCTTGACATGCTTTATGCTAACTGGCACAGTTTTGTTAATTTTAACTCCTGATTTGGTACAATATTGACCTTGTGTAACCAGTAATAGCACATTGCCTGTTACCTAAGCTATGATTGGCCTGCAGTATGTAAATATATAAAGACAGAATATTTTCTACGGGAATTAACAACTGATAGTATCCAGGTATGTGCCTAACCTGACAAAGAGGAATTTTGTGAAATAGTAGCTTCAGAGCTAATGTTAATATTTCTGTTATTTGTACATGAATGTGTAGTACATGAACAAACAGTGTGCTCTGCAATGGGGCAAGATCCCTCCTTATGTAACATTGGTAGCCTGTGTGACTGGGAAGAATGGTGTGTGCACTGTGCTTTCAGGGCTTTCCTCTTCATTTTCTGAGCCTGCGTTGGTGGGATCCCTTGTATGTTGTGTCATAAATCACAGCAGCTGAAGCCTGCTCTGAATCATAGTTTTCACTTTGATTTTGCTGTGTGGGCGGGTGCAGTGCTCCCTGGAACGGGTGTGAGTGGCTGTCATATCTTTGGAGTAATCCATGACATTCTTGAGCAAGGGATCTTCTGGCCCCCACAGGGAAGAATTGTAATTTTAAGCGTGGGTCTCCTCTTCCAGCTGGACTTGAGGGTGCCCTGTCAGGGAACTGAGCTATCTGGGCTCAAAGCAGCTCTGACTTGGAAAGTGGTGTGATCAGACTGGCATGGCAAAGCAAGCGGGGAGTGTTTGCAAAGCACAGCGTGGGCACTCCTGGACTAGTGTTGTTGCTCTAGCAGTTCCAGAGGCATTCTGTGGTTAGGCAAGGCAATGACCCCTCTGACTTGTCTCCTTTGAAGGCATTGGTAATGTGCTTTCAGTCTCTCAGTTAAGGGATGGGGGCATTGTGGTGTAGCACTGTACCAGTTGCTAGCTCTTTAGTGGAGATCTTAAAGGCCCTGCCAGGTCAGTCTTCTGGATGAAATGAGAGGCAGCATAAAAGATAGAAGGGCTGTGGCTACAGGTTTGAGTGTCCATGTATAAGCTTGTAGTGTAGTCAGGCTATCTGCATCCACCACTTTAGTCTATCTCTCCTCCTATGGGTAAAAGTGGTGGTGAGGTTGTGGCAATATGAACTTTAGCTTGTTTTGGAGACTACAAGATAAAATTTTAAAACATCTAAAAGGAAAGAAATATTTTATACTTGTCCTCATATTTTTTTAGTATGTGCCCTTTGCAGGATTAGGAGGAGGTGAGTCAAACAGCTCGACAGCTGTGTATTGATGCAAGGGTTGTGCTTGTCCTTTTGCTGCCTCTGACCCCATTGTTCTGCCCCCTCTTTTGCTTCTGTGAGTCACAGATGGGATCAAAAATAACAAAATTACAAAATTGGCATACAAAAATAAGTTTTCTACTTGTTTGATGAGCACAATGGGCTTCCTGAAAGAAGAGGCAAACCCCAAGATGGTTCAAAGGATGGAGGAGATCTTTGGAGTGTGCAGACGACCAGGATTGCTCCGGAGGCAGTGAGCTTTCGTGGTTTAAAATGCTTCACCTTTGGTGCACCGAGCACTCTTAAAGCAACAGGATGGAAGCTTGTACCATCCAACACTGAATGAGTTTGGAATTGTCATTTCCTATAAATCATTAGTAAAAGTATAATAGGTCTTTGCTTCTTTTTGGTTCAGAAATGTGGGAATAATAAGAAAAAAGCCCCAGCTAACACTACCTGTAGGAAATCACAATGTTCCAAATGCTAAAAATGGTGCCTTTTATTGGAAACAAAAGTTTGTCATCTTCACAGGCAAGGTCATCCCTGCTTTACCTGTACAAATCAATTCATTTCTGATAGGAAGGTTAAACCTGAAGGATATTGCTGTTTTCAGTACTGCTTAGTTTTTATATATGCATTTATAAATTGTGAAGGTAATTGCAGTACTCTTGCAAGCCTTGAATTTTAAGACCTTAAAAAGTAAATGGAAGAAGTCTTAAACCCAGATGTGCTGTAAGCAGTGTGATGTTTGACTTAGTTGCAATAACTTACTGAATCCTTCACAGATGAGGTGAGGAATGGTGAAAGAATTATGAATTGTGTCCTCTGTGTTGGCCTCAGGGATGAGTGTTTTAGCCTTTCTTTAGCAAAATTTAATTGTGCTATTTGAGTTATTACAAGCATCCATTTTGAGGCAATAGTTTTCAGACATGTATTTTTTCCTTTGAATTCAAATAAATAAGCCTGTGTGTGTTATCCTGGTCTGTCCCAGGATTTTTAGGCAATTGTTCATTTTCTAGGTCTGAGTTCCATAACTTTTTGATACGTTGGGTCTATAGGGTTGTGATTTCTTTTTTTTTTTTTTTTCCTGAGTGCATTTGATTGTGGAATACTAAGCTTAGATGTTTTAGCATGCAGTTAATCATCAAGATTTTTATTTACCAGCTGAGGTGAACTTTCTTCCACCTTAGAAAATAATGCCTTCTTATGATGGGAATGAGTAATGTTTGCTGGCCAGATCTTTTAGTCATATGGCAGTGTAGCTGTGCTGTCCCTCTTACAGCTGCTTACTGATTTTCACATTATATGTGCTATTTGTTATGTGTATGGGAATGTTCTAAAACTCTTTTTTTTTTAAAAAAAAAAAAAAGGAGAAGCTAAAAATGGACAAGTAGAACCTTTTCCCTGATGAGAATCTTTCACTGAATGCCAGTGGTGTTCAAACTGGTCTAGTAGTAAGATATGGCGAAAATACCTTATTTTAAAAATTCTCTTAAAAAAACCCAAAAAAATCACCTCTGGCTTCTCTCTGCCCTTCCATATCCCAGAAACTCTCTCCCCTGAGATTATATAGTTAAAAAAATTTAAGTGCAGCAGAGGAATCTTTGCCTAAAAGTAAATTCAGTACTGGACAAAGAAGGAGCAAGATCATGCATACTAAAAGTGAGTCATTCATTTTTTTTCCTAACAGAAGCTAAACTGACTCATCATATTGCATAAAGTTTGCAATAGACAGGCCCGAGTTGATATTATTCTTTAAAAAATGACTGTAGATGTGTGGGTTTGTGTGAAATCACATCGGATGACAGTTTAGTATGGAAATTGTAATGTAAATCAAAACATGAAATCTGAAGCTACTTTTCTGTATGTGTAAAGTAAGCCAATGTAAAGAACCTCTGCACATGCCTTCTTTGAAAGCTTTAAAATGTAAAAATGCATTATGATCTTTCATTGGGTAGACTCTTGTTTCTAGTCATCAAAGCAACAAGAGCAATAAGGTTATGTTGAAGATTCAAAGAGGAATGTATTTTTCTCCTCAGCAATCTTCAATATTCTTCAGGAAGTGTTTACTTTTTTATAAATTAAACTTGTTTTTGCTCTAAGTTAAACTGCATGTGAATCCTGCACAAGAGAGTTGATGATCCCTATCAAGACGGAAATTGTATTTTAAGGAACTGTAGGAATATATTTATGGGACTAATGTACTACAGAATCATTATATGGTATAACATAGCAGTATCAAATGAGTCTTAGGTTTTGGCATTCTCAGTGATCATATATTCTATTCTACTCTTCTTTCTTGATGTGATGCCCTACAGAGGAAATTGTGCTTTTGAGAGGACACTAGAGGATGATATTCTGTTCCTTTGTAATTCAGTGGGACTGTTCCAGCCAGCCATTTAATTGAAATAAGGCATGGGGGAAAATAAACTCATGCATGTGGTGTTGGGTTTTTTTGTTTTGCTTTGGTTTTTTGTTTTGTTTTGTTTGTTTGTTTGTTTGGTTTTGTTTTGTTTTGTGTTTTTTGTTTGTTTTGTTTTTATTTTTTTGGCTTTTTTTTAGTTTTTTTTTGTTTTTATTATTTTTTTAATTTTATTTTTGTTTGGTTTTGTTCTTTTGGTTGGTTGGTTGGTTTTGTTTCTGGGGTTTTTTTTTGCTTGTTTCGTTGCTTTGGTTGATTGGTTGGTTGGCTATTTTGGTCAGTGAGTGAAATCTCAATTATTCTAACCACAGTTGCAAAATTTTATCATTTTTACTGTTATTTGTTTCAAGATGAAGGGAAGGCTGCTTGAGGAGGTAATTCGTGAGGCTGTCTGACAGTGGTTAACAGAGATATAATTGGGTTTTTGTTATAGGTGAAATTTTGAATTCAAGAGAACATATTGAATTAGTTCACAGTTTGCAAGGTGTTGCAGATCACATACCTCATTAAATGAGGAGTGGAAAAAACTTGCCAGAACTCTAATTATATATGCATGGCACTGCAGAAGTACAACTAATGCAAAGGCATAGATTTCCTAAAAGCAGCCAGTTGAAAACAAGCAGTGTGATGTGTCTGTTTCTTCCTCTTGTCTGCTGGAAGTATTTTATAGTTTGCATGTGTCTCACTTCTCTTTTGTCTCCCAGTTTCCAGAGATTAGGTTATAAGCTTCAAATATTCGGGTTTTTTTTCTTACTTTGGAAATTTTAAGGTGGATTTTATGACTTTCACATTTTTCCTGGCATTTGAATTATTGTGAGGTTAGCTTTTTTTCTCCAAAATTCAATTCCATTCCTGTTTTGTTTTCTTTTTTTCCCCCAGGTTACCTTGGTTCTTCCTATATGTATGTTTTGTGCTTTTTCTGTTATTGCTTCATGTTAGTTTATCACAAGTCTTGAGTTTCTTTTTCTTCTTTTGGTTGTTCTTGCCTTTTTGTAAACTGTTTAGCAGAATATTTTTGATTGACATTTGAGCTGTAGTTTCAGAAAACATCAGAAACATAATTCTGGAAAAAAAACTTGTGTGTATTAATTAGGAAAAAAGCCTAGTCTGCAAATAAGGATGAAGGAGCAAAAGTGTTTCATTAATCTCCTTTCTCTTCTGTTTTTCAAAAAGAAAACCTCTTTTAAATGAAAAATTATAGAACCTGCTTTTCTTCACACTGATTTGTTTTCTTGTGTGGATTGATAAGAGGTGGTTGGTTCTTGTGTTCAGCAGATGAGATTCACTTCACTGGCAGGATCCCTCATGAGAATACTGATCTATTTTGCTTTGTTTTCAGTGCAATGAAACTTCCTTCTTTTTTGAAGCACGTAACAAGGTCACCTGCAAACATCTCTGGAAATGCTGTGTAGAGCATCATACATTTTTCAGGTGAGTGACAGAGAAGTTGTGGTTTTCTTAGGGCCACTACACTGAGCGAGGACCTTGTTAAACCTACAGAGTGTTGCAACACAGGGTTGCTCTCTGGAAACACATTTTTTGCTCTTGGTTATAGAATGCTCTTAAAAGCCCACACCTACCCTTTTCTTACAATGATGTGTAACAATGATTTCAAAATTGGATAATTTAGTGGTTTCTTTTGTCTTAGCACTCTTTTCAAAACAGTACTTCAGGTTGCATGGAGTAGGCTATAACAGAAGTATCCACAAATGTATATGGCAGGATTTAAGCTGTCATATAGATTTTTATGTATTTAACCATCAAATTTTCTGTAGCATCATTAACATGAGTGAGGCCTTTGGATTTCAGACATTACTATTTCCTACCGTGCACAGAAATTTGTTTTTTCATGTTTTTCATAGAAGCTCATTGAATTTCCATAATGTTTTGCTTACTTGTAGTGTATAAAATCTTCCTAATATTGCATATCTCAACACACTTCATTTTACTGTTGTAAAAAACACCAAGAGTCTGTCTGGAGGTAGTGATGAAGAGGAACTAAGAGAAAAAATTACTTTTTTGGGGGGTAAAAGTTTGTATTATCTTTTCTTGACTTGGAAAGGGAACCATAATTGAGACCTATTTATGTAACTTATTCTGTTGTTTTATTTTTCAAACTACACAGAGTACCAGAGAATGAATCAAACTCTCTGTCAAGAAAAGTCAGCAAGTTTGGATCCATAGGTTATAAACACCGGTACAGGTGAATTTATGTGATTGTTTAAACTTCAGTTCATTCCTCCTTCATTCATTCTTTTCTCCTCTTTCCTTCCAATGGAAGAAAACCCCCATCCAGACTATGACCCAAAGCACTTCTGAAGACAAAGCATGAATCAGGGCCATTTTAATAGACTCTCCTTGGGAGTCTGGCATTTTTGGGGACAAGTGTAAGTTTCCCTGTAAGTCCTGAAATTATGTTTCTGTCCTAAAGGGAATTTACTGACAACTGGGGAATACCAAAATGATGGTATATATTTTCTGACTGGAATAGGTGGAAAAATTGGATGAACGTTCTAGGAAGATACTGTAAACTTCACAATAAGAGTGTGAGGGGAGCACTTTTTCCACCATCATGCAAGAAATACATGGGCCATAATGAGTAAAGTTGATAATCATTAGATCTTTGTCACTGCCTCTTAGGAAGATTTTTCTGGAAACAAGGAAACCATAACCCCCAATTTCTCCAGCAACTCCTGGATTGCAGTTAGTATGTGTGGTTGGTACTAATAGCTGTGTATAATAGTAGCTCTGTTACACTTGTTCTCAGTCAATCAGAATTCAGAGTCAGCTGTTACCCTTGGCTGCAAGGTCTTGCTTGTAATGCCAGCTCTGAGTCTGAGCTCATGTGACTGAATCTGGACTGTCTCCAGATAGAATCACTGGCGCATTTCTGTCCCATCTTCTCCAATGTATTTCATAATCCAAATTATTTGGGTTATCACATTATCTGGCATGATCCGACTTCCTCTTGCCCTAGGTAATGGGAATAATTGTACAGCTTTTTGGATTTCTAGTTGGATCTTGACCTGTCCTACCCCACCTGTGGCAATGGATAGAAGTTCATTGAAGTACTGCAGCTGAGCTTTCTCTGTTGGACAATTTCAGCAGATTGGAGCAGGGCACTGGTGCTGGGGAGGAGAAAGCTTTGTACTGACGAGAACTTTACAATCAACTTAAAAGAAAAACCAAAAAACATGCCACGAAGCAGCTATGTCTGAGCTATTGCTGGTGATGGTGCACTACAGCTCATCTTACTTTTTTAATAAGTTTCCAGGGTGACCTGTGATATGGCTTGCCATGCTGGAATGATGGTCATTACTGACAGCTCTGTTTGCAATGCTAGTTTTATCTAGAAAACGTTAAAGTATGTATTTCCCTTCTAGTATGAATTCTTCCCTATATTGCTGCAGTGATTTCTTGCTGAGCCCCCCTGACCTGAGTGGATGTTCTAGAAAATGCAGGCTGTTAATGATAAATAGTGATGAACAGCTGGTGATTGACATGAACTCTCTTCTTAGAATTCAGTGCAGCAGTTGCAGCATTTTCATGTGCTTCAAGAATCTTCTCTTTGCTTTCCATATCCATCAGCTTTGTCTTCCCTCTTTGCCTTTAGTCTCTGTTGTAGCACTGAAAGCAGTGTCAGTATTGTGTATCTGTACACATCATTAGCTTAATGCAGAAACTGTAATCCCACCATTTATATATGTATGTGTCATAATATTATCTTTTAGCTGGATTTGTAGCTTTGGTTTTGGTTTTTTCTTTTTTTTTTCCCCCCACCAGTCTTCTAGGTACTTCTCATGACATGACAGACAGTTTTCAGGAAAGCTATTTCCTTGTCTTAAGATCAGATACTTTGGAGGTGTTAGTGGGAGTGGAAGATCCTATTCCCAGATGTTTTGTTAAAACTGGTTCTGCTATTTTCAAGACTGTCAGAGTTGCAAAAGTTAAAAGTTCAGCAGAAGCATTTTCTGGCTAACTTGGGAGCATCCATTAAAGGGACTATATATATAAAAAAAAGCATTACTGTGAGATACTGTTAGAATCTGGGACTCTTTTGTCCTTTAATTTTTACAGTTTTGAGAAGATAAAAAATCTGCACTGCTGACTACTCGTGTAGGGCTGTTGGTGAAAATACAATCACTATTTAGAGGAGTCTATTCACATAACTCAGAAAGTTTACATATGTAACACCTATAGAGCTGCTTGGTACTTTCTAGTACAGTACCTTTTACTTCAAAATCATGAAACTGCAGGCATTAAGGGAGTTAATAGTAAAACTTACTTCTCTTGTGAAGTAAGTTTCCAGAAGCAGACATGAAGTTTTAGGGAGGAATACGAGGTCTGTTTTATATTTATGTGATGAACACTATATTCTGCTTAGTCACAATGAGAAGGGACATTAAAATGTGCATAAAAGAATTTTTTTAAACTTAATAGCTTATCTAAATTGTGCAGTGAAGAAGAGCTTTACTGTAGATGGGAATCAGGACTTTTACTCAGTTTATTACAATTTGGATCAGGGCTAGTGAGAGTGCTTTATTACATTTGTTTTGCAGTCTTTGAGGTTGTCATTTCACATGGCAGAGAAGTAGCCCCTTACTGACTGGAACTAAACAATATTCAATATGTGCTTTCCTGAGATGAAAACTTACAGAAAGAATTCAGGAAGAAATCAAATTACTTAAGGAAGTCATATGTTAAAATATTCTGTGTTAGAAAAGGTCATGCTATCTTAACCTATTCTTAATAAATTTTGGTTTAGTGGCTTGGATCCTCTTGAAAATGCCAAATATAGAAGAGGTTGGCACAATCTGTTGATGATTTTGCCAATGACTGATGCAAACTAAAATTCCGGGCGAGTGCTACTCAGCAGGACTAGGCTGGGATGAGAAGTGAATAGCTTACAAAACTCGCTACCCAAACCCCATGTAGCTTTTTTCAGTCTCTGTTTCTTGGGTAACATTTCCAACTGTTTTCTCATGGGGTTTTTTTGTGTTTTCAAGTGGCAAAACATCTTTGAGAATGACCAGAGACCCTTCAGTGCAGCTCCCGCGGCCTGACCAGTGCATTGAAAGAAGTCGCAGCAAGACTTACCCCAAAAGAACGCAACAGACAGGTAAGCCCTTCCCTGCTGAGCCTGTGGGGAGATGTCTTCTTTGATCTTGGGTTCATTTCAGCAGGTGGCTCAGAACTGCTGCAGTGTCCTCAGGGATCTCTCAGAATGGATTCTGTCTTTTGCCTTAGGTCAGTGTTTATATCTAAACCTAACAGGGTATAAAAACTTCAGTAAAAGAGTTGCTAAGGCTTAAAGATGATAAATCCCCATGTGTGTAGGTCTAATGTAAAGGCTGAAAGGAAGCTTGAAAACAGACAATGAAAACACGTTTCTTTTCAGGAGTCCTGTCTCTTGCAAAAGAATTTTATACCTGCGTGTCTTGGTTAGTATCCCATTATTCTGGCTGCTGGACTCAAGGAGTCTCTCTTGTACACCTTCTTCTCAATTCAAGGGCTGTATCCCTTTGTTTTTATACTAAGTGGAATAGAAGTTAATTCCATGACCTTGGCTGTTTTAACATGCTTCAGATGCATGAGCTGGAAATCTGTTCTCCATGCTGAAGATGTCAGGGGAAGCTGGAAGTTTTTACAGGTGTTGGAGGAAGCCTGTATGATTAAGCATGTATCACAGGAGTCATGCCCAGGATAATGGAAGTTTCCTGAAGTTTAGTAATAGAGATGTCAAGCTCCAGTTCTGCATGTGGTTACGTGTGTAGGCTCAGCTTCATCTGTGACAGAAGGCACACACACCTCAGTCAAGCTTGTGCATGGAGTTAAGTGCGTGTGTGTGTGTGTGTGTTAGCGGTTTGAGAAAAAACCTGTCTGGGCTTTAAAATGTGATCAATATTTCTCTTTACCATGGGTTAATACACCATTATAAACTTTTCAGAATCTATTTTTAAAAAGAGAGTAGACATACACATCTGGAAACCTCCCATGTTTATTCTGGATGCCGTCTTTTGACTCAAAAACAAAGCTGGAGTGTTCTGCCTTTTAGCTGCAATGGGTCTTGAAATATAACATAATTAAAAGTATAGCTTTGGAAAATAGAAGCACTTTACAAATTTATCTTTTTTTTAAATTTTATTTTATTTAGTTTAGCGTAAAAAGAGAAGGATTGCTTTTCTTTCTGATTCTGGTATCTCTTTGTGTGTCTGCATTTGTAAGTGGGTGCCTGAGAGGGCAACATGTCATTCACCCTTGAACTTAGTGACTTAGACTTTTGTTGAGCTGGACTGTCCCATTTTTAGGGTAGAAGCTCAAGCCAAACAGCGATTCCCACCCCATTAGTCCCCAGTTCTGTTGTGCAGAAATTTATGTGGCTATTCAGAGGTAAAGTTGTCATGTAAAACTCAGTCCTTAATTGAAAATAACGTTTTCCTAAGCACAGGCAGCAAAAGCCAGTCTACGTTGCTGCAAGGGTTGTGTGTGTGTGTGTGTTGTGCTTTTGTGTGTGTTGTGCTTGTTCATTTTTTTTCAGTCTCTTTGACTGGAATTGTGAGGAAAAGTGAAAGCTTCCCGTAGCCTCTTCTGCTGATGTAACATGATGCAGAATTCTGTGTTTGCCCTTTTGGTGGATTAAAATACTTTGTTTCACTTTAAAATAAAAAAGCTGCTTTGTCACCATTTTACTTACATCTAGTTGTGTAATCTCTATCACCCATCTGGGTGTTTTGCTTTTAATTCCATTTAATTGATTACCCATGTGTTCCAAGTGTGCAGTCATTTCCACTAAGGCAGGTGCATCACCTCAAACCATATTAATGTTAAATAAACGTGTTTCATTTCTCACTCAGAATATGGGCTAGGGGAAAAGAGCTACGTCATTCAGATTCCATTTTTCACTATAAATAAGCATATTTTTTCCTCTCCTTTTTTTTTTTTTTTTTACTTTGGCTATTCACAGTGATGAACACTGAATACTCTTTCTCCATTTAAACAGGCTTTCAGAAGCTGAATGAAGACTAATGCTACTTCTTCTCCCTGTGTCAGAAAACATGACAATCTATTGTATGTCACTGGGATAAATCCTGCCCTTTTGACCTAAAATTGTTTTTGGATATAGCAAAGTCCATTTCACGCAATAAATCAAGACTGTTTGATGTATTTTAAGCATTACTTTCTTAAATTTATTAACCCAGTGTAAATTTATTTTACAGACTAATTTTTGTCTTGGAAATTACCTTGTTTGTGTAATAAGTTTTATGAATTACATAGGAATTTCCCTGACTAAAATGTTTGAGAGAATAACATGACATTTCTTTTCAAAATCGGTATTCCTTTTGTATAATGAGGTGATGCAGATGGGTATCATTGATGGTTAGTCCTTTGTTCTTGGTGTTCTGTTTCTGGTATGGGGTAACATGATTAAATATGCCTTGTTCAACATTTTAAACAGGGTGATTTTAATTTGCATGTATTATGTATTTCTTGAGGTATTTTCTCTGAAATGCCACTTAAATTAGGATCCAACTGGACAAGGCTTATAATTTAGATTTATGAAATGAAAATAAGAGTTCTATTTATTTTCCCAAAATCTAGTAACAACTTACATATAGCTCTTTTGCAGCAATTTCCTTCAGTCTTCTCAGAGTTCAGTATCTTTCCTCACCTGCTTTCCTTTTTTTTTCCCTCTTTTCTTAAAACTGCAAAGTGAAGTGTATCAAAGGCTTCCTTTCTGCAGTCAGTTCAATTAACCTTTAGGTTTCTGTGTTATTTTTTTTTTCAAATCAGTTGGTACCAAGTAATGGGACCAACCACAGCAGTGGCTTTGGGGACAATTAAAAAAAATGCATGACTGTAGCATATGCAATCACCATTGCCTCCATTGTATAAGTGTGTGTGAAGTGATAAACCCTCCAACCTCTGGCATCTCATTAAAATCTTCTCCCTTCTTTCTTCTTTTGGTATGTATGTTCTGCTGTTATAAACAGTTACATAGGCTGTGCTTTTCATATACTTTTCTTTCTGTCACCTAAAGGTAGAAGTTTAAGTATCTTTTGCTGAGCAATTGTGTTTCCTTATCTCTTATCTTGGTCCATTAAAGTATGCTAAAGTCTTTAGGACTGCAGCCACTTGGTGAACTCTGGGTTAAGAGTTGGAGTAACTGTTAGAAAATAATATTTGTATTTTCAGTAAAAATATTTGTGCTTTAACAGAGGTATTGAATACTATGAACAGAGAAAAATTATCTTTCTTGTATAAAAGCCACTGCTATTGATTGCTTCCCTGATAGGATGGACATGGCAGACAGTTTGGCTTTATCATGACAGATCATTTTCCTAGAACCCAGATTACAGTGGTTTAAAATGCAGTAACCTCCATTTTGTCTCTTGCTTAATACATTTCCTATCTCAGTTGTTCTAGGGTTGATGGAAAAATAAGATCAGGAAACTTCAGTGGTTTTTCTTTTATATTAGTTTTAGATTTTGTTTTTATATTAGTGGATGAAGTTTTTTTGCTGTATGTGCAGGCAGATATTCAAGTCAGTGTTCAGTTAGAGAAGGGTTTTTTGGTTTGTTCTGTAAAGTCCTGTGAGTGAAATACATGTAACTTCTTTCATTTACTCATTCTCCCCTTTTCAGCTGAAAATTACCAAATTACAGTTGCATTTTGCTGCAATTGCAAATCATAAACTCAAACATAGAACAGGATGTCTCACTATTCTGCCTTACCCTCTTAGGGCAAGTCTGGTAATGTTCAGCTTTCCCAGCCATACATGGGGTGAAAGCATTCATTATTCTTTTGGTTGAATGATGGACATGAAAAGCTCCTTGGGAACATCCTCTCAGGACAAACACTGGTGTGACTAGACCCCTTACTGTGGGTCTGAGTTTATTCAGTGGTGGAAAACACATTGCTTAGGGTTTGTTGTTGTTTGGTACCTGAAGACTTGATTTGTCCCTGGTTGTATAAACCAGTGTAAAAGAAGTCCTGCCATTCTGATTTAAAAGCCAGGTGGAGAATTGGGTGTGGGTATTAGAATTACAGAACTGCCTGTATTGTAATTATTCCTAAGCAATCACAGGCAATCACAGTCCCTGCCCTGACTAACTCACATATTGCCAGAGATGCCTGTCATTACCCTGCTCTGGCAGCCTCAGTCATGACAGGTAGAACTGTTGGGCTGGCACAGTCAGAGTCACAGATCTTCTCCCAGAAAATTGTGAGATTGGGTTTGAAAGTTACATTTTTCGAAAATGCATCTTGGAATGATTATATAATTTTTCGAAAATGCATCTTGGAATGATTATATCTATTTGCTTATTTATTTACTTCAAGCTTTACACTTTAAAGTTTAATTTAAACCCCTGTTTTTATTAAAGGATGGATGTGACAGCTTCTGCATTTCATGCATGGGGTGTGAGATACACAAACCCTTGACTCTACAGGCTTGGAAACTGATGTGAAAAATAAACATTATTACAGAGTAGACTGTGCTAGTATAGACATAAGGAAGTCCATTCATTTTTACAGTCTCTTAGTACCAAAGCATGAGCTCTTACTGCATGTTTTCCATTCGATCACACCACCTTCTACTTCATGACTAGGTTTAAATACAAACACTACTTCCAGATAATGTCAGTTAAATGGCTTTAGTTGATAAGAAACAGGCATGACAGGCTAACTAACTTGACTGGCTGCTATCGTTTGGGACACTTGAGTTTTTAAAAATGTAATAGTCTGCTCGAATTGAATGCACAAATCAGCACCAAGATGGCTGTAAAAGGGAATCAAAGTTTGTGCATTCACCTTAATGGGAAAGTTCAGTGCAGACAATGCTGAGAGTACCTTATCTGAACAAAGATAAACAACCAAGAAAACCTGCTACAAATGAGATATTCAAGATTCCTGGCTATCTAAGGTATTTTTGAGAGCCCTATTACCTTGGCATGCAAGAAACAGTGATAGAGATAAGTTATTCAATGGTGTTAGCATTTGGACAGTTCTGAAATCTCTTCTTTTATAATAAGTAATCCATATCTATATCTTGCAGGGGTATAAGTTGGTGGAACAGTACTGTAGTTAGTAAAAAGTACACCAGGTGGAACATACTTAAAGACAATTACTACAGTTTCTGTAAGTGTGGACAGAAAGCTGCTGATCAAACTTGTTATTTGCACAAAAGAAGTGTAGAGCAAGAGTTTACTTTTTAAAAAAATCATATCCAAGGTACTTGTTGTGGGTAGCAGTGATATCAAACACAGCTAATATGAGATCTTGTCTCTATTAGAAACCTTTGTATTTTGTATTTCTGGGTAGATTATGCCTGTGTGATAGTCACTGGCATGTTGTCTTCTCTTTGGTTTTCCCTCAAGTAAGTACTTGTTAAAATAATAGAGTGGAAAACAACAGGGAGAAGCAGCTACTTCTTTTTTTGAGGACTAACTAGTGCTGGCTACTCCAAAAGCTCAGGTGCCCTGTGGAAGCTCTGCAGCACCATCCTTTGTGCAGGGCACTGAAGGAGTTGCAAAGGCATCACAGACTTTCTGCACTGAGGTCTCATAACCCAGAGCAGGCTGGCTGACAGCAGGATGGTAAGGCTATTAGCAGGCATAGCAAAGGATCCATTCTGGCGGTGTCTATTACTTTTATGTCATTGGACCCATGACTTTTTCTGGCAGTTTTTTCATTACTATGGTATGTTTTAGAGAACACATTCTTATTGCTCCATTAAGTTAGAAGCACTTTGAGGGGCTTAATAGAAAGCTACCTTGCACAGTAATATGTGAAGTACTGAAATTAATACTTTTGTTTGGAAAAGGCATATCTTGGGTGACTTCAATACTTTTGTGATCCAAGCAATTATGTTGGGTTATTTTATCTTATATTTCTGATGGCCTAGGAAGGGCAAGATAAATGTATCTGGATGGCAAAAAGCATGGTAAGAAGCTCTGAGATATCCTTGTAGTTTAACACTTTGACCTAATCCATTTTCATTTCACTACCAGTACCTTCCTTAAAGGTTGGAAGTTTCTGCTTCATGTTCTTATCTGCTTTATATTTATATTTATTTGTTTGTGATTTTTGACTGTAGACATTCTTCTGTTTTTGGAGATCAGAGAAAGAACTTTTGGGAAGTGATGTCACAGCACCAGTAGGAACAAACCTATATTCTCCTCTCACCTTTCCTCTCATTGACTGAGCAGGGAATTAATTCCCTTCTGTTGATGATGGCATAGTAATCCTTTGAGAACAACAGCTTCAGACTTCTCTGTCTTATGTGGAGAAGTAATGAATTTACGCCATGTTAGACTTTCTTATGATCTGGTACAACTAGAAATAGGGATAAGACACAAAAATGTGATCCTTATACACCCTTAGCAAGTGGAGCATACACCAGATATCTTGTGTGTCATTTTATTTCTCATGCTGCCCTGTATTCAGTAGGTGGTTATGCTGAATAGATATGCAAGCATTTGTGCTACAGGACTGTTCTGTTTTTGGCTCTTTTTTCAGGTTCTAAAAACATGAGCCAGATTACCACAAATGGGGAAAATGAAGGAACTACCAAAATTATTGCACCTTCTCCAGTGAAAAGGTATGTAGATCAGCAGTTTCCTTACAGCTTTTAATGGATGGTATATTGCACTGAATAGAGGAACACATTTAGTAATAATTAGTAACAGTTTATCCTGCCCTTGCATTTGGGACCTTCTGACCTTCTGCTTTTAAACATCAGAGAGTGTTGCCCCGTAATTTATCTTGTAAAACCATGATCTTCTGATGAATGTGGAACAGGAATTTCAAGTGACAAAGGGTTTGGAAATCCATAAATCAGCAGAAGTTAATGGGAAGGCAGACAGTCCCAGGTTTAAATAGGAAAAAACTGGTAATGACCCAAAGGGCACTCCTCGGGATGGTCCTGTGAAGTCCTTCTAGTCTCTCCCCTGGGAGCTGTGGACTAGCTGTAAGGCCCCTCAGGGCATGGCTCTTCTGTCTCTGAACTAGGCAAGTTGTGCTTGGGATGTGTGGGCAGCGAGGAGCTGGGCATGGGCTCTCTTCCAGCAATCCTGTTAATCTTGCAGTTGATTACCCATTACACTGTTCAATTTCTAACAAAACCCACGGGTATTTTTCTTCCTGATCCACAGGAGTACTGAATTTCCAGGGCTCCTCTGGACTTGTGTGGTCTGCTGTGCCTAATTATCAGTGCTGAAGTGCACACCTCTGGTTATTAGGTATATTTGAAAGAAAGAGGTAACACTCAGATTCAGAAAGGGATTTATATCCCCACCCTTAATTTTAGATGGAATTTGCCTGAATCTGACAAAAGAATGATTCAAAAACTTAGCACCTAGCTTTTTTGTTTAGTTGCCTGAAAGTGTCTGCTTCTTCAGTAACCCTGATGATTTGGGGTGTTTTTTAACTGAGTAACTCTGGCCTTGTCTCTGCATTGAAGGTATGGACTTCACATGTCGGGTATTTGGACTGACCTCTGAAGAAGGGTGTAAAAGATTTACTGCAAAATTCTTAGTGGATAGTGTCTCCTGTTGTCTAGTCCTTAGAACAGTTTGCCTTCCGAAAGCAGAGCTGAGTTCAATTGCTTCCTCATTTTGAAGGAAATTTATTCCAATATTCTAGTCCTTAGGAAATATTTCTCACAGGTTAAAAGAAAGTTTATGATTTTCATGCTGAAGGGAGGCCATTGAGCAGAAAACAACACAGAGGTATATAAATAAAGGGAGGGCACAAAGAGGACAGAGCCAGGCTCTTCCCAGTGGTGTCCAGTGGCAGGACCAGAGGGGACGGGCACAGTCTGAAACATAGGAAGTTCCCTCTGAACATCAGAAAACACTTTGTTCCCTATGAAGATGACTAAGCACTGGCACAGGCTGCCAGTGAAGATGTGGTGGAGTCTCCATCCTTGGAGATAATTAAACAGCTGTTTTGAAATAGTCCTGGGCAACTAAATCTGGGTGGCCCAGCTGGAGCAGGCAGAGATCACATCCAGAGGACCCTGACAGCACCACCATTCTTTTGTTCTGGGATTTGTTAGGAGAGAGAAAAATACAAAGGAAAAGGTACCATTATTCCATAGAGCAGAGATGTTCGTGCTGGGAGGCACAGAAGCCCTTCACTACAGCTTGTGTTCCAAATGCTGTGTATGAATATTTTAGCAATGAACAGTTAAAAAGAAAAGGATAGGCAAGTTGTAGAGGAAGAAGCAAAATAAGGGGCTCTCAGCATGGCAGTTTTGAGGTTTCTGAGGTTAGTTTCTTACCTTGATACTTTGAAAGCAATTCACAGGCAGTTTCTTACTGAGTCATGGTTTTAAACAGTGTTAGTCACTTGAACAAAAAAAAATTGAAGTGTTGAAAGGTGGTTTTCTTTTAGAATTTGATTTGTTTCTTTTCTGTGTCTCTGCCTGCCTATGTAAAGCACCATTCAAGTCTGCCAGGCTTGGCTGTGACAGCCAGCACACAAAATTTGTGAAGCATTTACAGTTCAGTACTTTACTCCATCCTGTGTAATTCTTGCATTAATTGTCAGTCATGTCTACAAAGCATTTTTCAGCACCTCTCACAGGCTGAGTTTTCATAGTTTAATGTCTCATTCACTGTTGAGATGCATTGTTGGTGCTTCTGCGTAAGTGGTATAAATTCAAAGTAAACCATAAGAAAGCCCCAACAACAGTAATCTCACATGAAATTCAGATCCTAACCTTTTCAGGTACTTTGAGTGAACCCAGTACCCCTTGCAACTGCATTCCTGGAGATACTACTAGTATCTGAAGAGCTGCCACGCTCTAGATTTCTATCTGTAAAGTGTGTGTGTTCCAAAAGAATAATGACCTAGGAATGTAATGCAGTAAATTCAACTCCCAGGTAATCTCTTTCTCTCTTTTTTCAGATTTGAAAACAGTGCTCGCATTTCTTTAAGTCTGATAGAAGTATTTGCTCATGCTGAGCAAAATCAATTCTTTTCTTCAATACAGGACTAAAACCTATTTGTCTGAGTTACTTCCTTAGTCTGTAGTAAGCACATATTTTTGAGCCTGGGAATAGATTATATGCACCTATGAGTCAATAATTAGTGAGTGCAGTATTAAGAAAATGATTTACGTGATAAGGTATAATTTAATTTCTTCTCCTGCTGACTTACTGTAGCTTTTTGTTTTGTTCACTATGTGAGAATTAAATGATTAACTCAATGACCTGTAGTAACCAAAGGCTGAGGTTAAAAGTGGATTAGTGAGTTAAGTACCCACGATTCCTTCATAAAGCTGAGTCTGTCACCTCCTGCTCCAGGCAAAGAACTCCAGCTTATATCCTCCTCTCTGTAAGCAACTGTAAAGCTTTTATTTTTTCTGTGTGAGTTGTACTTTGTAAAGATACAGTGTATTAATGATTGCACTGGGCTGCTGTCAGTAATACTTCTTGAAGACCTTAGTGAAGATTAATGTGGCTGCCTAGTTCTGTATGAGGTGAACTGCTTGTTCATGTGGAAAGAGAGATGGTGATGCAGGAAAAGCATGCCTGGCCGCTGGCGAGGCCATGGGTGCAAAAGGATACTTCAGCTAGGAGCCACTTTCCAACATTTGAAGTGTCAGTCTATGTAGGAGCATTAATGGGTCAGAAGTTGTAAATCTGGACACTGTGGGAATTACAGGAGTGAAGGAAGAATTGGAGCCTCCTGCTGTTACCCCACCTCCCCACAATCTCCCATAGGTATAGCTGGTTATAAACACTGATATATCTCTCAAGCTGCGTGACTACCTTGACTGTCCTGTTACTTCACCTTTCAGCAGTCAGTGAAATCATCTCTTTCACATTGTTTGTTCTAGCAAAAAGAAAACATAAGGCTTTACTGGGGAGGGAATGAGAAGAATATGCTACTCAGGGAACCTATTAATCTGTGGTCTGTCATTCTTCTAATAGTTACTACCCCTTGCCTTTGTCACTCCCATATTAAAGTAGGTACTGTAGATGTGAAAAAATGGCAGAGAAATATGATAAGGATAATCAGAGGTATGTGTTGACTCCTGTATTGGGAGGCATTAAGTACTCTGTGAATCTTTCACTTGGAAAAGGGGTTAGATAGTTGTTAATAATGTATAAAAAAATAAATGGAGTTGAGTTTGTCATTATGGAACCATCATTCATAGTGCTGCTTTTTATTTTTTTTCCTATAATCACAGAAACAGGAACACAGAATGGAAGTTTTGAACCAGGTGGAGGTTTTGAAATAAAATTAAATAATTGTTTATACCACAGTTAAATACTGGAGGTACTCCTACCAGGCACTATTTATGCTGAAAATTTAAAAAAACGTGTTCAAGAGGTATTTCAGTAAATCCATGAAAGAAAGGTTCATCAACAGCTATGTGAAATAAAAAGTAGATAAAGCCTCTGATTCAGTAATCTGTTAACTGCATATTATGGAAGACTGAGAGTGTATTCGCCCTGCTGCTAGACTTGCCTAAATGTCTGTTCTTGTTTATTCTGTGACAAGTTTGCCCATTTTTCTGACACAATGCTGCTGTAACTATGAACTTGGAGAGCTGATTTTTTTTTTTTTTTGTTTTTTTTTGTTTTTTTTTTTTCCCTTACTATGTCTCTTTCTAGGAGACATTTTTCAACATACCAGCTGTTTACTCTGTTTCCGAGAACAGACAAATAACTATGTGCCAGAGTGGGTCTCTGTAATGACTGCATACCTTTGAGATTAATTTTTAAGAGGTCAGTGTGTGAGAAAATGTCATCATATATTAAGGGTTTAAAAATATATGTATATATTTCTGTACTTTTATTTAGCTTTAAAAAGATGAAAAATGAAAACAGTCCAGAAACCCAAAGAAGTAAATCAAGTGCTCCGTGGGAGGAAAATGGCCCACAGAGGTAAGGCAAAGCATGATGTCTTGGATATTGTGCAATGGTAAATATGCCACAGCAATAGGCTGAAGGATATTAATATATTATATTAATGTGTTATTGGGGTGATAATAAATCTGTATTGCATATAAGTAGATAGGTTCTGTCATGGATAAACAGTTAAAAATGAGGGAAGTATATGTAGGAGAAGGTGGTCAGTGAATCAAAGTCACCAGTGGCTTCCCACAGAGATCTTTTCATAGACCTCTGATATTTAGTATATTTGTCAAGGGACTTGAAAAGGGCTGATAAAATTTGGTGATGATACAGAATTGTTTAGGATAGGATAGTGAGAGAGAAAGCTGTCTGTGAAGAGTGACAGAAAGTCTTCTAAAGTATGAGTGATAGGGTACTAGTTGGTGGATGCTGTTAAGTCAAAAAATGTAAAGAGAGGCACATGAAGGCCAAAAAAACCCCAAACAAACCCAACAAAAAAACCCCTCTAGATTTCTGATTAATATGAAGCGCTGTGGGATTATGATAACTTAATGAAAACAACAACTGTGTAACAGTCAGAAAAACTTAGCAATTATTAGGAAAACAAGAGAACAACATTAGGCCACTATATAAATTCATGGGTCACATATGTGCTCCATGAATTGTGAGAGCAGTTGTGATGTCATTCTCTCAGGAAAAAGGCTTTGAGAGGGGCAGCAAGGGTAATCAAAAGTATGAATGGTTGTGCATGAAATCTGTACAAGGAGCAACAGGTTAGGCCAGGCAAGACTCTTCCTTCAGTCTGGAAAAGAGGCCATTTCAGGGGATGACATCCAGAAAGTCACAAGTCTTACTGAGAAAAAAGATGAGGACTGTATTTTTCCAGCATAAGAACTTGGAAGCTTTTGGTGAAACTATTGGAGGTAGCTTAAAAATTTTGAGAAAGGCAGTGAGTACTGACTCACCATGAGTGGTCTTCCTTCACAAGGGATACTGGAGGTTAGTGAATTCCTGAGAGAAGCTGTGTGACAAAAATCTGGGAGGACTTCTGAAGGCAGAGGTAAAGCAGTTGGCTCAGTAAGTCCTCTGGGCTGGGAATAGTGTGGGACTGAGAGAGCACTAGGGAGCTGTCTTACGTCTTCAATGTTTTGCTTCCTGTATCTGGGTGTTTATGGCTGGTGTTGGAAACAGGCTGCTGACATAGCACATGAAGTGTAATCCAGTACAGTCCTGCTTTTCTGTGATGATTCAGATCCATACATGATGTGTCTTTTGGGGCACCATGATGATTTACCCTTTGTGCTCCTTCTGTAAACATCCAAGAGTTTCCAGAGTAAGGACAAAACAGTGTGCAAACATTCTCTTGCTAGAATAGACCTTTTTTTTTTTGTTATTTTAAAAGTGGTGTCATGTGATGGCTTCAGTACTTAAATTGTGGTCAGGACAGCAGAAAGTTTGATCCTGCAGAAGCCAAAAAATAGTAGGAATGAGTTTTTCCATGACCATGCATTGTAAAGGAGTATGTAGTTTTAGACACATAAGCAGACTGTATGTTGCACGGAGGCTTTCACAGCTTCTAATAGTTATTCTCATCAAGATGAACTGTGGGAACTTTTCAGTTGTGCAGGGCAGTACTGTAATCAGATGTCTGCAGAAGTAGGTGAAGAAGAATGTATCCCATTTGAAGGCCAGGGCTGTAAGGAAAGCAGGAAGAAATACATTAGGTGGAATTTTGTGAGAATATCATCTTTTTGCCACATAGTTGTGAAAAGGACTTAGTGATATTAGATACAGATATGAGGTTGAGTTTAACATCCTTCCTCCAAAAAGTGACAGAAGAGCAGTAGGCCAGCTTGGTGTCAGGTGCCATGACAGGGTGACATATACTCCATCCTAGGCTCCATCCCACTGTTGGAAGAGGTCCTTACATTTCTCTAAAAGGTATCACAGGGGAATCAACTCAGACATTTGATAGTCTACATCTAATTTGGTAATAATCCAACACATTCAGTCCCACTCAGGGTACATAAGCTGGAGCTTGAAACAACTCCACACCCTTGGCAGAGATTTGTGTGGATGAGCAGTAGAGAGATGGAGCTAAAATTCTCATGTTCCCAAGTGTCAGCTCTGTGATGAGGATGTATGTCATGACAGGAACATGAGAAGTTTTTGTACTTATATCCATGGATAACATAAAGAATAGAGGTTCATTTGAATACCTAGCTCTGGGTTCGGTTAGTCATACTAAAGCATAGAAATTTTAGTATGCTAAAAGAATATGGCTATACTTGAATCTACATTTTGTAAGTCTAGATCTGTTGGCTTGGAAGAGCTAAGAGGTCTCTCTTCTACATTTTCAAGGTTCAGTGTGAAATATTTATTGCTATAAAGCAGTGCCATCTGTATTTATATAGCACACACACATACACAAGCAGGTATAGCTGAATATATACACAGGGGTCGTGTGTGTGTATGTGAGCCTTCTCACTTTTGTAAAGTACATCTCAGTTAGCTGGCCTAACTGTCCTGGAAATTTTAAATATGAACGTTTGCTCTTCCTTTTTAACCCTAGTGGACTGTATAATTCTCCCAATGACCGCAGTAAATCACCAAAGTTTCCTTACTCTCGCCGAAGGAACCCATCAGGTGGCAGTGAGAACGAGTCTGGGCAACTCGTCCGGAGAAGGTAAGAGCCTCGGAGTTAATTACTGTCAGCTTCTCACTGTAGAAACTTCAGGTCCTGCATGCTCTGTATTCACTCTTGGAGGCACGGCTGGGTCCTGGGAAAAGAGTTATTCTAGGGGTCCATTTGTTGGTAAAAAAAAACCCCAAACCTGAGCGAGAGTACCACATCTGATTTCAGAAAGGAAGTTTTGTTTGCTTGTGTGCTGTTCTGGGCACGGGGGAAAGGATGTTAAAAATATGAGAAATTTCATTATTAGCATGTACAGGATGCTTCCAGTTGCTGAAGCTGTTTTTGCCTGGTGAAGGAAAGGACTGAGGGATGTCCCTTGCTTGACAACGAGCATCCAGTACAGAGCAGTATTTTAAGTACATTGCTTTGCTTTAACTGCCACAAGGATTAAATTAATGAGCCACAAGGCTGTCTTCAACAGTGTGAATGACTTTACATTAGAGAGGATGCCAGCAAAAATACCACTATGTGATACTTAATGTGTTCTCAGTTGGTACATGCTGAATTGAATAACTTCGATTATTCAATTCAATGACTCAATTTAATAGAGAAGTAAAACTAAATGGATGGAGGTTCTTGTGCTGTGGGCTCCTGAGTATGTCCAAAATGTAAATAACAGGGACAGTTCTGAAGTGATGCAGTATTGAGAGACTGTGTTACCTGGGATGATTTGTCCTGCTGAAAAGCTGCTTTCATCCCTGAGACACCCTGCCTGGTGCTGTGATCTGTTGTGAAGTATGAGCATAGATACTGTGCCATATTCATTTCAGTCTTTTACTATTACTTTATAAGCAGCACCTGAGAGTTACGTCTCCTTTTGACAGCTCTGAAATGATTATCTCTTTGGCTTTCATAACCAGGGCTTGCAAAGGGGTCTCTGACAATGCAGCTATATTGATAAGGAAATCTAGTTTGATGTGGAGCTTTTATACTTGTCAAGTTTCTGAACTGCTCCAGACCTTTTATTGGCCATTAGCTGTCTGGAACAGGAGTGAAGAAACTCCCTCATGCCGTATGGTTAGTGATCTCAAATAAACTATTATAGTTCGGTCTAAGGCAGTAGACTTATGCTAATTTATCCTGTTGGATAGAGCCCTCCCACATGTTGATGGAAACAGAAAGGCCTTGGCTCTGTGTAAGCCCTGCTCAGCAATAACATCTCCGTGTTATCAGCCCTGTGCTCAGCACAAATCCAAAACACAGCCCTCACACCAGCCACTGGCAAGAAAACTAACTCTACCCCAGCCGAAACCAGCACAGGTTGTCTGATGTCTGAAGGACTTGTTTGGCTTTGTTAAACCTAAAGACTGGAGATGTGCAGTGCAAAACTACCTCATACCAAGAAAAGAGAAGTGTTTGCGCACTATGCAGCAGAAAATTGTTATGGGATGCAAAGTTTTTATCATCTGAGATTCACATTTGGCTGATCCGGTCAGTGGACAGGCAGTCATGCCAACAGCAAGTTTTCTCTTGGGCTACCATATAAACAAAATGTTTTTAAAAGTCTTATCTTATGTGTGAAGACTGACAATAAGAGGTAAAATTCTGACTTAATTATGTCTTCCTGAATCTTGGTTTTATTCACGCACTTTCCTTTTCCAGCTGTTTAATAACAATAGCTCTGTTGTTTGTGCACTTTTTACTGGAGTTAAGAGGAAAACATCAGATTTTTCTATGTTTGAAACAGTAGGAAACCCTAAAGGCCAGCATGCTATTCTTATCCTTGCAAGTCAGGGGTTTACAATGAGAGCTTGCAGGGGACTATACCTTTGTAACTTACTGTAAAGGTGTCCCAAAAAGTTTAAACAAGCACATACACTGTTTTATCTGCCTTACATCATACTCAAAAATGAAAACAAACGGAAAAACCTGGGAAAGTTTTGTGTTTTTTTTTTTAAAAGTTCTGTAGTTTTATGTATTTGTATTAAGCAACTCAATGGTATTTCATTCAAACTTCCTTAATGTCACAGGAAAAATCAAAACAGTGGTGAAGATTCAGATTTAAAGCAAAGGAGAAGGTAAATATATGATCTATATCAGCTATGAAATGATAGTGAAGGTACTGATCATATTTTAGTTGACTCATCCCCTGCTTTTCTTCCTTCTCCCCCATTTTTTTAAATGTTTAAAAGGTTTGTTGTTATGCCCATTTCATTTTTACTTTCCTGTCCTACTTTTGCTAAAACACTCTGTGGTGTAGCCTCCTCGTAACACAGTCTTGTGAGCTGCCTTGCACATTGTTACTGCACCACGCTAGAAGCAGTTTGTGAAAATTTACTAAAGGCTTGTCTGCAACTTGAAAATCAATTCCAGAAGTTTTAGCTTTCAGATTTTGAAATGGCAGATTTGTTTTAATTCCTCAGTCTCTCTATCCGCTTTTAATTAATCTGTTTTGAAAGTAACTATGGTGTCATTTGAGATGAATTGTCCTGCAAAAGGTAGATGCAAAGGCATATGTAGCTCATCATGGTTTTCTCAATCTCTTGCATATTTTTTGTTGACTTTTTTCTTAAGCTTCTTCTTTTTCCCCTCTCCTGTTCAGTCTTGACTGACTGTCATGTTCCAAACTGCTGGTGTAAATTCAGGTGTGCCCTTCAACAGCTTTCAGCTTTTGACAGATTTTTGCCACATCTGCCTGTCATGACTGTTCTGTGCTTCTCCTTACTCCTACTCAAGCTGCCAGAATAAGAAGACAGTGTAGTGCATTCCAATCTCTGAGACTCCTGAAACTTGTGAAGGAGGGGAGGCACTCCCAGGATCTGATTCACTGCTGCAGCATGGGAAAGGAGCTCTGGCAGAGATACAAACATCTCAGGGACAATCACAGGAAGCCAGAGAAAGTGCTCACATAATTTGTACTTATTATATCAGATGACAGATTATTTTTTGAAGGATGTTATCATTACAAGCTGCCAGTGGTAGTTCTGTGATAGATGTCCAACATAAAACTGAGAAGATTTAGTTAAGCATCTCAGGTGGGAAACCCCAATGCTCAGGAGGGATCTCTTTCCAAAGGCTGTGCCTGCTGTATTGCAATACAAATGCACAGGTTTGTTATTGCATTTTGCAACACACCTCCACTTCCTCACAATTTGGCTACTCTCCTCTCATTTTAGTCAGAATTAGACTGCACCAGAGTGTGAGCTTTCAGTCTCAGCTGTTTCTCTGAAATACCAGAATCTGAAACATACCCAAACCCTCCAAGCCCTCTTCTGGACTGCGTTTTTTGTGTCTCTTACCACACTGACTATGCCTTTTTTCCTGCTCCTTGTGTCAGACCATATTGGTATACTACCTGCAAAACACCAAATATATTCCATGATCAAGAAAACAAGGGAATAAAGGATGGAAGAATACTTTGCAATTGTCAGAGGATTTTCTCAATTGTCAGGATTATCTCATGTGTTCTTGCACTTGACTTAGGAAAGCACCTTTGTTTCCCTTTTCGGTATTTTACTGAGTTCAGTAAAAGCTGGTGCTTAATATTCAGTGAAAGATAATATTCTGACAGCAACCATGAGCAGCTGCCACTCAGATGACAGCTCAGCAGCCCTTCTGTCTCTCTACAAGTGCTGTCCTGACAGAGAACACAAGGTAATTTGATGTGCAGTATCCAAAAGGTGGATCAGGTTTCCATTCCTGAAAAGCTAGAGAAAGGGCTTATCTTGAATTTGATCAAATAGGCTGTTTTATCTTGTACTTTGCCTACCATGCTGTGATTTTTGATGCTTTGGTACATTATGGGATAAATTGCTTAAATCACAGTAAGAAAGTACTCTTTTTACTGAGAAATTTGGAAGAAAGGATCATGCTAATGACCTGGAAGTGTGAAAGAACAGTGTTGCTTGAGTGACTCATTAATGTTGAGATTAGTGGAATATTTATTAAACATCTCCTGAGATTGGGGTGGGGAAAGGTGTGCTTCTGGATATATAAGGTCTGCTTAAGTTCTAGGCCATTTATTGCTCTCTTTTGTTGTGATTGAGTGAATCTTTTTAGCACCATCTTTTAATCTTCCTTCTTTCTTTGGTGTTACAGTTTTCTATAGTAACATACTTTTTTTTTTTTAATCTCCACTATAAGCTTCACTCAGGAAAATGTATGTTTTACCTGGGAATCTGGCTTTCCTGACCCTCTCAGTGCCTTTAGATTACGAGCATGAAATTTGGGACTGGGGAGAGGTTTCTGTTTCTCCTCTGGGGAAATTTCTCTTTCCCAAGCTTATTCCCTTCAGATAAACTGGGTTGAACTGATTTTCCTAGGCTTTACTTGGCCTATTTTTCTAAGACATTTTTGTTTTAATGGGAGCTATTTCAGTTAATGATTTCCTAATTTAGGAGAGTGGGGAGACCAGATCATAGACTGAGGTGTTTAACAACATAACGATTTGATAAAACCAACCATAATTTAATGGTATTATGGGCAGATGCATGAGACTTTAAGGTGTGTCTGGAAAGTAGAGAGCTCCTGACAAGATAGGACAGTCAGGAGAGATTCCATGCTGCACCTGTTCTGTTCCCTAGAAACAGACCTTTCTCATTCTCTTTGGGCTCTTCTTCCTAAACTGCTAGAACATGCTGCGAGCAGGTGCTGGTCAATAACCTCCAACCCCTCATTATATGCTTCCCCTTACCTGTTACTTACACCTGATGAACTGTGTTCACTCCTTGGCTTTTTTGAGGTGTAGTAACAAACCTGTCCCCTTACAAAAGTGGTTTATCAAAGAACAAAAGAAAAGCCAGGAGGCATAAGGAAGTATGTATCTTTGCCAGCATCGTGAGGAGTTCTCCCCCCATAGCTCCTACTTCATGCCCAGAGACCTCCAAAGAAAATTTGTGTTTTCCATTGTAGCAAAACCATCACTGATTCTAAGTCCCAATATCCTAAATCCTTCCAGACCAGGTCATGTTAATATCAGTCTTATAAGTCTTATAAGACTTATAAGTCTAATAACTTTCCCTATTAATTAGCTGGGCTATCAGTGTAGTAGAGACACAAGTCTTTCTTTGGAGGCATTCATAGAATAAAAGAACTGCTTAGGTTGGAAAAGACCTTTGAGATCATCAAATCCAACCATTCAGAGGCAATTGTCACACTAAAGAACGAATGGTCCAAACCAGGTTTTGATGGGACTACAAGTTTTTAGGACTTAGCCCAGTGGTACAGTAACAAGAGTCCTGGTTTCCATGACCAAAGCCCTGACAGCTGGTCTGTCTGCTCCAAAATGCAGTCAAGGATTTAAGGATCTCAAATAGTATTGCACAAGCATTTCTCTCTACTCAGAGGAGTTTGCCTCTAGGTAGTTCAGATTCAGCCTGTTCCACCAGTCTTTTTAAGTAATAAATAATGAGAACCATAAACATCACCTTACCACTGGAAGCTTTGCACTCAGATGTAATAAAGAAGTAACTGTTTTATCTCTCTGTCCTTGCATGGCACACCATCTTTGTATCTGTGCATCAGGTCATCCCAAAGCTGGGATGGTACACACCAGACTGTCCGTGCACTTCAGCCTTCTATATCTATAAAGATCGGTGGTGTTTCATCCACACTGCCTGACACTTGAAAAATATAAACTTAAACTAGAGGCCAGGTGGAAGCTGAGGTGAATAGAAAATGACATATTTGTGAGCTTTTTGTTTTGCCAGCAAAACCGGAATTTCTGTATCATTTCTGTTGGGTATATCACAGTATGAAAGAAGAAAAGAGCCAGAATGCATACAGTTTAAAGATAAAACATTTCACACCTCAAAGAAACATACTCCTGTGACATATACACAAAGAATGCTGAGAGATAAAATAATAGCACTCACCTGATACTACACTCTGGGTACACTACTTTTGAAGCAGTTCTTCCCCATCAATTAATGAAAAGAAGATAATATGACTTGCAGGTGTAGACAAGCCCTCTAGAGTCTTTTATTTCTGATTCTCCTAGTAATGTTTTTGCAGTATTGTTCTTTCCTTGTTTAGCACTGCAATAATTTTGATGTTATTAGATAATTTTATCCTGAGATGTTTCTTTTCTCTTGTCCAGGTCTCGGTCTCGCTGTAACACCAGCAGTGGCAGCGAATCAGAAAATTCCAATAGGGAGCATCGGAAGAAGAGAAACAGGTGACCTTTATAAGTTTTAGACACAAAACACATGGAGATGGACTTTTCTCAGATAAATGTAGTGAGATGGAATCTGACAGGTTTTATATGCATAGAATCCTCCTGAGGCAGCTGAAGGTCCTTTTCTGAATAGGAGGAACAATAATTGCCAAAACTTATGTATCACAGATGTATGCAAGGAATGGCTGCCCTCCTGTTGCTTGGGAAGAACTCAGTAATGAACCACAAAGTCAAATATGGGGCACATTTACAAAAGACTTGCAATATAAATGCAAATAAAGTGGATAATACCTTGATAATGATATTCTCAGCATATACTTCAATTATATTCAAGTAAATTCAAGTGCAGATCTGGCAGAAAAAAAGGTTTTGAGGAGAAATAAAAATATTTTTAATGGATCCAAAGCTCAGTGTTGTTTTAAAATGCATGCATTTAATTGTGCAACTGTTTTATTTTCCCAAATGTGAAGTGTGGGCCTAAAGCCAAAATGTGTATGGCCCCAACTTTTAATAGGATAACAGTAGTTCATAGCAAGTGATGCTAACAAGTCCTGTTTTATATATTCTATTTTTCTTGTTGCTGATATGAAAAAGATGGCAAAACAACTGATTTCCTTTAAATTTCCTGTAAAACTGTACCTTTTGTGTTGGAGATAACAGCATTTGAGAATTATTTATGAAAACATATTTTTAAAAAACGTGGAATTTCTTAACACTGCATAAACACAGCATAAGAAAAATGTTACTGGAGAAAAGAGGAATTGTTTAAAGCAAATTTTCTAAGAAGTTGCCTGCACAAGCTGCCATCATTTCTTATCTTATATGCAGTACTGTGAGTGATAAATGATTTTCCAATCTTTGGAAGCTCTTAGTAATAATGGTATGCTAGATAGTGCTGCAGGAATGTGTAGTATAACAGTATTTTAATAATGATTTGCAGTTATTAAAGAGATGCTAAAAAAATCATTGTGATACTCAGATGGACTGGCATAAAGCATATCTGAGACATAAGATTTCTTTGAAGCTTACTTAAATTAGAACACAGTCTTTTAAGATACTTGGTTAACAATACTATGTGCATGGAAGATTTGTTTTTCATCTGAAGTTTGAATGAAATGCTGAGTGTAGTTTCAGTGATCAGAAGTAAATGGTATTTTGTATGCTTTTTCTTAGAACACTCTTGCCAGGTTTTTTTTCCTCCAGTGAAACTCCTTGTGCCAGGAGCTCCTGAAACAAGCTAAAGAAATTAGAGACTGACCACAAGATCTTCTTGCAGTATAAAGACTGAATTGTGAGAAGGATTAAGTACTGCTTATCATTTTCTGAAGAATAAAAGGGCCTTTGCCAACCCTTCCTTACCTCATGTAAAAGTACTTAAAAAGAAAAAAAAATCAATTTGTGTGGATTGTTTTTAAGTTTTTCACATTTTTAGAAATGTAAGATACAGCAAAAATGTTAATGTTACAGCATCTCTTGCTCTTAGGTGATCCTTTGAAATGAGACCAGATAAAAAGTCATTATCAGTTTTAGATTAAACAAGTACTAAAGGAACTGGAAGTTTGAGACTTGTGCCTTGTGATCAGGTGCAAGAAAACAAGCAGTCTTAATGAATTTCTGCATTTTGTTAGCAGCCACAACAGGAATATAACAAGCTGAAAGGGCAGAGGGACTGAGCAGCTTTCCTGTTAGCAGAGGTGAGCCAGCCCTAACAGGGTTAAATGGGACATTATAATGAGACTTGCAACTGCTGGTAATTAAGTTTTACTTGTTGCATAGATTAATACAATTTATTTCCCATTCCAGTAATCAGGTCCCTGGAACAAGCAAATAAATTTGGTTTAAATAAAATTGTTCTATTTTATTGGAATACAGCAAGTGAATACTCAGAGTAACCAAAGAAATCTGATGATCATAGAAGAGTAGAATATATTGTTCCCATGATAAGAGGTCAGTGTGAACTATGTGTCAGAAGAAAACAAACTATCAGAGAAAACCAGAATTGTAGGTGAGAACTTCTGAAGGTACAACACTGGAAAAATGTTAGGGTTAAACTCTTTACTTGATCTCAATCAGTCTTTGAGATTTCATTCCATCATATGATTTTTTTTATTTTAGGCAGATATTCCCAAGAAAGTGAAGAAGAACCTCTTATGAGCCTATTTCAAACATAGAAGAAATGGATTTACTTTTTTAATGCTGTGGCCAAAATTTATTGTGTAGAGAAAAATATATTAAAGTAGTAGGCAAAGTGCACTGAAGCATAGTCAAGCACAAAATGCTTGACTACACTGAGAAGATCCATCAGATTTGTATCACAGAGTGACTGAATAGTTGAGGCTGGCAGGGACCTCTGATGTCATGTGGTCCAGCCCCCTGAACCAGGTGCCCAGGCTCATTGCTACATGGCTCTTGAGTATCTCCAAGGAGGCAAACTCCACCACCTCCCTTAGCAACCTGTGCCAGTGCTTAGTCACCCTCACAGGGAAAAGGAGTTTCCTGATGTTTAGAAGGAAATCCTGTGTTTCAGTGTTTGCCCTTTGCCCCTCCCTGGTCCTGTTACTGGGCACTACTGAAGTGAGCCTGGATCCGTCCTCTTTGCACCCTCCTTTCAGGTGTTTATGTTCATGGATGAGATCCCCCTGAGCTCCCCTTCTCCAGACCCAGTTGTCTCAGCTGTTCTTCATATGAAAGGTTCCTCCATCCTCTCGGTGACTCTTTGCAGGACTCTCTCCATTGTGTCTGTGCCTGTCTTTTCCCAGAGAGCCTACAGCTGGACCCAGCACTCCAGGTGTGGCCTCAGCACTGCTGAGTAGAGGGGAAGGATCGACTCCGTTGATCTGCTGTCAATAATTTGCTCAGTGCAACCCAGGATCCAATTAAATTTCTGTGTTGCAGTGGCGTGTTGCTGGCTCATGTTCAACTTGCTGTCCACTGGAGCTCCCAGGTTCTTCTCTGCAAAGCTGCTTTGCATCCAGGTTCTTCCTGTTGTCTTTGACATTTCTGGTGGGATTCAATTTCCTTTGAGCTTTGGCTTTCTTAACCTCATCTCTACATGCTCAGGCAGTGTTTCTGTTCCTCAGTTTTTGTTCTGTTCTTCAATTTCTCCCACATTACTTGCCCCTGATTTCACTCCTTGTAGGTTTCCTTTTTGTAGTTGAGTTTTGCCAGGAGCTCCTTGTTCATTCATGCAGGCCTTCTGGCATTTTTGCTTGACTTCTGAGTCACTGGGATGGGACTGTTCTTGAGCTTGGAGGAGGTGATCTTTGAATATTAATCAGCTTTCTTGGGCCTTTTTTACCTCCAGAGCCTTATCCTATGGGACTTTTCCAGGGTGATTGTTGGGAGAGGCCAGATCCTCCTCTTTTGAAGTCCAGTGATCTGATCTTGCTTTTAGCCCTCCTCTCAGGGTCCTGAATTCCACCATCTCTTGGTCTCTGCAGCCAAGGCTGCCTTTGACCTTCACAGCCCAAATAAGCCCCTCGCTGTTGTACATCGTACCTAAATAACAACTTCAGGCTTAAATATTTTGAATGACATTTCAAGAATCAAACCTTCATAATTGCTTGTTTTAAGAGAATTTTTCATTGTGTAAGTGTAGCTTGCTATCATATCACCTGAAATGAGGAAAAACCCCATCTATATGACAACAGATGAGTGATGATAAGCGTAAGACTTTTCATTTTATCATAAAGTCTTCCAGGAAACAATGCCTAATTTGTTACTGTGATAGCTGTGAATCACAACTGGACTTATTTCACATGCCAGGAATGAAATGCGAAATATGTTACTGGTGTAACATATTTTTATATAGGCATTGATCAGCATGTTCCTTTGTGGGATCAAATAGTGAAAAGAATTAAAGGAAAGTTGTAATGGGCTTTGAGAACAAGGACAGCAATTTTTATTGAGAAGTATATTTAAATACTAGAATTTGATAATTGTATCTAAATATTATATTTTATGTAAAGATTGTGTTGCCTTGGTCATCCTTCACGCTGTTAAATGTGAGCATAGTACCTTTCTTTGCATCAGCAAAAAAGGATGTTCTGTTTCTTCCTGTCTCCATCTAGTAGAGTTCTCCTGTGGTACTTCAGCTGTGCTGACAGTTTGTTTTAATTGCTGCCATGCTACTTTATGTATTTAGCTTTTCAATATTTTGCTCAGATTAAAGAGATAAAAACTAGTGATGAACACTGGTGTATGGTTTAGCAGGTAGAAGAAAGGAGGCAGAGTAGAAATATGAAGTACTTGGGGATAAATGAGTGTATTGCCAAGGACTGTGCTTGCTGTGCACTTTAGATGCCGATCTACCAGATTAGTAAAATGAACCCAAGAAGAAATTATGTGGAACTCCTTCAGCAAGAGGTCAGTCCTGGGAATTGTGGAACTGTGGCTTCAAACACAGAAGTGGAGGATCTCATGTGCTCTGTGCTGGAGTATGGACCTCACGGTCTGCTGCCCTGTGTGGGTTTCCTGAGAAGAATGAGTAGCTCTCAGTTATTTTATGGCAAACACCTGAATATCTCCTTCAGAGCACAGCTCTCTGCTTGACCTGTTGGGAGTTGGTGTTTGGGAGAGACCCACCACCACCACCCACAGCAGCAGTGCTGGTCTGGCAACTGCAGGTCTGCTTTTTGTACAAGTGACTGCCGTATGTGGGAGGCAGTTGGTTGTGTTTATACCATATGGGATGATTGCTGTCTCCACAAATTGGATTATTTGGGATGAAAATCACAATTCATTACTTGTTGCTGTGTGAGTTCTTCTACTAAATCCTTAGATAGAAGTTTATGTTAATGCCTGTCACCAGATTACAGATTTAAAAAGATTTGCTTAGAAATCAAAACCTGAAGTTGCAGTCTTCTCCAGATGCTTCATACCATTTGGTATAGTTGTGGCTGTTTATAGTAGTTGGAGATCCAGCTCAAAATTCATTATGCATGTGAGAGAAGATCTGATTAAAGGAAGAGCAGCAGCCTGTGTAGCCAGTTTAGCCTGACACAATTCAAAACTCAAAGAGAAAAGTACATCTGTAGCGAAGAGCAACAACAACATGCTTTGCATTTCCTAGTCTCCAGTGTAATCCCTTTAGCTCTGTCAGTTTCTTTGTTTGTTTTACCTGTCAGTTTCCAATTTTTGTTAAGCTCCTCTGGTTTCTTCACTATGCCAGTTGTACCATCCTATCAGACAATTCACTTTCGGGTGTTTTTTTCCAGGGTTGTTTTGAAATGCCTACTGTGATCTAAATTCACTGGTGTGACCAAACAGTGGTCACAATCCATTTATTGAACCTTAGATCTTCATCCCATCACTAATAAGTGCAACCCCAAAACTGTGAGAAACATCTGTGGAACTTCTCACAGTTCCACATGAATGGTCAAATGGCATGCTGGCTGTCCTGGCTGGCTGTGGCATTGTAGGATTACATTAGCCTGCTAACAAACATGCTGAGTTGATAGGATTTTGACATTTGGTTCAATCTGTAATGCATTCCAATAATGAGTTTGTGAATTTAAATAAAAAAATAAATAAAAGGCATAGAATATTGTTGAGATGCAAACAAGAAGCAACAACAACCAAAGCCTGAGGGGATGGTGCAGAAGGAGTGCCATGGAGATCTGCATGCATCCTAGGCTTGATTGGAGGTCAGGATGGAGAGATTGCTTCTAAAGGAGAGCTTGCCAAAGGGATCAGGGGATTTTCCCTGGATCCTAGGAAGGTATATGCTGCAGCAAAGTATTTATAAAAGCTGTAGTAGTAGAGTCTGGTATCATGTTGTGGGTCTTCCACTAGTTGTAGATGAGGTGGGCTGGAATATATAGACAGGCAAAAAAATTCTTGATGATTTGCTTCGGCTGGGAAGAAGAATTCAAGTTGTGGGCCTGTTCTTCAAGTCATGGATGATTTTTTTCTGGCTTATGCTGTTTCTAAACAACAAATCAGTGAGTTTTCTTTTATATAGTTCTTACATTTTAAGGTAATTTAGGAACATTAATTAAAATCTAGCAAGATCAAAAGTTAAAGTACTGCATTGCAGGAGCTGGATTTTTGTGGGTAAAAAATAACACCTCATTACTTCCCAGAGCATCCTGCATCAGAGATCTCAGACTAAACTCCTGCTACTTCTTTTGCAGATTACGGCAGGAGAACGATATGGTTGACTCGGCTCCTCAGTGGGAAGCTGTGCTGCGGAGACAAAAGGGGAGAACCCAGGCAGATCCAAACTACCGGCGATCCAGGCACAGATCTCGATCGTATGTAACCTTTGCACTCTTTGATGTGAAAATTATGGCTACTGTAGCATGTTAAAAAGCAGGAATCTCAGCAGTGTGGTGGTGACCCTCATCTGCTGAGGAACGGGGATTTTCACATGGCGTGCTCTCACAGTAGCAGATTTGTCTTTGTGGTCAGACTGCTTTTGTTTAGTGATTCAAATTTCAGAGCACAAACAATGCAGAAAGGGCTTTGTAACAGAGCTGGTCAGGAACTCCGTCACCTTGAAACAGGTCTTGGATGGTTTTGTGGTTCATTGAACATTGGTTCTGTAATGAGGACAGTGATTCCCCTCTTCTGGGCAGAAAGTCTGTGAAAGCATTCAGAGTTTATGTGATAGCTGCAGATGTTTTCATGAAATACATTCACACTTGTTTAATCATGTAAATCTGCAGCGGTCCAGGTGAGAGCATCTGCTGATGTTTCCATGTCAAATTACCACTGACAGCCAGCAGTCAGTGATACACTGCGTCCTGATGTCAGGATTTCCATGATGGAGCTGTACTGCCAGGCAGCACTATTCCTGCTGACAGAAAGAGTTTTGACATGGTGAAGTTACCAGAGTTTAACTTTCCAAAACTAACAAAAGTGTTGGTTTCATTTAATTTGTATTCTTCTTCTAATGGCATGGATTTTGGGGGTTAGACACACTGTGTGGTGTCATGTTTGTGTCCAGCCTCATCTGCCATCTCAGCAACCATCCAAAGCAGTGCCAGCATCCGTGTGTCCAGCGGGCAGAGCAGGGCAAGGCAAGTCAGGGCCAGGGATGTAGAGGAGTTTGGGGAGAGCAGCTATGAGGCACTGGGAGAAGGAGGCAAGAGAGAGCAGTGTTTGCATGCCCACCCTCAGCGACTCACTAACATGGATATGTTGCCAGCCCTGGCGCTGATGGTGTAACTTGTGACCTCTGTAACACACTCACATGGGTACTTCCCAGTGACCTCTTTTCAGTTGTCTGTTTTGCTAGAGCTCATTTCTGTCTCCAGTTTCATCATGTAGAGTTTTAGCTCTTTATGAAAAATAGAATTTGCCATTAAAGCTCCAAATATTGGAATTTCTACTCTAAGAGGGCTTGTACAATCTTGTTTACTTTCAGCTGCACAAAAGTCATGTGTTATTAGGTATAATTGTACAATGATATATTACTAAAAGTCAGGAATATTAAAGCTCACTTGCATGGAATCCACAAAATACAGTTGATTGAATTTGATTTCCATTTGTTTTATTGTATAGAGAAAGTGCTGTAAACCATGAAATGTTAAGATTAATCTAATCTAATGGTTAGATTAAATTTATAGTCAACTTTTCTTTCTTCTCCACAGGCCAAATAAATGTCATTGTTTGGACAGCACGGGTTCCCCCTTGTGGTTAACTTTACTTATGAAATGGTTTTTATTTCCCAACACAGTGACATTCTGAGTTATATTTTATTTAAACTACTATTAGGGAAAAAAAAAAAAAAAAGGGAAGTATCTTAATTTACAATCAAAGGTCCTAGAGGAAGCAAAGAAATGAGGAAATCTTGAAGATTTCTGATGGCTTGTAATTTCTTTTCACTTATTTTAGTAATTCATGTGTTCCACTTTTTTATCTCACCCCCCAGTTTAAAAAACCTCAAAGCCAACCAACCAAATTGTCAGTGAAATAAGCCCAAATCTCCTAATTATAGCAGAGATCCTTCATATATGCAAGTAGGAACTAAAAAAACTAAAATAGGAATTCCTTTCAAAGTGGTTTGAAAAAAGGTTAGTAAAAGGTATTTAACTGTTAACCTGCAGTAGGTTATAAGAGAATTTATTTGATTTAGTTTGGCTCAGCTGTTTGTTTACAGGACTGGATACAGGTCAGAGAAAAAGGAAATATGATTCTCTTGGGTATAGTTGTTTTGGTTTTAAATGTTGTCATATGGTCATTTCAATGTGCACACTTAAAAATTGATACAAACCCTTCATTTTAGTAGAACAGGTAAGTCTTTCACATTAAGTCTATTATTGCACTCGGCTTAACTAGAGGTTCACTCTGGAAGTGTGAAGTAGTGGCTGAAATATTTGTTACTGTACCTGGCACAGTGCATTTCCTTTGTTTCATAATGAACAATACTGATCATTGGTGGTGGTGAGTTGGTGTCTCCTTGGTCTCAAGAATAAAAATATTTGACAAGAATTTGACCTTTCTTTCTCCTGAAGGAATCAGCAAATATAGAGAGCTCCCAATTCTAGTTCCACAGGGTTTATTTTGAAGAGTTCATGTAAAACATCTGTGTAGCCAAAGGGCTTTTTCTAATTAAGAAGAATGGCCATAAAATTCCGTGGCTATTTAAATTTACCATTTGTGACTAAAACTGAAATATTAATAGGGGTGCAGATGCAGACATAAAAAATAATGTAGACTTTATTAATGTGTAGAGCTGTTCAGGCTTGTGCAAACAAAATAAAAAATAAACAAAAAAACCCCATGAGGTTCATCACTTACTGGGAATTCCCATTAGGTTTTGTGTGCATTAGAGAAACTGATTAGCATACAAATTGTCCAGAAGGTATTGATTCAGATACTGCGATAGAACAATCTGAATCCCATATATCACAACTGTGAGTTCTAAAAAATTCACAGTAAAAAGATGAAAACAACATGAAAGGGGGATTGTGATCTGGTTTTAAAGATTTAACAAAAGAATTGCTTTGTTTTGGGCTCCTAAGAACCACACAAACATGAATTTCCTGTGCAGTATATGCGATAACTACATTTCATCTTACATTTCACCTTTCTTTTTGTAAGTTTTCCATCATTTTGCTTTCAAAGAAGCCTTTGGAAAGAAAATGCATTAATTAAGTTAGTTTATCTGTATCATATTTCTTTATATTCTTTGGTATGGAGTTAACCCGAATAAATGCTGTAAGGTTATCCCAGTATGGTAATACTTAAGCAGATGGAAAATAACTAATTATAGGATGCAAAGTCTAAGAGCTGTTTTCTTTGAGGAATCATTGTATTTAGCCTTTTTTTTTTCCTCCTATGGGATGCCATATTGTTAAACTGATATTGTATAGCAAAGTCTTTCTTATTAGTGTAGTTGTAGGGACAGACAGAGGGAAAATGGCAGAGATCACAGAGTAAAGTGCATGGAACTGGTCACAGAAAGCAGAAGGCACAGTTTCTAGAAAATGGAGAAATGAAGATGGCTTTTTATTTAACCACCCTTTCTTCATGCTGACACATAAATTAATATTTTTTTAGTGTAGGTGAGACTTCAGATGATATTTGGTGGTACTTGAGACATCCTGAACTGCTGTATTTCCACGAATACGTAAAAGCCATGAGTTGATCAAATGGGTCAGTGGTGTGCACAATACACTGCTTTGTGTGGATCCTGGGTTTGGGAGCGACCTTAAGGCTTTGCTTCCTCAGGCAAACTGGGGCTTGTACTCATTACAAAGCCTCCCTGGAGAAGCTGGCATTTTTCAGGGAGCTTTCGCATCCCCCACTGCCTGATTATTCAGCCTCAGAAGAGGATGCCTGCCTTCCCAGCCCCAGGGTGAATGCAGGGTTTGCAGCTGTTATTTTGTGAGCAAGAGGTTTCATGGAAGGAGAAATCAGTTCGAAAATAAGGGGTGAAAAAGGCTGTTAAATGCCACTGAAGACCAAACCACTGCATTAGGGAGTTAAAAACAGCGTGGACAGATGTAAAAACAGAAGTAAATGCATAAAGGGAGAAGAAGAAATAGAAGTGAAAATCAGAGGAAAGTAAATGCATTGTAATAAAAACGAAGCCACAAAAAGGTCTGAACTTGGGGAAAAAATATGGACTGCAAGTCCCTCGTGGTTGTGGCTGTTGCAGTCATGAGTACCTGAGGAGACAGCAGTCCATCAAAGATGGGAATCATCCGGGGCGGATGCTTCACACTGCCTGGAAGGTCATTGCTGCCTTGGAGCTTAAGAAGGTTATGGATTCGTTTGTTTTAGTCCTACTAGGGAAACACAAATGCTAGGTTGTTTTTCACATTTCAGTATCTCTCTGGTATTTATAAAGCAGTAAACTAATATCTCCCAGTACTTCTGCACATGTAAAGACTAAAAAAAAAACCCCAAACATTAGCATCCCTAAATACTCTGCCTTTTCATTGATTATAAAATATTTACTGCAATATAGATATCTCTGAACATTATTTCTAGGCTGAAGTCTGGAAATAAGCTGAATATGGTAACAGTGAAATACGAAAACAGTCAAACTGTTAGTGGTAGAGAGAAGCTTGGAATTATTTCTGATGCAGCTCTGTCACTGGGCAAGGGAGGGCCAATTTAGTAAATGCTAAAATGCAGAACTCTGTTGTCCTCCTTGATCTTCATCTAAATTTGGATTATATCATTCCAAAAGCATCCTTGAATATCATAGGCCCTTCTGTTTAAGGAAAAGAAAGCAGGCTGTATGACCTAATGATGTAAGACTTAATCTTTGAGAAACTGGGAGCATTTCTGCATGCTGAATGTGTCTTAAAGTTGCATCTCACATTTTAGATCGTGTGAAACAGTGTAGCTGTCGACACAGAGTTTATACATAAAAATGCCAATGAAAAGAGTTATCTGATTTCTCCATGCAAATGTGGTCCCGGCCAGGGTGTAAAATGCTTAGTTAGTCTATTATTCTGAATGGGTTTTGGAGAATTCTAGGTGCAGCTTCAACAACAGCAGTGGTTTTGCACTAACCCTGCAACAGAAAAGGATAAGAAAAGTAAAAATAAAGGGGATCCGGTTAGAAACAGTGTATTCTGTAATTCAGTGGAAAATGTGGGACATGCCATTTAGGCCTGCTTTACTACATCTCTATGCCTGCAATAGAGAAATTATCATTTTTGGTAAGTACTTTGCCTATGAATTAAATACTTGGTAAAATATTTGTGTGCACAAATATGTATAGTTTGATTTGTTTGGTTTTCTTTGGTTGATTGAGTTTTTTTGTACTGAACTCAAGATGTAAATAAGGAGAGTAGAAATCCTTCTTGGAGATGACAGAAGGCAAATGGCTGTTCTGATTGCAGTGGAGAAACTGGTGCTGACTGGGAATGGACAGGGGATCACTGGTGTGTGAGCCTGGTGTGGCCTGTCCCTTCTTCTGCCCACAAAGGGCCACAGGGCATTTCTGAGGGCCCTTTACAGAAGTGTTATTCCAAAACACATTGTCCTTGGAAGGAAAAGGGCTGGTAGTAGCTAGGCACTGATTTAGCTTGGGAAGTTCTGGTGTTGTTTGTATTTTATGTACACTCTTGCTGAAGGCAATTGGAACTGGAACTGTGATTGAGAGCCTGTCGTCCAAGAAATTACTTTTCAGTTGAAATAAAGCAATGAAATTTAATGCATTTTCTGAGATAACAAACCCTAATATTGAAGTCACTGGTGCATTCTGAGATGACATCTATTATGATTTCTGTGCTGTTAAAATTTATTTGAACGGCAACATGTCAGTTTTTGCAGTTCAGCCTTTGTTGTCTTTGTTGATATTTATAGGAGAAGCCCAGACGTACAAGCTAAAGAAGAACTGTGGAAACATATTCAGTAAGTACATTCCTTGTAGGGCCCGGGAGATGCTTGGTTTTCCTCTAATGTGGATACTCACATTCCCTGTGCTGTGGCTATACGGCATTACATTCTGATTTAGTTATGTGCCACAGTAAATTATGTGTGTGTTAATAACCTGCTGTCTGTAGAAGATACTGCAGATCACTGAATGCACTGAATACAGAAGACTCTTGCATGTAAATGAATTATTAAAGAACAATGCTTCATTTTAGAGAGTTATTCCTCGGTGGCCTCCAAAATGCCCTTCCTTGTAGTAGTGACACTTTTAGGATGAGAGCCCATATACTCAGAACTACCCATTAGGAAGATATTTATCTATTCCAAAGCATTTTCATTGTTTAGGATGCACAATGTTCACTATAATGTGAAGCAACAAGATCAGATTTGCAGGGAGGTGAGAGGAAGGTGGAACAGGATGCAACATGCAGTTGAAGCAATCAAGGTGAAGTTACACTTATTTCTAAATAGGTTTCGTATTTTGATGTCAAGATAGCTTCAGGGCTGACAACAGCTTGTTTTAGTAAAACTTTTAAGCCTAATATAATAAAAATAAAATATTTTTGCACTTCATAGTTACTGTTACATTATTTACTTTTCCTAATCCTTTATAGGAAAGAGCTTGTGGATCCGTCTGGCCTATCTGAGGAACAACTGAAAGAAATTCCTTACACTAAAGTAGAGTGAGTTTATTTCAGGATTTTTCTCTGTGAATATAAAAGCCTACTTTTCTTATTTTACTGTGAACCCTGTCATATGGAAAGAGAAAGAGGTTTACACATAATCTCTGAGCTCTTATCTACTCCAGTATTCATAGGTTCGGTGAGGTTACTTAATAATCTTGAAACCTATTATTTTCTTTTTTCAATATATGAAAAAATCATCTTTATCTCTCTCTCTCTGTCCCACATCTCATGAACCTGTCAGATGTCTGTATGTTCTGTATGTCTCCGTGTGCCATCCATGAACCTTTTTTATATTATAAACTACAGAATCAGAGAGAAGCGAATGCAGACAAGCAAATCCATTTATTTCCTAAACTTTTTCTTTGTTTTGAGTATTTATTCTGATCATCGAAGGCACTGTTTGACCTCTTTGACACCCTTCCTGGCTTGTCATGGGCAGCTGCCAGGGCATAGCTATTTCCTTAAGAGCCAACATCTATTTCACTGTGATAATTGCCCATTTGGGATGCCATGTGTCAGTGCAGATGCATGTGGCAGGAATGGGATCCCGGTTTGCATTACAATGTGCTTCCACAACACCATTAAACAGAAGAGGCTGATGTTAAAGATGTAGAAATTAATGGACTCTCTATTAAAGCTTCATGCTGAAATACGGACATGCCAATTTGTGATCTTTGCACTTCTAAAGCATTGAATTCCAAGTACAGGCTTTAAAAAAAAAAGTCAGCCTTTTGAATTCAGCCAGTGTGAGAAGCCATCTGTTATACTTTAATAAGAAATGGGAGGATCTCTCAGTCTGCAGTTGGATTTATGTTTTGTGCCAAAGATCTGGTTTACTGACCTACTGTTGTGAATTCTGTGTCTCTCCCAGGAC
>JAWWTY010000156.1:39225031-39472683 GCA_035222235.1 Margarornis squamiger | reverse complement strand
GGACTGGGACCCCTTCCCACAGCCTGGTCCAGCTAGAGGATCCCTTGGCTCCCATGGCACTGCCCACAAGGTAATAGTCCTGTGTCTCTCCCAGGACTCAAGGCGACCCAATCCGCATTAGGCATTCACATTCCCCTCGAAGCTACCGTCAGTATCGGCGATCCCAGTGCTCTGATGGTGAAAGATCTGTCCTCTCTGAAGTGAAGTATGTGATTGTGGCTACCAGCAGTGCAGCCCAAAAGTTGTTCAAACACCATGGTGATTAGAATTGGCATAAACATGGTTGGTTGGTGACACAAGGTTCAGGCAACCCTGTAAATAGTGTGTCTCAGAGCTACATGAACAAAACAACTACGAAACTGTTTATGGTCTATCCTGGGTCACAGAGACATGCTTGATCCACTTGGGAGGAGGGAAAACTGAAAACCTGTATTGCTCTTTAGTGGGAGGTCATGAGTTTGCCTAAGGGATGAGAACTTATGAGTTGTCTTCCAGATTCCTAAAGCCTTCATAGAGTTAAGATGTCATCTGTATTAACTCCGTAACTTGTTTCATGGGAACTCTAGTACAACACTCTTCCTCAATGGGTGGATCAGTCTTTCCTAGAAGACTGAAGAGTACTTATGAGTGGAAAAGTGACAGCCCCATTCTTAGTTGTAGTAAGGCCTTAAAAATATAAAAAACAGTCTCCTGATGATATCACCCATCTGCAAGGCTAGCTTTAGCTTGATAGCACCCTGAAGGAGGTGTGGCACACCCATGATTTCAGATAACACTCATATTAACTTTGAGGGTGGTGAGGCAGGCCTTGGAGAAACCTGGTCTAGTGGAAGGTGTCCCTGCCCATGGCAGAAGGTGGGACTGGATGGACTTTAGGGTCCCTTCCGATCCAAACTGTTCTAAGATTCTACGATCTTGCATGAAGCTGGGCTGCTTCTGTAGACCAGAAGACAGGGATGGGATGGCCTGTGCCCTGTAGGTGCCTACTGAGGATCAACATGATAGCTTTCAGATGTCTAAAGTCAGGTGATAAGCCTTTCAGATATATGCAGCTGTCTGGGTCAGTTTAATTATTCTTCCTCTGCACACTTATGGTTTACTTAACTAAAGTGATACCCATTTTGTGATATAATTTCAGTGTTAAAACTGATTTGGTCCCTCCATTGCCTGTTACACGATCTTCAGATGTGAAAGGTCCAAGCATCCAGTTGACTCAACAGGTTAGTCATTATAAATCCTTTGCAATTTTCCTTTTTTTATTTTGAAGGGAGAAGTGGGGCTCTAACGCTTTATTTAAATTAGGCCTTTGTTTTTCACTGAAAAGTAAAGCTGGTGCTGATTTTTTCAGCAGCAGTATTACTTGAAATTTTGCTTATATTTACATTTTTTTTATATGTCAAAATCATGTAGTTCTGTAGCATATGCCCCTGTGAACATCTGCTTCTGAAGAACTCTTTTACAGCTTGAGTTTAGTGCAGCCTTAAGATGATACCTTGCTCTTCACAGGAGAATTTAATTTCACTTCTTAAAATATGGAAGAGGGCTTGTGATGCAGATGTAATCACAACCTTTTAGAGATCTTCTTAGAGTTTTGTTACTTGGGCTTGAAGCATTGCTTTTTTGCTTTTCCTTTTTCTTCCCTCCTCTCCCTTCCCCCCAAATGCTGAATGTCTTTTTCAGCTTATTGACATCTAAAAAGGACAGAACACGTCTTTTTAGAGGCAATCACTGTCTTTCATCATATATTATATAACCACAAGTCTCCTTGGTAGTTTTATTGAACTTAAAATGTGAGAAGCAAATCCTATTCAAAAGCACTTGCAGGTGAGCATACAAAAGGAAAACCAAAACATAGAAGGGAGAATTTCAGATACCTAACTTCCCATACCAGCCATCATGTCTGTTCATCTAGTATTTACAGAATGGGCAGTCTAGCACAGAGGGGCCACAGCTGGCAGGAAGCAAGAGAGGGAAAACATTCTGTTTGATCAAGTAACTGTAGACTAATATTCCTGGAGGGGGGTGTGTATGTATGTAAATTGCTGTATCCATAGCCTAAGCCTGTCATAGCAAGAGTTGGCAAAACAGTGTTGAAATTCTCAAAACTTTTTCAATGTGTTTAATTTCTTCCTTTCAGAGGCAGAACGGATCTAAAGACAGTCTAACAGAAGAAACATCTCAGCTATCCACTAATAATCTGGATGGAAAGGCCACCACTAAGGTCATAAAAACTCTACAGGTGTCACGCTTCAAGGTGGAAACTTGACTGCTGAATTGAAGATGGTGAATGGATTTTAGTCTTTGGATACTGAGAATTTGTTTATGTGTGCAAGGGAAGGAACTGAAGTCGACATGGTAGCCATTTCTTCAGGACACTTGGAAGTGCAGCCTGCTTGCTGGGAAGACCAAGCAATGCTTTTATCCATGACTGGATATCACATTCTAGTCATGTGACTGATTGAGGAGAATCTGCCTGATAGACAACCAAAAAGAAAAGTCTTAGTAAAACTGAATGATCAGCAGTTACATTTCCAAAAAAAATGAACAAAAAAAGAAAAAGAAAAAAATTTGCTGCAACAAAACAGGCTTCATGGTCTGCTCTGTAACTGAATAGCCTTGTTCCAAAAAGTGACTGTCAACTGACATGATCAGGACCAGATGCTTCAAGATAAGTAAAACAGTCATATTTTTGATCAATTGTGCAATACAGTGTGATATGGGGAGAATTATCTTCATGATTTTATATGGGGATCAACTTATGTCCTGAGACATAAGGACTGATAGCTCTTACAAGGTTTATTTTAGCCTAGCACAATAACAAATGCTCACATTGTTAATATGAATTTTGACTCAACCCATTTTAGCTCAAACATAACAGACTCTGTAACACTCTGTAGCAGTGAACTCCAGAGGTGATATAGACTTACTTTCCCTTGGCAGTTTTAAGTGTTCTAAATTTTGAATGTCCTTTTATATAGAGGGACATTATGTTTAATTGAACATTCCATACCATAGAAATACACTTACTGACTTACAGTAAAGCACACTGGAAACAAACTGGAGAATACATACTGACCCACGGTATTAAGAACTGCTTAGCAAGGCACTTAAGTGCTGGTTAAATGAAACTTGTGGAGTAGTATTTAAGACAGCTAGGAAATAGCCTTTTTATTATTTGTTTGTTGTTTTGGTTTTTTTTAACTAGATTAGCAAAATCTGCCTTAATCGCTCTTCATATAAACCAATCTGACACTTTTCTCTGAGCCATTTCTACTATGTTAAAATGACAAAGGCAGTATTTCAGATGTGATAACGACAATTTTTTTCTATTGTCATGGTAGGAATACTAAGTTTTAATTATGCTGTACATTGAGTGGGTTATCTTCTAGTATGTGTCTGAAGTGGTGCCTGGCTCTTCTCTTGTCCTATCACTTTGTACAAATAACGGAAAGTCATTCCTCTGCCCCCCATTTGTCCACAGTCAGCACATGGATGAGCCTTCTGGTGTTGCAAACTTACTAAGAAGCTTAGCAAAATCTTTGTTTTTTGTAATTTCTGCTAAGTGTAATCCTCAAACTAAATACTGAATTTGTCAAACAGCATTGTAAATGGCTGTAGTAGCTCACGTGCCTTTCTACATCTGTCCTCCTTACACTCAACCCCCACGACCTACAGTAATTTGCAGTGATTCCGTATTTTCTAGCCCCAGCAACACCACACCAGGGAACAGCAGCCCCATCAGAAAAACAATGCTGTTTAAGAACTGGAGTGAGTATAAGGTGCCTAAGTTACCCTTTATGAGAAGCATGGGATTACTAATACACATTTTAACTAACAGAACTGATAAGTGAAACCTTGTATGATGTGTTTTGTTTTCCACTTCATTTTTTGATTCTTTTATTGTTTCATGATCTGAGGTGGTCAGGTGGATGTTCCTAGCCAGGGCAGTAGCCATACAGTTCATGTATTCCTATCACAGTATGGATTTGTCTGCAGGTTGGGAAATGCTGCATCCTGCCAGGGAAGGCAGATTCACTTAATAAATACCTTTCTTTGATCATTTACTTTGGATAGTTCCGCTTCTTCAGTCTCAGTTTAAGGAAGGAAAGAGAAGCCCTCTGTGGTAAAAATTCTGTTTTCATGGAGGTTGTTCAGAATTTTCTGAATTTACTACGGATTTAATTCTCGGACATTGTTGGGCTTCACTATTTGCTCAGCTTTTTTAAGTCTGTTAAATGGTTTTATCATCATTGCTCCACCTTCAAGTGGTCCTTTAGGATCTATTTATGACCTTGTGTGGTATTCTGAAAAGCAACAGTTAAAAAACCCCATAAGTAAAACAAAAAACCCACCAAAAAACACCACCAAAAACCAACCCCTAGAAAAAAACCCACTGTGGCAAAACGGCTTAATCAAGAACATCACAATCTTTTGGAAGGCTACTGAAATATGACAAACGACACAAGAACTGGTTATGGTGTCTGCAATGAAAGCCGCTCCTTGTTTCTTGGAGGAGGTATTCCAAGCTGGAGCATTATACACTTGCTTGTAGTTTGCCGCCTTCTTAATAATTATCATTAGTCTGCAATCCTTACTCAGGCACAGGCAAGTAGCACATATCTGTTTCAGATTTGTGGTGTTATTATTTGAGAATTATCTGTACATAGTGTCCATATCTTGCCAATCTTCAAATATTGATCAAGAAGAAAAAAAAAATAAGGTTTATATCCAACCTCATGTTCTCTGGTATGTTATCATCTGCCTGTGGGCTTTTGTGTGTTATTGCTGGATACCATCAGCCAAGTGTGTGGCATTTTACTTACTCCTTTACATCAGAAAATAGGCTTCTGTCTAGTCTAATAGTGAAAGGTTTCAATTCTCAAGTCACCAGAGAACTGTTTCATAACCAAGCCAACTCTTTTGCATTTAAATGAGAAATTTATAGACAAAGCCCTGGATCTGAGTTAGTGGTCTTCTCTCCAAAGAGACTATGTAGAAAGCAGGTTTTAGCAAGTCTAATGTCAGTCTGGGACAGTACAATAGTTTTGTATCCATTAAAGAAAGACTAAGCACGTAATACCTGTCTTACACATTGTCTGTGCCAAAACAAGGCAAAACTTGGGACAAGGACATCACTGTCAGCTAATAGTACAGAAAAGGAAATTGCTTCCATATATGTGACCCTCCTTTCCCTTAAAGCTTCTATTCTTCAGTCATTTGAGGAAAGGCATCTTTTCTTATGGTCTTTTTATTTTTGTGAGAGACACCTACAAGTGATCAATCACTGAAAGCACTTACTGTGTCACAGCTATGCTTTGTAGATCTAAACCAGCCCTATGTGCTTAAGTGACTGGCCTCTTATAGCTCTGAGCTACATCTTGCCCTTTCCACTGTTGCTACCCTTCCTCAGCTCTCCTGGGGCTTTCACTGCCTAGAGGCAGTTGTATTTTCAGATCTGGAGTTTGGATGTCAGTCCAGAATGCAGGTACCCTCTGATGAGTCAGGCAAAAGAGTCAGGCAAAAGACATGAGATGCATAACTAGGTCAGGCAAAGTGTACCCCTGGGTTGGGTGCCACACAGACCTCTCCTCACTTGGACAAAAGACTGATATTTAAGACATTCTCATCCTAATTCTGCGTAATTGATCTCAGGCCAACAATTTTAACTTTGTGCCTCTGCATTTACCTCTTCTGGGACTTCTGTAAGTGCTAAGCATTTGTAAGTTATAGAATTCCCTCACTTAGTAATTATCAACAACTACAGCATAGATACACCTTTTGCGAAATACGTATTTTATACAATAAAGAGGGCTTGCTAACCACACCACAAAAGCATTTTTATATATCCCATAATGGTTCCTTTGCTTAGTTAGCTGGTTTCTTTCATTAGGAGCTAGCCCTGACCTGCTGTTTTCCACACTACACCTCTTTACCAGTATCACTTGCAACTTGTATTCTAATCAAGCTCATTGTATTGAAGATGTTGGTCGGGGAAAAAAAAGAAGTCACTACCATTTAAGTTGCCAAATCCACTACCTTTATACAGGTGAATACTGAACTGAATAAATAGCACGTTTTCTTTTGGGAAGGTCTGTTTAATTCAATACTCCCTAGAAAGATGTTTGAAAACAACATACATAAACATATCAATGTGATGCATATGTTCTATGTACATTGAGTATTCATGAAGCAACTGTGTGCTTTATTTTAAATCAAGTTTGATAGATGGCTGTGTCAATGCTTGTGTCCAGGTTATTTAAATATCAAGTAAAACTTGAATTTTTAGGGCATTCCATGGTTGCCTGTGTGTCTTATTTACATTACACAAAGGCACAAAGCCTTCAGAAACACAGATTCATTTGACACCACCATCTGGTAAAAACAGGTGTAGTACCAATTAAAATCCACTTGAGGATACAGCTTCTCCAGATTAAGTATTTTTCCTCATAGCAGGAAGTTGTCAGCCCAAGTTTTGTATTTATTTCCAGTGTATATCCATACTACACTTTCCTTTCTTATCTAAAAATCGCCAGAGAAGCAACAACAGAATACATAAACTCTCAAACCAAACATACAGACACTCTCCTTAAAGTGCCTGTTTTTTCTCCTCTATTTATCTACTGAGGAAGAGTCGTGGTGCCCACCAAGGTGCTCTATCACTTCCCCTCCTTAGAAAGATGGGGGAGGGGAAAGAAAATTAGATGGAAAAAAACCTCATGAGTCAAGATAAAAGCAGTTTAATAATGCAAAAGCAAAGGGCACATGCAAAAGGGGTGGGAAAAAAAAAAGAAAAGAAAAACAAAACCCAACCAAACAAAAAAATCAACAAACCCAAAAGGTTTACTTTCTACTTCCCTTCAACACATGACATCCATCCACCTCCTGGGAAGTAGGGCTTAGATTGCTCCAGAATAAAAACATCATAAAAATTAATGCCCCCCACCTTCCTTATCCTTTTGCTTTTACTGCTGAGCAGATTCCCATGGTTTGGAATATTCCTTTGGCCAGCTGTCCAGACCAAGATCCCGTCTCCTCCCAAGATTTTGCCCACCCCCAGCCTGCTGAGTGAGAGGGGGAATGTTGAAGAGACAGCCTTGCAGTAGCCAAAGCACTGGTTATCAACACCTTTCTAGCTGTCAATACAGAGCAAAGCCCTACAAGGGCTGCTGCAGGGAAAATTAACTCCCGCTCAACCAGATCCAGCAGAAGAGTGGAGAAAACCACTGCCCTCCCAACTGGTCACTATATAAATGACACACTTTACTTGCTGCAAAGTTAAAATCTCAAAACCAGCTACAACTATGCACATATTTTCTCAGCCAGGCTACCAGAATGTACTTGATGTTCTTCATAAACTACCACCATTAAACTTACTGCAAATGAGCCCCTTTGCTGAGCAAAAAGGGCGACGGATTTACATTCAAGAGTGCCCCTAGAGGTCACACACTGGCAGACTGTTTTCATTTAACAGAACTCAGCCTAAATCTTAGATGCAGTGTGTCAAAATGCTAAGAGGAATTTGGAGTTTCCTCTCTGTGCACACCTCTCAAAAAGTTCTGATTTGCAGTTTCTGTCATGGAGAACCCTCTTCCAGAGAGGGCTGGAGGGAAGTAACAGAAACAAGGGCTGGTACAACACCAACCTAGTGCATAGATCTTTGTTCTCTTGCTCTCTTAAACCACCTCAGCACCTGCCCTCCCTTCTACTTTTCAATACTACCAACTCCAGCAGTTGGTCAGATATTGTGTTCGGGTGAAACAGAGGAAGGGGCAGAAAAAAAATAACAAGTCTGACATTTTAATCAAGGGTACAATCCAGTTAGCTACTCACACAAAATAAATGGCAGTTCTAATGGTTTCCACCATACTTCATGTTTACCAGCATTACTATTTTAGTAATCTGTGATCCTTACACCTACCTATTCCTCCCTCTACCTCACTTTTTTTCACTTTTCATCCCACTATGAAATCTGTATTACACACTGAAGCTTAAGGTTCTATGTTTTTTTCATGTTAAAAGGTAATTAACATTTTAGATATCCATCATCAAAACCTGGCATTAGCTGTTGTTCTCAGAGGTTGTTTTTGTTGGGGTTTTTTGTTTGTTTGTTTGTTTGTTTTTATAAAAGTCTTAAAAGCTACTCCTGTCAGTCTTATACTGCAAGAACAAAGACCCATAAACGGAACGGAACAGATGGTATCTTCAGGGAATGTAATCCCTAAGAGAATCCATAAACTTTCAAGTGCCTCCAATAATTACACGTTGGATCACTAAAAATTAATTACCCTTGTCTAAACCTCCTTCCCTGTTGACAAACCAAAAATGAACTTACACTTAAGACTTAGTAATGTGCTTATATTCAATACAGAAAAATCAGACATTGCAAGATACACCACTTAAACATTTGCTGTTCTGATAAAATCAGTTCATGTCAAATCTTCCTACAAAAACAAGTAGCACTCCCAGTTGTTATCTCAAAGAGTGTTTAACTGAATATACTTTAATTGAAGTACCATATTACACACCTGATCAAGGTGATAATAAACCAAGATTGCAGCTTTTCATGTTGGAGAGATACCTTTCCTGCTATTTTTAAACCCAGATTTGCTGCCTTTAAATTTCTGCTTTTGCTCAACACAAGTCCCAGCTAACCCTCTCTCTGAGTACTACAGAAGACCATGGCTTTAGTGGTCACACCCCAACCACTTGGCAGCTCCTAGGGTTCGTTTAGTCCAAAGGGGTGCACTGGCATCCCAAGAGTAACTCAGAGGAAGTCAGAAATGTCAAACAGAAGCAACTGCTATTACAGCTTGGGAAAGATAAAAATTCTGAGAACGGAAACATAAATCATTTATTTTTTGTCTACATAAACATTACCAGACACTGCCCCAATACAGTTAAAAGGCACCTTGTGTTGTGTTACTGCATGCAGGCTTAACAGTCCATATTTTAAAAAATTTTCTGCTTCTTACGGAGTAGGTTGCACAGACAGCCAGTGGTCTCAGGCTGGTTCTAACAAGTCTTCCTAGGAAAAAAAGTAAACACAATATGAGACTGGACATATGTAGCACACAGCTGTTTTCAGTAGCATCTTCTAGAGCCTCGAGACTGATACAAAATTACAAGAATCAGCTTCCCCCTCATCCCTCTAGAAAAACAGTAAAAAGTTGAGGTGTGGACAATCTACTTTTTAAAAAGCCTGCCTGCCATAGAAGCTCTTTGCCCACCCAAGCAAGAGTTCAGATACTATTTACAAGCTGGTGGCAGTAACAACCCTTTCTGAATGATGGGATTAAAAATCACGTTTTGTAGTACTAACTCAAGTACACGACGTGACTGTGACATATTTTATGGCAGTTAGAGAGAACACTAACAGAAAGGCAATATTTAGTAATTTTATGTTGAAAAACAAGCAGCAGCCCTGTTACTAGATACACTAATAATAATGGCTTACACATATATTTCCCTTCCTAGTGTCCAACAGGTTCATACAAAGAGTGCCCACCTTACTCCTCACCCTTGCAAAAAATTCCCAGTGTCTGTGGTGCCAAAGGTCTGGACAGACTTCACAGGTTCATTTGCTATCAGCAGCAGTGGTAAAGCATTATGCGTGTCTGTGTTTTAAATGTTGCTCAAGGAGACTTTCACATTTCATTGCGTGAAACTTTGTGACGGCAGTATTTTCAAGAGCACTGAAGGAGTTTCATTACCTCTCTGAAGATTCCTGTTACATTTTTTCCTGGAAAAAAACCCAAAACAAACCAAAAACCAGTGATGTTATTCTGGATCACTCCTACATCACATTTCCAGTATTCACCAAGAAGTTCCTGGCTTCAAAGACCTGGATGACTTGCCATGTCCTTGGATATGGAGGTTACACATACCACAGTCTCAGCAATGAAGAAATGTTTGATAATGCATGCAATTTTTATTAATGCCATGTTCGTACTACTGAATTTTGTCCTGCCTTGCACTACTCAACTTTTCAATAGTGCTGGCTTTTCCAAGATTTTACAGTGACATTATATTTGCATGTAAGATTCCAAGCTTTCATGTTTTGCCAGTCTTTTAACTTCTTCGTTCCTTTTGTTCTGAATCCCTCCACAGTACCACCCCTCTAAAACAAACATGAAAAAGCATAGGCTTCTTTTGGACACACTGGCGGCCACATACTGGTTTAATAAGCCACTCACACCAAACTTTGGACTTTATGGTTTCCACTTTGCTTTTGTTGATAAGAACGTAGCCATGAGGCTGACCTCACTCTCACTGTTTCAATTCTAATGTCTTCTCTAAAGTTCCTCTGACAAACCTTTTTTTCAACAGAAAGTCTGCTTCATTGTAAGAGTAGGCTGAAGGACAGAGTTGAGCCAGAAATTGTTACTCACCCCGCGAGGCAAGTTGCAGGACAGCTCAGTGCAATCAATACTTTGCAGCTTTTTCCTACGTGCCCTTCTCATGCTCAGAGGCTTTCAGTACACAGGGCTGTCTCCAGGAGCTCCTGAACTTCCAGCAAAACACACCAGGCCTCTGTAAGAAGCATTCACAGCATTAAACATTCTGGCAGAAGTCCAGCAATATTACAGTATACTTTACACTTTACAAGTGCATCAGGGACAGCCCAGCAAAAGGGTAGATTACATATTGTTCAACACCAAACAGTTCTACAGCAGGATTAAATCTGTTTACACTCTTCTTACACCAGACATAAATAACACACCAAAAAATGCACAAAAGCAAACCACACTTTTTCACCATTAAAGCTTTTCATCTTTTCTGCAGCTGAGTGTTCTGAAGCTGTAGCTATCTTCTTACAACAGGAAAACCAGAGGCCACTGCAAGAGTTTAGAAAGTTACGTACTATTTACTTGCAGATGTAAGAAGTCATAATAGACAGGACAGCTAAAAAATGCTAAAAGTGGCCATTATAATTTTGGTTTTTCCTCTTTTACTAACTGTCGGATTCTTCATTTTAAAAGATTGAAGTATAAAATGTACTACGTAGCTGATCAACCATGCAATTTCTACAAGTTGTTTTTTTTTTTTTTTTTTTGTCCTTGCAAAAACAGGGAGGAGAAAGTTAAATAACCAGCCCCTTAAAAGTTTGAGCAAGAATTCCTGTTTGCCTTTTTTGACACCACATTCACTCGGGACAGGAATGAATGGGCAACACAAAGGCCAAAATGTAAGCATTAGAACTGATCACCTCTTCAAAATGAAATTCACATGAAAAAGAACAATTGAGCAATTGTCAAATACTTAAAACTTAAAATTAACATTTTACGCAGAGCAAATCTTTAATAGGAGAAGCCAAGCACACCGTGCTCCTGGAATATCTTTGGTCACGTCGGTGCTTGCTGAGGCCTTCCGCAGACTTCCGCTGGTTTCATCTGAAAAGAAAAACAAAGAGGGAGAACACCCTTTACTGGGAAGGGCGACAGAGACACACGAACAGTACAAGGAGTCTAACAAGACATACTTGAAACAGCTGCGCGGTTTGCAGCAGAGCCCCAGGGCCCCAGCACACAGCGCTGTAGCGGACAGCACAGCCCGCTCCGCCTCCCTCGGCTCCCGCTCCGCTCTGACCGCCGGACCCGCCGCGCCCGCCGCGCCGCCGCGGACCGAACCATTGCTCTCCAACTCGGGGGGGGGGGAACGCCGTGCACCACCTCCTCGTCCCGCGCCTCAGGGGTGGCGCACCCGCTCTGCCGCAGACTCGAGGCTACAGCCGCGGCCGCCCGAGCGGGCGGAGTCCCAAGCAGCGAATCCGGCCTGGAAAGGTGCCGAGGAACGGGGCGGCACCGGCCGGCGGCCCCCGCGACAAAGCGGCGATGGAGGCGCCCCACGGAGGGACGCGGGTAGGTCCCGCAACCCCGCCGGGTGCGCATGCGCAGTGCCGCGGCCGGCCGTGTGGAGGGTCCCGGGGCTCGGTGGCCTTCGACGGGGTTCGCGGAGTTCCCTGTGCCCTCCTGGAGCTTCCCGGTGTTCTCTGTGCCCTCCTGGACCATCCCGGGTCTCCCTGTGTCCTCCTGGACGATCCCGGTGTTCCGTGTCCTTTGTGGGAGTTCCCAGTGTTCCCTGTGCCCTCCTGGAGGTTCCCGGTGTTCCCTGTCCTTTGTGGGAGTCCCCGGAGTTCCCTGTGCCTTCCTGACAGATCCCGCTGTTCCCCTGTCCTTTGTGGGATTTCCCGGTGTCCCCACTGCCCTTGTGGGAGTTCGCGGTATTCCCTGTACTTTGTGAGTTCCAGGTGTTCCCTCTGCCCTCCTGGAGATTCCTGGTGTTCCCTGTCCTTTGTGGAGGTTCCTGGTATTCCCTGTGCCCTCCTGGAAGTTCCCGGTGTTCCCTGTGCCCTCCTGAGGGGCACGTCGTAGTGGGGCCACACCACAGTGAGGTGACAGCGCACAAACATCCTCATCTTTTGTGATCGTGTTGCCTGCCAGGTTATCTGTGCCCAGGCTGAATCTTCTCACCTTTTGTCAGGTAACTTCTACGTAAAATGTAAAAACAAAAAAAAAGAAAAAAACAAAACAAAAAAAAAGAAACTAAACCCCAAACCAAACCCAAAACAAAACAAAAATCCCAAAACCTCACAAAACTACATCACTACTTCGGTCACAACAACAACAATAGCAAAGACTTCTTCATGTTTGCTCCTTCATATCAAACCGGACTGTGGGTTGTTGGCTTTTTTGTTTGTTTCACGGCAGACTGTTAGCAAGAGGGATGCTCGGGAGAATGGGCTCAGGGGAGCCGGCGGCAGTGGGGCTTGCCCTGAGCACTCCTGCGGCCCCAATAGTAGCGGACGGGCGCGGTGAGGCGGTGTCACTGTACGTACGGGAGAGAAAGGGATAAGAAGCTATCTCAAAATATACTGCCATCTCGTTCAAAAGGCAGTGCAGGGTCTTAAGACAAAGTGCAGATCCCAAACAATGTAATCTGAGACAGCTCTGAGATGACACCAAGAGAAGTTGCAACGGCAGGGAGGGGAGGGAAAAAAAAAATAGTATTTTAGGGGTTTTGTAGCGCAGCGCAGGTAGAGGGGCCTCGCCGGGGAAGTAGCCCCGGTCCAACTTGTCGTGACGGCTGCCTTTAGCCTTTACAAAGGGTGTCTAGAGGAAAGACTGAGTGACTTCAGAAGAATTTAAGTCCTTTCATGGCCGTGTCGGGAGCAAAGCTGAGAAATACTTTTTTTTCTGTCTGACCCGCTGTTCCTCTCATGATCCCCTTCAGGGAGAAAAAAACCCCTCCAAACTCTGAGTTAATGGTAATACTGTTTATATGTATCAAACGAGCAAAGATCTGATCCAGTGCGGTTGTTCCTATGAGGTAGAGAGATGACTGTCCCTGGCAAATTGCTGAATAATACGAAATTACTTTTTTTACCCCCTCCCTTTTCTGGCTGCAAGCACATTAGGGAGCAGGTAAGGTCAAAGTTTTCTATATCCTATGTCTTTCTCTCGAAGGCTTCTGGTCAGCTTTATAAATAAAATGGCGAATAAGATATAGTGATATAAAAAGAAACTGAAATTCGTTTTGAAGCTTAACACAACTTACTAAGCAGAAAATTTCTTGGTAAACCTATAGATGAAAATGTAAAATACGACATTTAATCTTCGATGTGAAGATTTTTGTTAGGGGGAGGGCAAAGAGTGAAATTGGTGCTTTTATTTTAACGACACAGAGATTGAGAAAAAAAAATATAAATGGCATATTGCATTATCCCTGAAAGACGGTGTAAATCTACAGTCCTGAGACAGGGTATAGAAATGGAAAAAGGTTAAAAACGTATAGTCTAAAAATATTTACCAAGATACTTAGGTCTGGTTTTGTTGGCTAGCTCCATATCTCATGCTAGGAATTATATTTGAATGAGATGACAAGATAAATATCTATTTGCTAAACACAGGGGGATTTTCCGAGTAATTTTAAATTACTTTGTAACTTATGCTTCTTTGTCAAGTTTACATGGCAGATTTTAGTGAACGTATATGACTTAATGAATTGGTTCAATGAGAACTCCCCATACCATTATGACTAGCGCTTCATCGATACAGGGGCGCCTTAAAGTGTGCAGGAAAAGAATAAAGCGCATTTACACGAGGTGGGTTTTTGGGATTTGTTGGGGTTTTGGTTGCCTGGTTTTTTTTTGGGGGGAGGAGGGCTTTGTTTGTTTGGGTTTGTGATTTGGTTTTGGTGGTTTTTTTTGTTTTTTTTTGTTTTGTTGGTTTTGTTTTTTTTTTTAATGAAAGGATAGTTGCATTGCTTAGAAAACTAAGCAGGGTATGAGATCTTCACTTCCATCTCTTCTGGTGGATTTCGCTAGGGTTCCTCTTCTCAGTCAAGCATATTCGGGCAAGTGATAACGTGGGATAAGGTGACAAACTCACAGACACCTGGGATCTTGAGGGGAACAGACTTTTTTGCTTCATATCAAAGGTGTTGCTGAAGTGGCTGAGTAATTTCAGTGTGTTACTGACCTAATAATGTGGCTCTAGGAAACTTTTTTCCGGAGTTCCTTTCAGTGTATTTGTTCCTTTAAACTTTTTGTTTTCCCTGCTACTGTTTCTCAGAGAAGCTCTTAAAAATAATATCTTTTACTTCAGCACCTTCTCGGTCTTGGCTTTTGCTTTTAAACTGGGTATTACTTAAGAAAACCACTGCTTTTGCTGCGAAATGGTGTGCTCGAAGCTCCCGTCCCCTGCACCATTGTCTGCATTTGCTCACTGAAGCGAGAAAAAAGCAAAGGGATGACATATGTGCGTCTATATGGGCATGATATCTATAGATGTGGGCATCTGATGGTGTATCTAGCAGCTGATGTGTTCAGCGAATACTATGGAGTCTGGGGAGCAGAGGCGGGCAGGAACGGGAAAACTCTTACTTTGAAAGTAGCACTGCCCGCCGGCCTGTGTCTCTGCTCCGCTCTTTATCCTACCCTGCGGATATTCTCCCGCAACTTTCCGCCTTGGCCCAGTGAAGCTGCCCCGCCGGGGCCGGCCCGGTGGCGGCGATGGCCCCGCAGTGCCTGAGTGGGGCCAGCTCCCCCAGAGCCCCGTTGCCTCCAAAAAATAGCCGGCACGGCCAGAGTTGCAGCCGGCGGTACTAAGGTGTCGGTTTCCCGTCGAGGGGAACGGCTCCGATCCTGCCCATTGCCGGCGGGCTCTGCACCCCGGCCGCGAGGTCCTTTGCTTGCCGAGGACGGGCTCTTGCTCAGCCCCGGAGGCTGCGCTGTCCACGGGAGCCGGCAGCAGCCCAGAGGGGTTCCTCTCCCGGAGACTGCAGGCAGTCGAGAGCAGCGACTGCCTCCCTCTGTATTCTCTGAACGCCAGCTATGGTAGGCTCTGACTGCGCTGCCAGGCTGCCAGACTGCAGGTGCTCCCGGGCAGATCCAGCTGTGCGCACCCACCGCCTCTCTCGTCCTTGGCACTGAGAAGATGCCCAGGCGGGAGGGCTACAAACGTCGGGCCAGGAACCCTTTGGCTTTTGTCCAAGCGCTGTTCCCAAACGCCCTGACAAGGTGTTGTCCGCCGATGGCGCCTTGCCATAGCTAGGGCGAGTGGCATGGGGCTCGGGGACCCGGTACTGCCCCATCACTGCAACACACACCACATTTGCCTAGCGGGGTAATGGCAGGGAAGTGCATGGGACCTCCGCGGTAACCCTAACATGATCGAGACGGGATGTGGTGGACGAATTTGCGTCTTCGCAAAGGTACTGTGCGAGTGCGGAGAAGGACGAAGGATAGGTTCCGATACTGGCATCTTCTGCGCTGCCAGGGGTTTCCTGTGCAGCCACTTTCGCGGGACTCTGCTGGGTGGTACCGGGCCGCCGCTGCCGTCGCGGTTCGCGACGGATAGGCGGCCTCGACCCCTGTCTGTCCGGTCAGCCCGGCCTGCGGGGATTCCCCACTCTCCGCCAGGCAGGATTGGGCACCCCACCCCATCCCAGCTCGGATTTCGTTTGGTTGGTTGGGAAATTGGTAGGGGAAAGCAATGCCCGAGGAAGCACCTGAGAAATTTGGGCGAGCGGAGGCGGTAGCGGGTGGGAGGGGGGTAGTCCGGGCTTGCGAGGCCGGGCTGCTCCCCTCCGCCGCGGGGGGCGCGGCGAGGAAGCCCCGCTTCCTACCACCGATTTCTCTCTTCCCCGGGCGAGTGGGGCTGTCCACTTTCTGCCCGGTTCGGATCCCGCTTTTCTCTCCTCGCTTTTAAATTACTTTTCCGAATATGAATGCATTATTCTTTTTGAAGATATGACAGAGTTTAAAGCTCTCATTACGTATCAATAGACGGAACCTTTGCATGGCGGTTGTCCTCATTCTTCAGCGTGTGAGCAGTAGCTATTATTCCCTGTCTTTGGCTTTTCCATGGACACACACACATACACAGTCTGCTTGTCTTTAAATAGTGGCTCACGAAGAGGAACCCAGAAGTGGGAACTGTGTGGTCCCGTGGAGCTCGGGTGGATGGTGTATTTTGTGCTCGGTGTCACGGGGAGGCTGTGCGTGGCGGTCATGGGACGCTGGGACACGCCGTGCTTGTGTGGTAGTGGCGAGAAGCTGAAGCTGTGCTGCCCTGAGGAGGCTGGGCGTGTTCTTGTCTTGAAAGTCTGGGTACAGCGTGGGCTGTGCACGGAATAGGCTCCGCGGTGGTTGCTCTGTGTGTGTGTGCGTGTGTGTTTGTGTCAGTGCATCACCTTTCCACAATGGTAGCGCAATTGTCTAGCTGAAACATTCACAAATGGCAAAAAGTTGCAAAATAGATCGACCTCCCTGAGATGAGAAGGAGCCAGTTTCAGAACTGTGCAACCATCATGCTTTTTTCAATACATTTTATACAAGAGGATCTAGCGAGTGATTCCGATTCAATACACATAATCAGTTTGGAAGTCTTATTTCCATTTGAAAACAGGCCTATTTGCAATCATGTGGGCCGGACACGCTGGAAGATACAGGACGCATTCAGAGTAGGTAGTAGGTGAGAGAATCTACAGACAAGCATCAAATATTTTCTTCCTGCTGCAGACCTTTTACAAGATGGTATTAATCACGAAGTATCTAATGCTATTTTTTAAAATATCACTTAATTGCTTTAGAAAGCAAGCTTTTGACCTACTCCGAGAGTCCACATTGAGAAAACAACAAAAGAAGCGGCAAATCCACAAGGAAAAAACCAAAGCCCACCAAGTAAAGAATGGTGATTGGAAAAGCCTGTTGATTGTCCTATCAATTGCTTAAGGCTAACAGACATTTAATCAAAAATACACCGGGTAAACGAACCCTAGAAAATGGTAACGTTTTTGTAAAGTAAGGCCCGGAGAAGGGACACATGCCTGGGATCTTAAGAGGAGCTAGCACCAGCCGAGCCCAGAGCCCGGCACCGAAGCCGTCTCTACTCCGGAGAAGCCCCATCCGTCTGAGCTGGGGCCCGGGGCAGCACACGCTCCCCCCCCACGGGTACCGAAGCAAACCGAGACTCTCCGCGGCCCTGTCCCCCGAGAACCGCGTCCTGTCCTGCTGAAAGGATGCACAAAAGCCGGACGGCAAAGCTTGGGGGTTGATATGGCATCAGGGAGGGCAGACTCTCTCTCTTGCCTGGCCCCCCACAGCCAGCCCTGCTCCAAGCAGCCACCGCACTTCCCCGCCTCTGCTTGCTTTAGAGCGTTTTTTTTCTTGTTCTTCAAGTGCCCGAAGCCAGAAGAAAGCCAGGAGGCCTGAGCGTCCTCCACCATAATTATCCTGCCGGAGAGAAGCGGGAACGGAAGCCGAGGTTCGCCTCCGGGTACCCAAAGGCGGAATATAGGTTCTCCCAACCCCGAGCACAGCGAATTAATTGGCATTTCGCATTTCCCTCATTTACGTGTTTATGCGGCGCTGCGCACCGCTGACAGCGCGCCGGGGCTGCAGGCAGCGGCCCGGCCCGGCCCTCCACACTGTTCTCTGTTTGGATTTTGAAGACAGACACTTGTTTCTCATAGCTAAATAGCGTGCCCGTCCCAGTCACAGCAGTCCTGCTTTTCCAGGCTCCCACCCTCCGCCACACTGTTTTATTCTCTTCCACTTTAAAAGACCAAATCAGCTGTCGCGAAGGGCGGGGGGCGGATATGATAAATAAATAAATATTTGAATAAATAAGGCAATGTCGTAGAAATCTGAATTAGCCCTACAAGAACAAACTGTTATTACTGACTTGAAAGCCACACGCACACCAGCGAGGATGACAGGTGGATTTGTGCAGAGCACTGCGGCCGGGCCAGGCTCCGGCGGGGCCCGAGCTCTCTCGTTCTCTGGCTCCACGGGAGGGGCAGTTCCGGGCAGAGCTCCGGGCCCCGCTGCTCCCTTAGCCTCTTCTCACTCCGTTCCCCGCGACTCGCAGCCCCTCCTTCTCCCATGCAAGAAAGAAAGAGTCGGGAAACTTCTCTCCATTGGGGTTTCTACTTTGCTCACCGTAGGCCGCCAAGAAGGGACGCACCCTCACTCCTCCGAGCCAGCTCATTAGGTCTGAGCCTTAATTAGGGCTAGGGCCAGACGGCCCAGCAAGGGTTCAGGTGCTGGAGGCACCAAAAGGCTGCGCTCTGTGCTTTGAAGCGTTTCCTCCCCAGCCCGAGGTATCACACTGACAAACCTGTTCTGTTCTGTCCTGTCCCCCCTCCAAAAGCACACTGGGCACTGAACACTTGTGGGACCCTTCCCGTGACCAGACGAGAGCCGGGGACAGGAAACTTCTCCGGGCTGGCTTCATGTTCATTAAAGAAGTTTGGGCGTGGAGGGAATCGGCTGGACCTTTCTAGAGGGAAGGGGTCCTTGGAGCCAGTGGGCGAGGGGCACCGCGGGGTGAGGGCTCCGACCTGCCGGAGTGCCGCAGCTGCCCGCACCGCTCGGCGGGGGCTGACCATTTGCTGTGACAAAACAGGACTTCGCGGTCGCCTCTGTTTCCGGGGGAGAGCTGCTCTCCTCCGGCCCGGTAGCTGGAGCCGAGTAACCCACGAAGACCACGGTGTGGGGAAGTGGGCATCGGATGCGAAAAAGGAGAAAGAAAGAGGACCAATTCTTCTCATGAAAAGTTATTTCCCAGTCCAAACACCGATGGTTTTATTCACATGAGTTGTGCCACTGAAACATATGTGATAAGCACGGGGAGCCAGGAGTGGGTTTTGGCCCCAGGTATTTTCTCCTCTCCTCAAGCCACTCCGTTGGATGGTGCCGAATTTCTCCCAGCAGAAGAGGGAAACGATTCCGATCCGTTTTCCTTTTTACATAATACCTAAAGAACAGGCCACGGTTTGTTTGGTTTTTTTTTTTTTGTTTTTGTTTCCTTGTTTGTTGGTTTTCTCTGTGTGCAAGTACGTTTGTCTCACCAAGATACAGAGATACATCGCCTGTTTGGGGGAGTCAAATCTTTATCCACATCGGTAACACAGTCCCGTACTAGAAAGAAACATGTTACCCCCAGAAACATCATGTGTTTTCACAAACAGGCTCTGGTTACACTTGTCATTTAAGAACTACTCCCACCCTTATGCCTGCCGCACTTCGGCAAAAGGAACAGGCTAACGTTTTACGAACAGAAGTGGTCTAAAAATTAGTGGCGCTACAAATGCGTGTGTGTATTCCATGTTTATACAGATCTTCTGCAAAAGCATGATGTATGCATATATGCTAAAGTGTACGTAGATGTGTGTTTGAAAGAATGTGCTGGTGTAGAAAAGCATTTATTTTCGTATTAATTTGAATTATTCAAAATTACAATAGAGAGCAGCACTAAATCAGGGTGAGATTTTTCGGGTGATAAAGTTAATTCAGTATACAGCGAGTTAGGAGGGGAAAAGTGTCATTAAACCCAAAACTTAGGAAAGGATCCTAGAAAAGGCTGGCTGTTCCTGTGTATCATTTGCCAATTCGCAGCCGGACTTTTTATTCCTCTTTATTTAGACATTCGTTTGATTAAACATTCGTTCCTGAACTCTGGTCAAACAATCGATGGATGGAGGTATTTCAACGTACTTTGAAAAGATATTGACCACTGTTCTAAGGTCCCTGCACGAGTTTTGTGGGGTTTTTCTTCTTCTTTTTTCTTTTCTTTTCTTTTCTTTTCTTTTCTTTTTTCTTTTCTTTTTTTTTTTCTTTAAAGCAAAACGGCACCCGTCCAAATGACTAACATTAAAAAAAAATCTGTTGCTAATATTTCAAAGAACAATGGGATTGGTAATTCTTTTGCTCTATGAATACAAACCAAATACCAAGGCATCTTTAGAAATAAAAAAGGATAGATGGTGGATTTCATTATGTATTTCACATTTAAAAAATTATACCTTTTATATGTACTTGTCCTTAACCTTTAAAAGCAACTGCTGTAAATACAAGATCCGTACTTTCTCTAATAGATTTTACTAGGAGCTGGTGACAGAGAACTGATTTCTTTTCTATTAGGCTTTAGTACATCTTTGTTGAAGGCCTGCAGAATGACCAGGGATTAGATTTGCATCTCTTAGACTCCCTGTGTGGTCTTTGTAAGGAGCTTGTAACTGTTAAAAATGACTTGTTAGGAAGCGTGTGGGCTCTCATCTCTTTGCTTTTGACAGAATGATTGTGAAATTCAGATTGTTCTTATAGGCTTTAGCCTGCAGATTCCACCTGAACCTTAAGCAATTAGAGCCTAATCTCAATGCAATCATATTTGAGTTAGGATTTGTTGCACTCTGTTTACTTCAATTAAACAGCTACAGAATATTTCGGAGCATTTTAAAGTGATATTCTCCAGGTAATAGCTAATTTTTTTCAACCCCTGAATGTTATCCTCACCGCCCCATCACTCGGCGGTCTGGAGTGCAAAGCACTCTTTGGGTTTCCCGGGCGAAAATGAATAGGAAACCGCAGGAAAGAAAAAACAAGCTGAAATTCCTTGCGACGCGGAGGGGAGAAGATGCCTGCTGCACCTCTTCCTTCCCGGAGTCGGCGGGAGCAGTGGCGTGCCCCCAGGCCGGACTCCTCTGCCTACGAGCGGGCAAACGTCGGGGGGGAAGGGGGCGAATCAGCCCCGGAATCGAGCCGGGGCTGGTTCAGATTAAAGTGGTCGCTGTGGTGGTTGTCGGCGTTTGCGGGAACTTGGGATGGGTTGTTTCCGAGGGGAGTCTCCCGCTGCCCACCTCTGCCCCGCCGTGGCGGCACGATGGCACGGACACCGCCGGGCAGCCTCAGCACATCCTCCCTGCAACGCGGCTTCCCAAAACCATCCCAGCAAAGCGACACCTAACCACGCCACCTGCTTGCTGCTGTCCGAGATTTTTACAGTCGGGGTATAAAACGGTGAAAAGGGAAAAATATAGACCCGGGGGAGTTCTTTTCTCACTCGGATGGCAAGTTTCTATTTGTACTCAGGTTTCATATGGACAGCACGAGAAGGATGCTTTTTGCTACTGACATTCACATAAGTACAGTTTTGAAGTGCCATCCTCTCACATCAGAACTATTTTCTTTAAACTGACAAGCTTCTTTTTTTTTTTCTTTTTTTTTTTTTTTCCCTCCTTCCTCAGTCTTTAGGACTTATCGGAAAGTCTTTATCAAGTCCCCATGAATCAAACTCAAAACTTTTCAAAAGACTTTAAAATGTGGGGTCATTTCATTTAAAATTTTGGGACAATTTTTTCTTCCCAAGTGAGTGACATATTTGCCATTGGTATCCTGTGTTATGATGGTCTGGGCCCAATTCTTTTCCAGCCAAAGTTACAATGCGCGACCTCCTCCAGCTCTCAGTAGAATAGGATCAAGCCCTTCCATGCTAATAGAGGTTTAATAGCATCAGCACATGCCCAACAGCAACCATTATAACCTTGACCCGGTCAGGTGCAATGATATTACTCCTCCTAAATTTATCCTGCATTTCCTTGGTGACAGCAAACAGCTCTCTATCACCTCTCACAACCCACAATAACCCACAGGCAGTGATACCAATAACCCACTGCTCTTTTGGCAATCTTTTCCCCTGAAAGTCTAATAAGTAACAACAGTAAAAAATAATGACACTGCCTGCATCTTTTAGCCCCATCAGCCTATATTTTTCAGAACATTTCAGCCCGATGGTGAGGTAAAATGTCATGTTTATAAAAATGAGTGAGGCTGCTTTGAGCACCCTCTGTATGATGATGCGTGTGGAACCTCATGAGCACTGGAGTGGAACATCAACAGTTCCCATGTGTAGCCTGCTCTACAACTGTGCTGCAAGGCTTGCTTCATTTGACCTGAAAATTTCTTTTCAGGGAGTGTTAGAGTAGTCTAGTATTATCACTTTAAAAACTTTGTTTCAGAGATGTAAGAGTGACAGCAGCTTGAACTTTTTTTTCTTGAAGGATTATTTTTAAACATCATATTTTCACTCCTTCCTTAGACCTGCTGTATTTTATAGTTTGTCTTTTCCATTCAATAACCACAGACATAATTTCCTCTTACAAAACTTGATATTTATTTGAAAGAATATGTCTATATTTCTGCAAAATAAAATGCTTTTCAGATCTTTCATACTATGTGGAAATACATTCACCAAATAATTGTTGCTCTAAGAAAATAAACAGGAAAATTCAACAATACTCTCTACAGATTGTAGGATGCTCCAAATCAACTGATTTTAATGTTAAGAAAATTCTTCTTATTAAAATGGTGTAATGCAGGCAAAAATATTCTCTTCCTGCAACCTGAAGCAATGGACAGTTCTTGCCTTAAAAGATTGTTACACAGATGAAAGCAACCCGATCCACAACTTGAACTGTTTTAAGTTAGGATTGAACAGGGCTGAATGAGTTGAAATGACAAGATTTTTTGGCATATCAGTCCAAGGGTGACCCAGTGTCTCTGCTGCCCCTCCTCTTTCCTCTTCTTGCATTTCCTGTGATTGTGTGTACATGGGATACTCACAGAAAAGAGAAGGCAGAAAGATCTGGACTTATTTAAAAATTAATACAGCAAAGGTTCTACTTCGACAAAAGAAACTGACAGTTTCAATACTATTCTTGCTTGAGACAGAACCAAGCACTAGAGAAGCAGTAAAGGAGAGACTAAAGCTAGGAGATAGCACTGATACTGTTCTTAACATATTGGTAAACTCATGCGTGTACTGAAGAATGCTTACAGGAAAGGAAAAAAACCCAAAAAACAAAACAGAGAGAAGCAAGCCTTTTCTTCTAGCATTATCTCCCACAAGATTACGATAATGAGAGAGGCTGCTCCAAGAATGGAGAGCAAGCATGAAGGAGCAAGTAATGTTAGCATGTGTGAAGCAAAATCAGCATGGAATCTTGTTCTTCAAAAGACTTCAGTCTATATTAGAAACAGGAGGCAGCTGATTAGACTATGCAAGTGAGCTCAGTTTGGACTTTTTGGATGATTTTGGCAGTCCACTGTCATTGAGGAAGAACAGATTTTTTGCAACACAGTAATGCAGAGAAGTTATGTGCTGAAATTGAGGAGGGAGCAAAGGGGTCATGAGTGATAAGTCTCTGAACTATGCCAAGAGGGATACCAGCACGCTCCTTTGATATGGAGAGTGAAATATGACCTGCAACCAACAGCTTCCTAGGTTGCAGAGAAAATCTTTCCAACTAGAGAAAGAGTGGATCCAGTTTTAACTAAAACAGATCTGCCGAGAAGTTCAGGACAGGCCTTCAAAACACACAGAAGTGGCCTTGCTTTGCTTTTGTTGAAATTAATGGAAAAGTGTTCTTGGCTTCTAAAGAAGTAATTATGTCTTTACTCTAGTGAGAATTTTTGGGAAGCTCAGAGGTGAGAACAGATTTGACTGCTGCAGAAGTCAGTAAGGGCCGGTCAAAAACCCTCAACAAAACTCCACACAGAACAGGTTTCTGTGTTTTGGTTTGGTTTGGTTCAGGTTGAGGGTTTTTTTATTTTGTATTATTCTGAAGTCCTCTGTGTTACAGCTATATTTCAGTAAAGAAGCCAAATTATGAGTTTTGCTGGCTTTTTTTTTTTTTTTGCTAGGGCTATTGTCACTTGGATAGATCTATTCTAGACTAAAACCTGATGCATCTAGTGCTGGCTTACAGATTCAATGCACTGTAATATCTTATGCAACAGTGAGTGATTTGTCTGTAGGAAGGAAGACGTCAGTGACAAAAGGATTTCAGTACTTTTTCCTGTTTCTCTTATCTAACAATTTAGTTAAGTCAAACACAGATCTCAAGATGGCTTCATAAGACATAAGCTGCAAAGCAATCACATCCTCTAGCAATAGAAATAATGGAAACATATTATTTGTAATCCTTGACTTTTCAATATGCAATCTGTGTAATCTTTACTATTGTTTTAAGCTAATGTGCCTGCAGTGATGAAATTAGTCTATTTTTCCGTATTTTTGAGTAGAAAAAAGTATGCTTTGGTCACAATCTGAATTTTGTCAAGTAGTGTGAAAGGTAGGGGCCTCTTTAAGAAGACATTTCAAAAATATCTTTGCAGTCACATTCCTTCTGGGTGCCTTGCCTCACCCAGGCAAGCCTATCTCAAAACAGTCAGGAAAATGAGTGAATGATCCAGTCTGCTTGGCAAAAAAGAACTTGCATTGTAATGTGCACTAGTACCAAAGCTTGGAGGAATAATGAAAGTGAGATAGTGTATTCTGGAAGTTCTAGGCTAAACTTCTTCACTGACTGGAGGAAAACTTCTGTCACTCATTTCTGAATAACATGCTGCACCAATAAAACCCAGGTTCTAATGAAGGATAAGGCTCATGGAGATGTATGAGGCTATTACAGCTTAGACAAAAATCCTGCTACTACTGCAGGTACAGGAAAGAAATGGGGATGGCGTGAGTATTCAGAAGTTCACAGTTACTAGAACATTAATCATAAAGTAATAGTTGGGCTTAGAGAAAAGACTATATAGAAAAAGCAAAGTCAAATCAGACCAGTAGCTGATACAACTCTCTACCTTTTCTTCTGACAACAGTGCTACCTATTGCTTCTAAAACCATATGCCCAAAGTGCAGAATAATTGGCTCTAAAGAGCACCATCTGAATCGCATCTGGAAGCTTTCTGAACTGCACTAGTTCTTGGACTTTACCAGGTGTATCTTGGTGTATCAGGTGTATCAACAAATTACACCACTGAACCATGACATGATTGACATTTAGCTGTTCGAAGTCTCTCTTTTCTTGAGCTTTAAAAGAGATAGACTCCATAATGCAACTTCCTTTGTGGTGTTATATTAAAGTTAGAGTTCCCCTTTCTCACAGAGTACTTTGTATCTTGGAATCAGTTCCACCATGATGTTCCCATGAAGTGTCTAATGCAACCCTTTTTCCAGATGCTACAGAGAATGGATCAACCCGAAGAAACCATGTTTATTCCTGTTGGCTCAGTGAGCGATATTGTAAGATCTAAAGGTCTGCTCTTACTTCTATTGTCCTCTTTGGTGTTATTACCTTAGTTTAGAGCATGAGCTATATACATCACTATTTTGACCAGTACAAATGTTGTCATGAATAGTTAATACACCCCCTGAAAAAAAGAACCACAGGTTTTATCATAAGATTAGGTCTTTTCATAAGATTAGGATTCAATCTCTGCTTGTTTAATTCACATAGCAACTGGAAACAGAAGTCTGTGCCACAATCCAGACTCTTTTCACTTCCTATACAATGTTCTTGGGAATGTATTAGTTTTTTAAATTCATTTCAAATACAAACAGTATCTTTCATTTTGTTCTCTCTTATGCACTCCATTTCTACCCCAATTCAGAAGTGACATTTTACTTATATTTATTTATGGAATATAAGAGGCTTTTTCAGTATATGAAATCAATGAAGTGTTTTTTTTCAGGGCAGTAGCAGAGGTTGAGATGACACAGTCACAGTCTACATGTAACTAAGGAAATATTTCCTATACTAGATGTCTTTTTAATTTAGTAGAAAAAAGCATGACACCTTACAGCTGAAAGCTTAGACTAGGCAAAGTCCAGCTGAAATAAGGCACAAATCTTTAATAGTGAAAGTATAAGAGTGATAGATCCTCTATCACTTGAACTCAGAGGTGTATGATTTTCTGCAGCATGGACTGTGTGCAGGCAGTAAGACAAAACATACACACTGGTCCTTTCTCATCTCAGTTGCAGTAACCCTGGGGAACCCCATACCAATAAAGTCTCTTTGTGCTTGAAATGTCTCAATACTCACTTGTTCAGAAAGGGTATTACTGGACATGAAGAACATTGACCACTCAATTACAAAGGTAACACTGATAACCTGACATCTACATCTATGCTATACCCAACTTGAATTCCATATACAGAGAGGGCTGCAAAGCTTTTACCCTCAGAAAACTCTGGAACAGGAATAAGAACGAATGTTTCAATTGGAGAAAAATACTTCTGTCTCTATGTCAACGCTCAATATACATGGGGACACTGCTTCTCTGTACTTACTGTGTTGTCCATTGTAAGAGTAGGGTCAACAAGACAGTGAAACAATTCCCAGCCACTTCCCTTCTCAGGGAGTGGCATTACTTTCTCAACTATTGACGAGTCCATCATTGCTAGCTACATGTACTTCACAGCATATGAAATCCTGGGGTCTTTCCAGTCTCAGGAACCCCATGTGGGTTTCCGAACAAAATAAGCTAAACCTACCATCACACAGGCACATGAAGGTACTGAAACCTTAATTTTCACTGAAAAGTCTACACTAAAACCTCCACATAGTGCCTGTTATGGGACTCCAGTACTCAGTCCTGAGATAAGTTCCCTGATGGTCTTGGTCTGTCTGGAGAAAGCAAACACATAATCAAAACCCATTTTTCATAGACTCAGTCCAAGCTACAGTTAGTTAGTTCTCTTTGGGTATGTGACACAAGAAGGAGAGGCCTCCAGAGAGTTTTCACCACCTGTCTATCTAGAATTAATACTTCTCCTGCGTACTGCCATAGCCCCACTTTTCTGCTCCCTATGTAGCTTCTGTGTTTCCAATCTAGCTGTTTCTTCAGAGAAAGAGGGAGGGAAAGGGCATAGGTGTCAGCTTTGCTGTCAGTTCATGTTGGTGTACCAGGAGCTGACTCAGGCTGAAGAATCTACTTTGACAGGCTGCTGCAATGAGCCTTTAACAGCACCAATAAAAGGGGTTCTTCAAACCCAACACAGTCAGGGAAAGGAAAAATTTCAATTAATCTGAAACATGGGTTTCACTTTAGCCTTTAAGGTAAGAATCAAACTACCTTTTTAATTCTATCTTCCCATTCAGAGCAATATTATTAAAATAAGTTTTGAAGGTTTCTTTTGGATCATTTTGCTCCACCAATACTCCAGTACTTCAATAAAGGAACTTCCAGAAAAGACCAGCATGGTACTTTCTAATGGAAAATGTATGACCTACCTTCAACATGTAGCACTACTAGATCAATGTTAATTAAAAACAACATACGGTTTAGAGACTTGAGATACTGGAGATACGGCCTATATAATATATCTCAATGACTCAGATCATACAGTCAGACTGCATAGGAGTCACAGTCAGGTTTTTCAAATGCCTCCAACTCTCAGAGTTAACCAAGTATAAATATAACGATGAAGCCTCAGTTAATGGCTTCAGAAAACATTTCAATTTTAGCTATTTTGCTTTCAAAACCTTAGTAGATAATGAGATGAAGAAGACGGAGGAAAATGCAGATGGTAGTACTGGAACTCAAATGGCTGCACAGAAAGAGGAAGGTAAAAAAACTCAAAGAAAACCATAAAGCCAGAGGAAACAGACAGGAGACAGGAGGTTATGGAATAACTGGAATGTATTGTGGTTGCACTGAAGGGGAGAATTCTTTTTTGAATACTTAGCAATGTAGAAAGGCATTTAATATAAACAGGTGATTGAATACTGTATCTGTTTTCTCCTTAACCCCCGTGGAAAACTCCCACAAGGTGAGACTTCACTGTATTTTTCTGCAGACTGAAAAAGACTGAAAAAACTGTGCTCAGAACCATGACTGATTTCTGCTTTCTCCACTGTGTGGCTGACCACTGTCACACATAGGGCCTTTGATGTTTCTTACCTTCTGGTGCAAATGTGATGATGATGTATACATAAAGTGGAGCTTAAACATCTCATTGCTGTACCTAAACCTCAGAAATAGCCCCAGCTTCAACCAGAGAAAAAGAGTGAGAAAAACAACTTTACCCTAGTGAGAAAACTCGGTTAGAAAGAGCTGAAGAAACAGGCTCAAGGATTTTCTGGAAGTCTGTAATATGATGGGGAAGAAGAAAACAGCCTGTCAAACTATGCAGCTAACATCTCAGTCACAAGTCCCTCGTTCCTCTCTTTGCTCTCAAATCCCTAGAAGCAGCAGGAGCAGCGTAACAGAAACAAAAGATGTAGTATGCTCTCACTGACCCCAAGCCTGAAGAGGCCTCTCAGCTCCAATTCCACTTTATAGAAGTGTGATTTCATAGGGGTCCAAGAATATGTCATGGTTGTCTGAGGGGCATGACAGTGGATGGAGAGAAAGGATTGGGAAGCAACTAGGTTCTACCTACTGTCAGCATAAAAAATACACAGTATTTCAGCTGGGATTGACTTCTTCCACAGTCCAGCAGCTGACAGACTTCACTCTGGCATTTTCATTCTGGAGTTTGTTTTTGCATGTTTTAGACAACTGTCTCTTCCTACTGTCCGTGCACCTCTCCTAAACATCACGAGAATCTGATATCCCAGTGGGGCAGTTAGAGCCATAAGCACAGACTGATTACAAGGCACAGCATCAAAGGATGCAGATTCCAAGTGGGATAGAGCTGCCACTGCAGACTGGGGACAGGCTCCTATGTGATGCAGAGTTGAATAGTTATTGAATTTAAAATCTTCAAATTACTAGTTTTAGACCCTCTGGTTTTAGATTAAGGTCTTGTTCTGACTCTGCATCTTAGAGTCAGTGTGGGCAGGAATGAAGAACCTTTATAGGAAAAATAAAACAGTACTTTTGAAACACAGATGAAGGATTTGAAAAGTGTCTTGAAGAGGTGATGGGTAAATTAGCAGCAGGTCAGAAGCAAATTACAGAGATTTTTTTGTTTGTTTGCTTGTGCATAGCCAATGAGAAGTATGAGATGTTTTAAACCAAATTATTTAGATGTGGTGATTTGTTTTAATATTAAATAAAAGTCATTGCACTAAATATGTCTAGATATTAAGATTACAGTGGCACTAACTGAAGTCAGATTATGAATTCTTACTCATTCTACACATCTTCAGTATTTAAACAGACTGATTTGCAAAGAAAGAAAATGTTTGCTTTTACAGCACTGATATAACTTTTTAGTATTCTAGCATTCTAACTTCCTGAATGTGTGTATCTCCACAGACATACAGAGGCAAATGCAGGATGGACAGGATAACAACATTTACTTCTGATTCAAGGTTAGCTTGTGTATGAGAGAAGGGGGGAAATAAATCACTGATTTTCTTTCAGTTTTCTCTAAGTCTAGACTTGTTTTCTTTGTATACATGTCTTAAAAAATTAGCTCTGACTTGGAAATGCAATCACAAAGCAATGTTTCACATGTACACTGTACTTCGAGAAGGGCACAAGTTTATCAAATTATACTTTAGTTTAAAACATAAAAAACAACAAGCCAGTGCAAATATTTGTAGTGTGTCTACTAAGAACTTTCTAATGAAAAAAAGGGTTAAAATTGTAAGGATATTGAATTTACCTGGTTTTAAGCAAAAATCTATTGAACAGCAAAATAAAAGGTATTATACTGTTTGTTCCTGCTTAAAACTGAGAACAACACTGGAGCATCGCCGTTAATTAGCTCCAATCAACATGAGATGCTTTACAACATTTCTCACATCAGTGCTTCATCTGGGCTTTAGAACAAACATTTCCCACACTCAACATGAAGAAAATAAATAGAAAATATATAGCTTAGTCGTTCAATTTATGGAGATACTTCAGACAATCTTTTCTGCATGAGAGAAGATATTTTAAATAATTTCCATACAAGCAGAGATTAAGCCACTGAACAGTGTGGTTTGTAATTCTATTTGCTTAGCATTTGGGGCATGTGTGTGTTAATGTCTATTCTTAATCAGCATATCATACATATTGCTTTCTAAAAGATCTTTTAGCCTTTCTGTATTTATTGCAATTTTGTGTCCTTTAGTTATCTGTTATACAAGAGAACTATCTGTAAAGGCATCAAATAAAAATCTCCAGTTCATGAATTATAAATAATGAAGTACTACATTATAATAATTATTTCCATATTAACTGAATGCACAGCTGAGTTACCTGCATTAAACATCTACACTTTGCTTAATGCCTTTAAATGGCATATGATTCTTTCTTCTTATTGAAACTATTCTGGCCCAGAGGAGGGTGCAGAGTTTACTTGTATACAGCCATTGACTTCCCAAGAAGCACCCTATTTAAAACATTAAATTTATTTCACTTAATTTTAATCGTGCAATGTATGTCTTTAAAAGGCTAAGACTCTTTGCATCATGCATTTCAAAAAAGCACTAAACAGCCTCCCATTTTACCTAACAGCTGAGGTGGACTGTCTAAAATGTTTTGTTTCAAAAAAATGACTGTAACTTCAGTTTCGTGAAGAATGCCAAATCTTGTCCATGGATTACCATGAGTTAAAACATTGGAATATAGTATTTGCTTTAAAATGTTTTATTTTAAAATTTGGGATTTATTATTCACTGTGTACATATTTATAAATATGTATTATTGTTGAGGCCAGATACAAACCTTCCAAATGCAGAATCATGTTTTTAAACAAGGGTAAATACTGGGGAACTCAAAAGACAAAAAATATCTTGTCTAAAAAGCCATACTGAACAGAACACCTATTTTTGTGAAATTTCTGAATCCTAACAATGTTTTCCTCCAACATTATTTATTTTTTCACTGTTGTTCTTCCAAATAAGTAGAACTAAGACATTTTCTGCCCCTCAGTTGTAAATGTACCAGACCCCACCGAAAAGAGGCCACCTTTATTACAAAAGTGAATGGGGTTTGGCAATGGGATTAATTAGGAAGAGGGAATGTAAGGATTCACACTTTAAAAGGCAACTACCTTGTATCATTAGTTTGCTTACTTTGGGGGGAAAAAAAAAAGAAAGAAAGAAACAAACAACAAAAACCAATCCTAACCCCCTTGCAATAAATATTGAAAGCAGAAGTAAATGTATTTTCAAACACTGTTCTTTAGCCTCTCTGAAGTTTCATTTGTATTCAATAAACTACTACTGCAGTAGAGCATATGTCTTGAAATTATTTAATGCTCCTATTATAGGAGATATTCAAAATTGACCAGAAGGACAATCGTGCCATTCATGTTCATGTTTCAATCAAACATTTGTGAATGATACACTGTTTGCTTGTAAAGATCTCAACATTCTTAACACTGAGGGCAATTTTATGATTAGTGGTTAGTGAAAAATTACATTGCTGACCCCATTTTTGAGTAAATACGTCAGTGCTACAATGCCAACTTTGAATATTAGTCACAGAATTGTCTCTGAACTCATTGTTTCTTAAAGCAAATATATCACAGGGAAGGGTCAAAACGATTTAGGTAAAAATATTTTAATTCTTTTCATAGACAAATTTGTAAAGGGAATTATGTGATGTTATGGAAAGTTGATATTAGACTTTGGCTCAGAGGATATACTCTATGAGCAATATTTTAACAGAAAATTCAATCACATAATTTGTTGCAATTTTCAACAGCAAAATTGTCTTCTGAAAATATGGAGAGAATCTGGTGCAGTGTGTACAACTGAAAAGAAAAACATTTGAAGATTAAAAAAAAAAATCACAAGCACAGAACAGTCTATCAAACACTTCTATCTGGAAAATACTGGTACTTAATTCTGGTCTTCTTCATGCTCCTTGGCTGAGGATCAAAATTCTTATTTGGACAAAACTCTCACAGCTGTTTATCTCTAGATTTTTGCCTAAGCAGAAGTGACAAGAATTTGCCGTTTTGTACACCAGCCTGGTTTTCTGCACTCTCATACAAATTTTAAGCCACTGGCTTCAGCTGAATTATTTTTGGTACACATTATTGAATGAGAAAGAGCTGATCCCTTGGATTATACATTTTATTTACATAATATAAATGTAACTCTAAGTCTTTTCAAGAAAGTACAGCTAATGAAGCCTAGGAAATTTATTGATGTATCGGGGAAATCTTTTGCCCTAATCTTCTCTTTTGTGTGTTACTTATTGTAATAGAATCAATAAAAACAACAGTACTGAGAAAGGAAGTAGAAGAAAGAAAACTACTTGGTAGCTAAGCACGTAGGCACAAAGGCACAGAAAACAGCAGCAAAGAGATGAAATAGTCTGTAGAGAGTACTACTAGTGGAAATGAGAGAGCTGTATGCAATCCTGCTTCAACTTTTATATTAGTATAAAGAAAACTGATTTTTAAAGTGTGTTGCATACAATTAGGAGAAACACTGAAGCAACATATATTTTAGTGTTGCAAGTAAACAAACAATAAATGAATGATAATTTATTTAGAAAATCTATCTAAACAGGCATGATCCTGAAACCTCTTTTGGGCAAGATTTCCATAAATATGGTATTCAGCCATAAGAACTGCAGGATTTGATCCAACAGCTATGCCTGCTATTTTTAATTGAAAATACAAATTAGCATATTTAACTATTATCTTTCTTAAATAAAACAACTCTTTTGCCTTAATAAACTATTACTCTTCCTGGGAGAAACATCTATTTATGACAGTTCTCATTTAACTTTTAAGTTCTTAAAAAGATTTCTTATGCAACCTCATGAACAGATGTTTAAATAGGGTGGGGAACCAAAGAAAAAGTGCTGGCAAAACACAGACTTCATCTATCATATTTGTATTTATTAAAAAGAAATATAAATTGTGGAAAGATGCTCCAAACCCTTTTATTTGGCCAACCAGTTCAATGGAGCTATCTGCATCAGGAGGGCTGAATTTCAGTTAAATACGGGCTCAGCTGCAACTTTGGAAAAAAAGTACAGAAAGGGAGAAAACTCTAGAGGAATGTTTCCTCTTGGAAGAGTGTGGTTTATTGCCAAAGCAGAAACATAAAAATTGAATCTGAAATACACAGTTCTTACGGAATCAGCTGAAATCAAAGAAGTTCAAGCATATTGTGTAAACTCACTTTTATGCTGTATTTGGTTAGGGAGGGGATGATATGTAGCTTTCTCTCAGACTTGACTGCAGGCGGAAAACATTCTGAAGGACCCTTTGTTTGATCTTTGATGACTGAGTATCCACCTTGGGCTTTCTCCTTACGTATGGATCTACAGAGACGTGCTGCTGCTGAATTCAACGGAATTGAGCCCTAACTGTGATTGGGATATGAGGACACATAATTAACTGTGTTAGAAAACTGGCCCTCAGTCTTTCATTAGGATGGAATTTTACCCTGTAAAATGTGAACTAGTGAAGACATTTTAATCAGGAAAATAAAATAACAAAATTATTCTCCTCTGTTGTTATTTTTACACTGGAGTGAGACAATGGTAGGGAAACTCACTTTAAGCAATATCACTTAATTAGGAAAAGCATCCTAATCAGATCTCCCTCCAACTGCAATAACTGTAGGGAGTCAAGTACATTTCTCTATCAAAGTGGGTAGCTGCTGTATAGATATTGATAATTTAAACTGTGATACAAAAGCAATAGAAGAGAAGGCAAAAACACTACTAAGAAATCAAACTCCTATTTTCTATATCCCAAATTTCAGGACGGCTTCTAAAAGATACATACTACAGGTCTTACAACATTTCTGTACATCCACTTACTGAAATAATGCCAGGATAAATACTTTCATACCCAGGACTCAATAGCTAATAAGTGTCGTGGCACATAGATTACTTACTCCCTTTGGTGACTCAGTATGAGTGACTGAGACCACCTCAGTCCTCGCATTTTCCTGATATTTCTGCCCATCTTACTTGGTATTACACATTACATACGGGAAACCTGGGGCAGGATATGGCACAGAGGATCTGTGGAAGGTTCATGTGATTAGCAGCTATATTACTTGGTACTTTTGGAAGCACAATAACCCCACATTCAGTGCGGTCCTTTTTTGGTAACTGTGGAGTAATGGTAGTAGTTAAGCTGTCTATATTTATAGGTATGCTTACAGTTTACCTCTCTACATTTATCTCCCATACTGTGAGTGCCTATTAATGATTGTGTTTCACATCATTAAATTTTTTGCATAGGAAATGTAGCTTTGGTTTACAGGGAATGATACTCTGTCTTCTGCACTGGACTAATACACAGACCAGAAACTTCAGAAATCCCCTTCAATTTCAGAGTAAATCTTAGGGTTTATTTCAGTGAAATAGGTTTCCAGCAGGGCACCTCCTCCTTAACTACAAGTAGCCATGCAGAATAAAAGCCATAGAGAAGGGGAAGGGAAAAAAATACTAAAGTACTACCAATTACATGCAATTAGTTGCATTGCAAACACCAATCATTGAAAAGTTACAAAATAGGCTTTAAGATAACAATTTTTAATATACGTGTAGAATCCTGTTTATGCACTTACTAAATTTGAGTGTTTGGTTTTCTCCCAGAGTTTTCCTAAGCAAACAGCTGTTAGCAACTTCAGCACTAATTTGGAAAAAAAAATAAATCAATGCTCATATATTGACTATACAGTGTATAGCAGATTAAAAGAAAAAGGTTTTTATAAGGTTCTTCACCGAAGACTCTGAAATGAAACTGTCCCAGCATAAGAGGGTAGGTTGTGTCCTTAAAGAAGAGGAATAAATGTCTAGCTTTCACCATGTTGATGAAAAGTATGGAAGTATGTTACCAGTGCATTCTAGTTAAATTCTGTCCAGAATACTCATAAATGATAAGGGGGGTGCTACGAGTAAAGAGAGACTGTTGTTGATATTCAAGCTCTTCACAGCTAGAGCTGATTATGTACAGTTTTAGAAAGACCTCAAGACATATAGTAAATGGCCAATAAAATGGCTGATAAACCTAATGTTGATGCATGCAAAATAAGAAACCTGAAGAAAAAAATCCCTTTACATAGAGCTCCACAAAGATGGATTCTAAATTAACCAGCTCTGTGGGAAGGAACTCTTGGCAGTCTTTTTGCATAGTCCTCTAAACTAGCAGCTCAATGGTCAGCAATGACATAGTTAGTACATGACATATTACAAACTACTGGGGGAGATAGAGAAGAAAACAAAAAGTATCTCCATGTCTATGAATGAATCCATACTGCAACCACATATTAGATAATAGCCTTACAGTGAACCTACCACAAGGGAATATAAAAAGATTACAATGGACAAAAAAAAAAAAAAAAAAAAACAACAAAAAAAAAAAAAAAAAAAAAAAAAAAAAAAAAAAGAAAAAGATATATCAGAAGGATAAGACAGTTTCTTACCAGGTCTTAGTTGACTACATTAAGACTCTTCGGCTTGGAAGCCAAGACCTGTAAATAATGACATGAAGAAGGTGAATAAGGAAGAACTATAGGGCATCCAGTGAAAGGATGAAGTAGCAGGTTTAAAAGTAACAAAAAGAAATACTGCATAATCTTTTTGCGAAATTCATTGATTCAGGACTTTATGGGGCCTGGAGTTCAAGAGTTAAAACACCTTAGACAAATTTGTGGAATGAAACTCTTCATGTGGTTACTAGCCACAACATGACCTCAGTGCAACTTTCTGCTCAGGAAATCCTTAAACCATTGATTGCTTAGATGTCTAAGGGACAACACGCTAGTACCACACTGTATTTCTCCTCTCTATTAGATTCTGAGAGTTTGCTATTGAACATTGTCAGACACTGCATCACAGATTATCTAGATCTGACCCAACACAAACATTCTCTGGTTATGTTCACATGAGAACTTTGTGAAGAAATGGAAACTGGTATGTTCATGTAGCCCCATGGTTCCAGGAAACAGAAATTTTGAATAAATATTAGAAGTTTCCTCATAAAATTATAAGAGGTGCAAATATCTACATGATAACCTGGAGAATCTGTACATAATGGAAAAAATCTAATTTATTTTATTAAACCACTATGCTATTGTTTTATCTTAAAAGCTTCAGAATTGGTTACTTTTCATCATGGTTCTGCCATGTATCCACCTAATGAGAAACAATCAAAACTAATTTTCAAGCAATGGAATTGCTGAAACCACTCATTTCCAGCCTTTCTGAAAGATTTGGAAAGACAACAGGATCTAACAGGACTGCTTTTAAGCTATACAATTTCAAAGACTGCAGGGTCACTCAAAGGTAACTTGTAGACAAAGAATGCTGGTGTAGAACAGATGAGCATACTCCCAAAGCAGAATGGTTCTGTTTAACTGCAAGATCAGCTGAAGGACAAAGAAAATGGATACATAGACGGAAAATTCTATAATTTAGGGAAAAGCTCATGAGGGCAGGATAGGAAAGGCAAAGATTTCTACAGAGGTACTCTCGTCTGAATGTGGAGGACACACAAGATCAAGGAGGTGATGCAACACCTGTAAAGGTTTGTTATTTTTGTCTACAGCTGTATTAGTCCAGGTATAGAGTAATTGATTTTGAAATCTTTGAAAACTTTGTGTTGTCTTACTGCTACGTATGCCCAGGAAGTGATAAACTGGAGCCTGGAAAGTTGGAGCTTGAGGTACTCACTTTAATGAGAAGCCTGGCAAGTCAAAGCTTCTCTTGTAGGCTTATGGCAGGTGGCCAGCAAGAACCCATTTTTGTAAAGGGATTAAAGATGAAAAGCAGACGCCTAGGATACATGTCAGAGATGTCAAAGAAAGAAGTAGTGCTGCAGATTACTCAGACTGAGAGAAGCTTAAGAGCAAACTGATCCAAAAGGCTAGGACCAAATCACGAAGTGTGTAGTGGGATGAGCTTTAGTAGAACTGAGTAACAGTCAGTGAAATAAAGATTTGAACAGGGGAGAGCAGAAAGCTTGGAGGACTGGAATCTGACTGCCTGTTTGTATGCAGCCTGACATGCTGCAGTGTTAATCTCCTCTAGCTGAGAGATGGAAGGAGAAAATGCAAGTCTCTACTGACTGTTCCTGGATTCAGTGGTCAAGCTGGGTGTGCATGGCCAAGGAATAGAGCACCCTTCCTTCTGGTTTCCACTAGGCATGGAGTGACTGCTGTAAAGTGTTCACTTTGCTCATGCTCCCTGTATATCCGCACTTTCAAGTTAATGCAGAAAAAGACTTTGCAAACCTGCTGCTCTACAATTAATTTTACCTTGGGGTAAATAAATGCATTTTTATTGCTCTAACGTTTAAAGTGTCATTCCTCAACAGGCATACTACCTATGCATTTTACTCATAGCATGTACTGAATAAATGATGCTTTGAAGGAAAGATCTAAAATTCAATCCAAATCTGCCACTCAGAATGACTGAACGTTCTTTTTGTAGCTTTTCTAACCCAAAACATCTTCTGAATAAGTTGATATTCTAAAATATCTTTGAAGATTCATTTCTAAAGAGACCATCATTTCTGCGTGTTCCTATACAAGGACAACTTAGTTTGGTCCTCTGTATATTCTAGGTAAACAAAAACATGTAGTGTTCATGTTGTAGCAGTGGTGGTCTAAGAGTGTGAGAGCTGATGGGGCTGGGAGAAGCAGAGACCTTATAAACACAAAGCCTTGAACTGTCAGCTCTTTTCTAAATAGTGGGTCTCAAAGACACTATCTCCACAAATCTCCCTTCACGTATCACAGATCTGAACACTGTTAAACTGGAAAACATACTTTTAAAAAGTAGCATTGCTTAGCTAAAACACTTATGTATTTTCATACTCCTTTTTGCAGTCAGAAAAAGATGAAATCACAAATAATATTTTAGATTTATGCTAATCTCAGTAAATATATTTACTTCATTTTATGAAGTTACTAGAAAGTCTTTATTTGATTTTATCTAATTATCACATAAATGCAGGAACATTAAGTGGCCTGATGTCAGCAATCAGGACTGCTTGTTACACAACATCAGTAACAGGGGCTCAGGTATGAAACAACTGTAATTATAGGTATTTAGCCAAAATGTATGTCAGTTCTAACTGATTAGCTGTGTAAGTCTTTATAAGTAATTGAAATACTTTATAAATAAAAAAATGCAAACTAAGCAACCAACCATATAGACATAATACAGAAGTTTGTACAATGATACCTAATTCTCTGTCTTTTTCTTTACTTTTGCTGATTGTTGCAAGCTCAATCCTTCGCAGAATTCCCTTATTGGATATTTTTGTTCTCCTCATTTTTGTCTTTAGTTTGTTCGGTTTGGGATTAACATAATGACTAAAGAAAGTCAAATCTAAATAACATCCAGCATACATCTATCTTGCATGTCCAGTAAAACTTGATTCTAACACGGCTGACATAAAAATAGTGTCTCAAAAATATTTCACCATGGTTTCATCAAGCTCTATGGTACAACTAGCTGGTACTTTTCAATGGAAAATTGAACACCACATGGATCATCAACACATGGATCATTCTGTCAAGTGCTGTGTCCCTAGGGCATTTACCCATTCAACTCTGTGCTATGGCTATTGCAACTGATGTAGCTCTCTTGTCATGGTGCAAACCAACCTTTACCAATATTTAATTGATGCTTTTTTTTCTTAGGTCAACTCTTCCTTTTCAATCAGGGATACAAAAGTACAGACAAGGTACAATTAAATGTAGGCTGTACTAGAGTAATATAGGTATACTGCTGACACTTATTTTCCATCAAAACCAGACACATCTCATCAGTTATGAGTTTGCATTAACAGCTATAGAAAACTGCATTTCTCTAGAAGGCACATGAAAAACATGTTTTGGTTAATGCCAGTTATGTCACATTTTATAAACCCCACTGAATAATTGCATGTCTTATAGGCCTCCCAGTAAGAGTTCCGCAGCAGGTCCCTGCAAGTAGCTATTTTGTACCATACATAAAACCCTCAAAAGTAAAGCCCAGGTTGCTGCATGTTGGGTGACTCCCGCATGTGCAGGAGAGCAGGTTTCCACTGCTTTGGCTGCTGAAACACATAACTGCTGTGGACTAGCAGTAACCTACCTAACATTACACTAAGAAGAATGAGTTAAAAGAACTGCAGTCTGTGGCCATCGTGAATATCACTAATTTATACTTAATTTGTAATTAAGAAGAGAATGAAAATCATCATCACATACTGCTACCCCTTATCATCACCTACTATCATTTACCCACAGAGAAAGGATATTCAGCCAGTCAGACTTGTAGGTTTGGTTCCTTATATTTGTTTATAGCTTGTTCAAAATATTTAATTTAGGGTTAAACAGGGAGGGCTATGTGCAGGTCCTGAAAATTTGCTGTCATATGCCATTGGCACAGCCAAAATTGAACCATAGACCATTCATGTGAAAGTATTAAGTTGCCTGACCTGAAATGAGCTGTCACAAATTTAAGTATGACAAGAAAGCCAAGAAAGCATGACTCACTGCTATGTGCGGTTCCGAAAAGCCCTTCCTAGAGGAAAACATGTGACTTTGTACTTGCTAAAGCAGGGCCACTAGAGTTTACAGCTGCTATCAGCCCTCAAAGCTCTTGCTCTTCAGAAACAACAGCGCTTTATGCATGAAGACTGTCTCGAGAGCAAGACAGAGGAGCTTTGATGGAACCATATTCCATTGAAATGTGCTATTTTATCAGTTCACTTCAGAGGAAAAATTCTGCTTCATCATTTACAGGACGTCTCTTAAGCACATGAAGTGCAGGTAACAGGAGCTGCAATTGCAGGAGAATGGATACTGCTCCCCAGACTGTACATGCATCCAACAGCTCCCCGACCCCAGGAGTCCCCTTCCTCCCCATCATTTAGCTTTAGTTTCCTTCTGTTACTAGTCCTCCTCCCTCACACCATGATCTTAGCACCACTTGTGTTGGCAGGACAGTCTAAAGACTTGATGCCAGGCTTTGAGGAAAAGGAGAAAGGAAGAGAGTATGTGGATTGAGAAAAGCCAACAGAGGCATCAGATGTGGTGCAGCTCTGTACTGCCTTCCTTTACAGTAGGCTTTATTGTTCTTGAGGCCATGTATTTCCACAGGGGCACAGCCTGAGGTACCCATTCACCATCTTTCAGGAAACCACAGTGAAAATCTCTCCATCAGTTGTGTTGACACTGGACTTCACTCTTTCATCACTGCCTGCAAAGGAGCCAGGAATACGCTATTGTGACCATAGGCTGAAGAGCAGGCAGGAGATAAGCTGCATACCCCAGAGAAAACCACACTCCTGTTATATAAAAGAGAGTTTAATTATGCTACACCTCAGTTTTCTCTCTCCTGCATTATTAAATTCCATTGAATCGGAAGAGATGAATGTGTTACAAATATTCTGGTAAACCTTAGAAATAGTCTGGCTAGTAAATCATGTAACTACAGTAACAATGTGCCCTTCTCACAGGCCAGAGGTAGATCCACTGCAGGGCTGGCCCTGAGGATGCCCTCCCAGCACCTCCAGGGTCAGAGGAGTGGTATGGGGCTGAATGAAGGGAAATTCATGACTGCACACACCGTCCCAGCAGCTCCGTCCAAAAGTGAGTGTTTCCCGGGGATCACAGAACTAGAACTGCCTTTAGTCTCCTCTAGCACTCTCTCCTAGCCCTGGACAGTGACTAAACGCCCCACAAAGGCCCTGCCTTGACTGCACAAAGACTGACAGATAAGCAGGTAATAAGGGAATGTTGGGAGGAGACATTCTCCTGGGCAGGACACTGGAAGTTTGGAGCTCCCTTACTCAGCTTAATCAGCTCAAAGATGGTTGCAACCCTACAGGCGTCCATTATTATACTCGAGGCCGGGCAATGGTGCCCCACAAGAAGTCCCCCTTGCCTGAGGTAGTAAATTGGTCACTGTGAGGTGCTGCTCTTCCTGAGTCTTGGCAAATGGTGCCTTGGAGGTATGTGCCCTTCCTCAGGCAGCAAAATAGCTGTTGCGTGGTACTGGCAGGGCAATGGCAGCTGAGGGGCCCTGGACTTGCTCGAGGCAAGGGAATGGCACCCATGCGGAGCAGTAAAACGGTGGCCGTGAGGTGTTGCCCTGGCTCAGCCATCAGAATGGCACCTCTCGGGCCCTTGGCCGCGCTAAGGCGATAACGCTGTGCCCGGGGCAGGGCGGGGTAGCCCGGCGGCGACAGGGAGTGAGCTGTGGTACCGCGGTCGGGGCACCGCACGGGGCTGCTTGGCTCCCCGTCTGCGCTTTCCGTTTCTTCACAGTTAAAAATAAAATAATAAAAAATGTATTTGCGGCGAGCGCGGCCAGTGAATGACGGGCTGCCCCGGCGGACCGGCGCTCCCAGCGGGGCGGTGGGGCCGGGCGGCGCGGCGGGAGCACGGCGGGCGGCGGGGAGCGGGGAGCGGGGAGCGGGGAGCGGGCCCGCCTCGGCTTCCCCGAAGCACTCCAAAGATACTTTAAGGGCGGTGAAGAGACACTTCGCGGGGCTGATCCATTAACGTCGCTTTATTAGCAGCTTGACACAAGAAATACAAAATTTTCGGGGCGATAAGTTTATGTTTGTTTGTTTTCAACTCACAATGAACCCAAAGAAATTGCCGCTCTCGGGATTGCCAGGCGGGGGGGTGGGAGCGGGAGGCGCGGGGACGCGCCGAGCCGCCGGCGGTAATGGAGGGTTCTGTTTGTTTCCATGATTACAGCTATAAATAATAATAGTTTAAAAAAAAAAATGCCGACTACTTCGGGCGCTTTCATTCTCCGTGCCCCGGGGGTTTCCCCGGCGGCGCGCTGCCCCCGGCCGCGCTCCCCGTGTGCCGCTGGCGCGGCTGTATTCCAGGAGGACCTGGCGCCGGAGCCCGGCACCGCATCCCGCGCCGCGGCCGGGCCGGGGCTCCGAAGCCCCGAGGCCGCCGCACCTGGAGCTGCTCCCGCAGGCGGCCGCCGCCCTCCTCCTCCTCCCTAAACATCTCGCTCTCCGGAGTTGCAGCTCCGTCCCTTTTTTAAGCCGTGTCCTACTTTGTATTGGCAGGTGAACAAGCCTGAAAATGGATATTACAGCTTTTTATGATATAATATCCCTCTAATTGGTGCTTCATAGGGCCGTGTCTGAATTCTTTTCAATTAAGCCCTAAACTACAGTAACTGTTTCTCTCGGTACATGCTGGAAAAGCCATTCACGAGAGAGGCGACTGGTACTGCACAATTTCAAAGTACCTTTAATGTGTCAAAAATGTTTTGTGAAGAAAGCAACACTGTAAATGCAATCACCTACATTGGTGTCCCCATTGTAAAGCGTGAGCCAAAGTATTGCTAATTGTCCTGCGTTTTAGCTGGGTTTTTAGAGCATTATGTAGTAAGTACACCGAAGGGTCAATTTGTGAAGTGAAATACTTAGCATGCAAAGCGTAATACAAGATGCTGTGTAATACTTGACCTCTCAGCATAATAAATGTAGCAGTGAAACGCTGTGCATTCAGGATTCGCTGAATAGAGCCTCCGCAGAGGAACAAAACCAGAAAATGTTCTCTTCATTCCTCTTTTTTTTTTTTTCACTAAGCGAAAATTATTCTTTATAATGGCCATTGCAGCAATTAGCCAGCATTTGGGGAGAATAAATGTGCAGAAATAGCAATTTCTTATTTTAAATGAGATTTTTGTATGGAGCTTGCAAATTACTTGGAGGTATATGAATAATTGTTGCCTTAGTTTTATGCTACAGAATAGGGTGTGGGTGGGTATAAAGATTTCCTATTTGCAGTTAAATGTTTAGACATTTTATTATTTTAATTTCACTCTCAGTCTGTCTCGATTGACCCTGCTTTCCCCACTGATCATTTCATGTATGCCAGGAAGTAAGTACTCAGATGATGGAATCTTTCCAATTAGAGCTTTATGGTTTGTGTGTGTGTGTGTTATGTGTGGGGGGGGAAGGGGGTGTCGAGCTCTTTTTTTTTTTTTTTAATTTTTTTTGATTGCTGTTTTTTATGAATGTGGCATGCAAGTGCAATCAGGTTTTACTCTGGAAGCTACTATGGTGTTTTGAATTTTGCCTGCTAAATCAAAACATTTTAAGAATGTAGCATATTTGATGGGCACTTCTCATTATCTTCTAGAATGGTAAAACTAATTGGAGCTTTATTTACTCATTTTAAAGGTTTTGTGCTCTGAAAAGAGAGATGCAAAATTCTTTCTCTTGGGCCTTCCAGATTCCTGCATTGAGTTTTAAGTGGATTGAAAATTTTGTGCTTCATTTGCTAACGTGGGAGAAGTCTTGTGAATATGAAATTAAAACACTTTCAGAGAGAGCATGGGAAGTTCTAACAGATAGGACCTATTAGGAACAGTTTGTTTCAGAAGAATTAATAAGCCTCATAGCACATTTCACTAGAGCAGTTCTGGAAGTTTATTGCCTGAATATTGAAACTTCCAGTGTAAGTCTCTAAACATTTGGCCAAGAAAAAAGTTCGGATAATTAATTTAGAATGTATGACTTCTGCTTATTTGATCTAACACTTTCCTCTGTTGTGTGAGTTCTCTCCTTGCACTCTTATTTCCTCCTAGCCACCTATTCTTCCTTCTCTAAAGTGCATGTTAGTGGGATTGCCACTGGAAAGTATGAATTCTTGGGCAGTGAAATGACATAGTCTGAAGAAAAGCATTGTCCTCTCACCCAGTCCATAAAACTGAATGGCCTCAAAAATAAGAATTCTTTCACAGAACTTTTTCCTGTAGTTATATTAATAAAAAATATTTTCTACAGTTTTTATGTCTTAATAGTGTTGTCCCCTCTCCTTTTTTTTTTTTTTTTTGTAATAAATATAATTTCTTTTGGATGATATCCAATAATGGGTTAAAATTAAAAATACAACCTTGTTGTCTTGTTTAGGCCTGATCCTACAGTCAATGTGTATTTCAAAACTCCTTTCACTCCAATTAAGGTGTTTTGTCTCCAAGGATTTTTGATTGCAGTACTGAGCTCAATGTAGTTTGTATTTCCTATCTCTTTAGAAGGAATCACTATAAAATAAAATTTGTCAATGACCTTAAGAAACACTCACCTCATATTCTATATAAAAGAGTAATTCTTTTTCTAACAAACTTTCTTTTTTCTTATCGTCTAACATCTTTTTTTTTTTAATGGATCTTTTTGATAGAAGATGAACAAATAGCCTACGAATGGAGCAGAACAAATGTAGAAATTATCAGTGAGCAAAACAATGGTTTTCTATCCTCATCAACATCTAGAATTAATATTTTGTAAATTAAAGGCATTGCTATCAATGCTGTATACAGAATTTTTTCTCTTATCTTACTCAATTGTATTAGAAACAGATTCCATGAGTTTGTGTGCTGGTAGAAGGGTAGGTTCCACATCAGTTTTGGTAATAATGTATTACACTGCAGTATCATATTCGACATGTAATTTTGGCAGCCTGACATGCTCTCTACCATGATATTTTCCGTGAAAGTTCAGATCATCTTTGTACTTTTGAATGAAGCTTATCTACCACAGATAACATCTGTTCTAACTCACACTTTGTACTCATTTGAGTACCAGTGTGTTCTCATTTGAGTTGGAGAGTGGTCACTCCTCCAAGTTTGCAGTTCTCACATTGCAGGAAAGTTAGAAAAAAAATCTTTGGCTAGGTTCTCTGCTGAACTGCACTCTCTAAGCCAGTTACTTTGCATGAGCAAATTGTTTGTCTTGCAGAGATATATTACTGAAAAAGAAAAATTCCGTCTGTCTCAATGGAATCTATGGAACTAGCTTCTAGCTTTCAACCATCACATTAGATGAAATCAAGAGAGTTATTTGCTATGTGACCAATATGCCATTTAATTTTTTCAAGGTATACAATAGATTCACAGTATAAAGAAAACTTGTCTTAATAGAAGATAGAAGACTCAGTAAATTATTCAGAATTCTTCAGCATGCTTAAAACTTCCACAATTAAAAATGTAAGTTCAAAAGATCAAACAATAATTATTTCAAACATAATGAACTCATACAGCATACTTTTTGTATTTTGCTTTTGTCTTTGCCAGTTGCTGGGTGATGTGATGATAACTGGTTATAGTAGAGTGTTAATGTGTTGTCTGTTACATTTAAATAAAAAGGTCAAATTGTTTTCCATAACGCAGATATGACTAGTGTCTTCATAGTAATAGTTGTAAGCAAAAATTTCTATATTTTGTGCTAGTTCAACACAAAATGTTCCCAAGTAACATGTTTTCAGCATATATTGTAAAAGCTCCAGTATGAAGAGGAAATTTGTAATGGATTTTTGTTTTTGTCAACTTTGAAACAGTACAGTCAGTGGAGCAACAGAGAACATGCCACTTCTTCAGTGCCTTTGCTCTCTTGTGCTTCTTAATATTTAATCTAGTATATAAGGAAAAGTAGTAAAGGACTGTTAAATGCACAGATTTTCAAATCAGTCTGTGTATCTAGGAAAGCTAAGGCCTTAGCCAAAGCAAAGATAAGTCCTTACCTAAAGCACTGACAGTCATCAGTATTGTTCAGCCAAAAAAACCTAAGAGAAGGAAGTATATTTTTTCTGCCCCAGTTTGTCCTGTCTTAGCTACTTTTATGACAATATTACTTATACATTTCAGTGCTTCAATGGTTAATTCTTTTATTAAAATAGTTAAAGAACCCAAACTAATCTAAACACTAGTTAGTCAAAGTCCTTAAATTTGGTAGATGCTTTCAGATGTCACTAATAATGTCTCAATCCAAAAGCAACCAAAAATAAAATTCTGTATCTTTGCTGCTTCATAGGTAACAGTGATAATCTTCAGAGATATAGGAACATTAGAATTGATGCGGGGACAACCAATAGTCTGACATGATATTTAGCAACACATATACAACCAACAGGTGGGCACATAATATATTATGTAGACCTGATTTTCAAAGTAAACACATATTTCTTACTACTTGAGAAAAAATTAATTTATTGCCACATATATGTTTAGGTGTCTCATTTTAGGCAACTTGCCATCTAATTGTGTATGCTTAGGGATTTCTAGAAAGAGGAGACCAAGTGGTCTCTTGAGGTCAATTTATCTGCAGGAGAAAAAAGTCCAAACTTCTTCATCCATTATAGGACTCTATCTATCTATCTGTCTGTCTGTCTGTCTATCTATCTATCTATCTCAAAAATTAAATTCAACTTCTTTCTGAAGATGGTTGAGGATGAATGTGGTCAAGCATTGCCTGATAATATGTTTACAAAATGACTTAGCAACAGAAATGGTTTTACTTATTTTCTATCTAGTAATGTTTTTGCACATACAAAAATTATTTGACTCCATGTGTTCTATTCATAAGTGGTCCCTGCTTCTGTAAAATAGAGTTATGGCTGGTAGGCAAGATGGTGTTCTTTGGTCCATTAACTTACTGCTAGATGTTAATGAGGAATTTTAAATTTAGAGACAGAGAAAAGGATGACTTTGTAATTGCGGCCCATAAGTTTCCCCCTTCAGTATTTTTGCATATTCACCATCATGTATAACTCTTCCCCACAAGTAAACATCATGTACATGATCAGTTAAGAGACTGAAACAAGTCTTTCATTCACAAAAATAACCTGTATGCTGAGACCTCCTAACTCTTTCACTTAAGCAGATCCATAGTGTAAAGAAGTATAATTGATGGTATACTTAACAGATGTACTTAACAGATTCAATTCAAATTTGTCAGAAAAAAAGTGTCTAAACAAGTGTTGGAAAATAGCTTACACAGAGCATTAACCCAGCCTTCAGAGGTAACCAAAGAATATGTATTTTACAAGACAGGATGGAGGGTTGGGGAGATATCAGGGTGAAACAAGTAAAGGAAGATCCACCTGGCTTGTCTTGTGTCTCCTACTGATTGTTTTCCTTCCTGCAAATTCTTCTAAACTTTTTTTAACTGTTGAACTGTTAAATTCATCAATTTAGCACAAATTACCAAATACTCAGTCAATGCAGGTCATTTTACCCCTTAGTCTTACTTTCTAATATCATATTTTATATTATCTTCAACATTTCTATTAACTCCAACATAGGCTCTCCAGATAGCATTATGAGAAATATAGTTACTTATACCAGAGGTCAAATTTTACTCTGATTTTATGTTGTCATCTCTTATGAAACCAGCAGGAAATGAGAGTGGAATTAGCTCCAAGACTGGATATGTCTGGTCAAAGGAGAAAATCCTCTAGATGTCAATGTATATTAAAAAAAAAACAAAACCAAAAAACAAACAAAACAACAACAAAAAAAAGATAGTGTATATATATGTATACACATATATATACACACACAAAGAAGCAATCACATTATCTTTAAACCAAGATTGTCAGTAAAATGAAGAAATAAGCAAAACTTATAGAGCAGTAGAGAAGGCAATACATGAAATTCAATACATGCAGTAAATGGGAAAAAAGTCAAAGGCACTCAAAGATCGTGTTATAAAATGGTACAAGATAAACAGTAGACAACTGAAAATTGGGGTGGTTTTATTTGCTGTGTCACAATAAACAAAGATGTTGTCCCTTTCAATCTTCTCATTTCTTTTTGTGGAGCATCATGAAGATGTTTATACAGGCTTTTTCTGTGAATTTGCTGATGAATCCTAAAATTGCAAATGAATGAGATCTGTCTTCAGGTTGAGATCAAGTGAAACCATTGATTTATTATTAATTCAGTGTAAACATAAATAAGAACAGGTTCAACCGCTAGAATCTGTTTATTTATGAATCTTGGCAAAGTATCCAGGACTATTGAGTTTTTCATGAGATCAAATCTGAGCAAGTTTCCTTTGGCTGCGGTATTTAGTCTGAGTATTTCATATAGCTCCAAAATACCATTATGTTTTCCCATATGTGAGTACATGTATACAGACAGATAGATGTATGTATATGTGCATCAATGCAAAACTTCTCAAATATAATTCTTCACACAATGATTGCTTTGAATCTCTGAAGAGGGCTAAATGTTATAACGTCTATTATATATAAACAGAAAAAAATATTCAAAAAAAGTAATAGTTATATATGTAACACTACCTTCCACATAATGGAATTTATCAATAGATTTGAAGAAAAACTGAAGTCTGGGATTTTGGTTATGTAATTTTTTAACACTTAAAAATAATGAATATAATAACCTGTTAGATTGAAACAGAACTTTGACCTAGTGCAATAGGACTCAAAGCTCTATTTTACTTTTATAGCTAGTAAAAACCCTGAACTTTAATAGGAGTGTTTTTACTATGAAGCAGTGAGTGTTGCATGGGTTAATTATCTGTAGACTTTATTTTCCTCACATATTGCATTTGGAAAGCAAAAATTAAGGATCAAGAATTAATTAGCTATGTACAAACTATGAAAAATTGTTGAGGCAAGTGCTGTTTTGGTAATTCATTACTATATTTAGACATTGTAATGATTAGATTTTAAAAGAAACAAGCTAATTAGAACATTTTTCCAAAGTCACACAGAGGTCAGAGATGACAGCGACCTTATGTAAAATGGAGACTAAATATCTGCTACTCTGCACATTGCATGGAACTGGTACAGTAAGGCTAAAGCCTTTTCCTGTTCAATGAGTTGGAATTAAACATGCTAATTTGAGATCTCCTTCAAGTATTTTATTTAACTGCTTTGGCCTTTAAATCCTTTATGCTGCATCATTTAATGTAATGTTATTTATATATACGAAGCACGTTATACTTATTAACCAATGTGCAAAAATCTAAAGTACAGATTTTATGTAATGGGCTAATTACAGGACTTTAAAGCCACCTACTGAGTTTTGCTAAGCTTAACAACAGGTTCACTGAACTGGATAAATTTATTCAAACTTGTGGAAATGAACCCCATTCTATGTGCAACCGTACTGGGAAAACACACAAATTATACCTCAATACCAGTTTAATGGGTCAAACAGTGAACCTGAATACCAAACTTATCTACATCTTGCAACAGCAGAGAAGCTATAGGCCCTGGGTGAGAAGAGGAAGTGCTCATTCATAGTTTCTTCCTCAAGTTTGTAAAGAACTCACACTCTGTATATGGGGCAACACAGATTTTCAGCATATGTAGAGCTGGCTTATTTTTCCTTATGGTGGTCTTTGAAGTCACGATTTTAAGATGCAGTAGATTTGTCATATGCAATTGTAGAAGAAATATAAAAGATATGATCTTTATCATATGTTCCTATTACACCTACTATATGTGTGTCCTGTTTATTTATTTATTTGAGTATGCTTTTAAAACTGAGTTTACTTCAATCAGTCATTTCATAAGCATCCATCAGGTCTGAATTTCATCTAACTTGTGTGTTTGTAAATTGGGTCAAATTTAATCAAAATTCATTGACTGGATCTTTGTCCAAATGGAATATCAGGGTCATGGTAAAAAAAATAAAAATCTGTTATTCCTATATTCTAAGATAGCATTAAACTTTTGGCTTCATTATCTGAAGAGTTTAGAAGAGGCTAAGGTGTCCTACTTATTGTTTAAAGTTTCAGAGATATTCATAAACCTTCTACCTTCCTTGGATATCCCACGCTACTTCACTGTTTTCTGTCAAGTTAGTCTAGATTTACTTCAGTGGGATTCAGCAAACTGTGTCCCCTAGTACCCCCCTTTTTTTTCCAGCTTTGAACAGTATTCAAATAAAAGCAAAATGAAAAGGCCAGCTTTCTTATTCCAGCCATAGTCTGTCCTTCAAAAATGAAAAAGCAGTTTGCTATTTTAAACACCACCATAGTTTAAAGTTCATATGTGATTTTTTCATTTTCATTGTTCTTCAAAGTCTCATGAAGATTATCTAATAAAAATCTTTTCTCAGAAATTGAGTATTCTGATGCTGAGATTTTATGTATCTATATGCTGTTTTGGATAACTATGCATAATCTATTCAGTAGCTGACATTTGGGTCTTGATAGATACATTCAAGCATGTACTTTCAGGAATAATAATGCCAGTGCACTGTGTTCTACAATGTGTGCAATGAAAATGTGCCTCATAAAGCCCATAATTGTTGCTTAAGTTACAAAGATGATTTTTTTCCCAGTAAATGAGGAACAAGCCACATAATCTTGCTAACACTATATGCCCAGGAAAGAAGACTTTAAATAAGAAATGCATAAATTTAGCAGACTGCTGTAACAAATGAAATGGTGTAGCATTGAAAACATTTGAGGCAATTAATCAATGCTGTGTTTGCACATATCATTAAATATATTATACTAAGTTTAGATTTGATTTCTATGCTTCTTTTATAAAGAGTTAAAAGAAAATACATTTGAATTCATGCTGATACTGAAAACATGCTCCTAGCTCCTAGTTTCTTGGATTTCGAATCATTTCCATTAACAAACAGCTATTTGCCCTCTAATAAAATATGTCATTATGCGTCATTCACATCAGACAAAAGAATCACTGAAAAATCGCCCCAATGATGGCCAATAATTACACATTTTGCTCCTGCACGAGCAATGAAGAAATCTGTTCATTGGAGAAAGCAGGTGCTGGGGCATCATGCTAATAGTCAATGTGTGCCACAGTAATTAGCCATTGCAATTGCTAAAATTAACAATTAGCTAACATGCAATTCTCTTTTTGCAGGCTGCAGTTTACTTTGTATAATCCTTGTATGTTCTTAGTAATTATTCTGACAGCTTATTATTTTTATTTTTTCTGGTTTGAACACAGCTTTAACATTTGAATCAGTCTACCCAAATGTTCAACAGGCAGTATGAAACAACTGCTTCACTAGGCAATTTTTAAGGAACAAATTTGTTTTTATTCTCAACTTTGTGTTGTTCAAGAAATACACAATTCCTTTGTAGAGTAAGAACGTCTGATCTTATTTGAGAGCTTGGGATCACAGTGAAGGTCTTAAGTTTTTTTTACACTGGTAGAACATACGATCATTCCAACTTTTCAGAAAAAACTACTATGAATTATTCTCTGCAGTTGGGTTTCCAAATTGGTTCATGACCAGTGGTGATCTGTGGAGCTACTGGTGGCAGTCCATGGAAACTTGACAGGTCATAAAGATTTAATTCACTTTGTTGCTACTGTCAGCTAAGTAACGCAAAAAGAATCATGGGGTATACCAACCTCTCACTGATTTTCATGTGAATATATGGTGGTATTATCCCTGTTTCATTTACAAAGGCCTTGACAATTCTACTATGAGTTCTTCAGAATAATCACTAGCGTGTGGTTCATATTATAGAAATAAAATTAAAAAAAACCAAACAAAACCTCACACCAAAAAACCCAACCCAACCTTTCCATGATAATAAGGACTACCATGCACAAATTAATGGTATGCCCTCATCTTGAATACTATATGATGACCTTGCAAGCCACCTCAAAAGAGAGTAACTGTAAACATAGAAAACAAATTCAAGAAGGAAGAGCAATGGTGTGGAATGGCATTTGGACTGGGAAAAACTAAGCAAACTGACCAGTATGCAAAAAATGACTGACAGATATAGTAGCAGCTTATACTTTTATAGGTGGTGTGGAGAAAGTGAGTGAAGAAAACTCAATTCATCTTCTTATAAACATAGTTGAGGCACCCAACCAAATTGAGGGGCAGACAATAAAATCACAGGCTGTTTAAAAGGCTAAAAGACTTTTTCTTATGGTGCATAATTAAGTTGTGGAACTCCTTGCAGCAGGAGGGCATGAGGGCAAATGGCTAAACAGGCTGAAAGAAGAAATGTCTGAATTTGTAGCACGTAGGTCCCCGGCAGTACCCATGATTTACTCAAAAGTCTCTGAAACTGTCAGGATATGCAACTGCAATAGCAGGGAAAGCTCCTTAAACATACATGTGACTATTCCTTGAACATTTTGCACTTCATTCTAAGCCATAGTTACAAAGAGGCTTCCAGAGATAGTTGAAACTTTGTTTTGACCCCCTCTAGTCATCTTTTGTTTAGCAATATAAGCTGTATGAAAATCTCAGTAATGAGCTACAACAAAGATGCCAGAGTTGGATTTTCCCCCTACACATTCAGGTAAAAATTCAGCTCCCATATAAATCTGTGCTACTCAGTTGAAATCAATGAAAGTTGAAGTATTTGCATAGACAGATCGTATCCTGCACATTTTGCTTTGGGATTTTTTTGTTATTAGTAGCAGAGGGATAGACATAACTGAACCCACTGAAAACACTGGTAGCTTGCTAACCAGAAGGGACATATTCTTCTCCAGAACCTGTGCAATTCCAGGGACTCCAGCTGAATTCTTCCCAATTTTATAGGTGTAAGTGAGGGGATAATAAGGCTTGGGGAATTTATGTAATCTTCTGTAATCAGTGTGGCATCTGTAGCTGTCACCAAACCAAGAGCAGTTTTTTAAACAGTTCTTTAAAGCTTCTCCATGCTTTAAAAATATTTTAAAATGGGATTTGCTCCTGAGCATACTAACCAGCAAAAATGTGTTAAAGAGTAGTCTGTCTCATCAACTGTAATTTTTGACCTTACTTTTAATAAAAAACCTCAACACAGATGGAGTAAGAAAGCAGCAGCAAAAACATTCTCCAAGATCAGTGTGATTCTCCCAAAGAAGACAGAGTGAGGTAGGAGAGAGAGACTAAACTCTGGAGTCCAAGCTTTTAGTTAAGACAATAAATGTAGAAGGATCAGCTACAAGAGTAAGAATCTCAGTCAGACATATTTTGGCTGTACCCAGCATGCTAGGCTCAGTAATTCTGTGAATTCCATGCAATATTGCAATCAGTGATGGAAAACAACTAATGAAAACGAGAATGGAAAATGCATACCATTTCTGAGGAGCTATCTGTTGTTTAAGGTAATATTCTTGATGATCATAACCTCTGTGGACTTCAATGAAAATATTTTTATATACAACAGCTGAGAAACTAAACTCTCTAGTCTGAGACAGAATTAGCCACTCATGGGTGGTTTAAGTATCTACATCGAAGGGGGAAATCCTCCAAGTTTCTGTCTTAAAGCCACAGGCACTCAATGCCCAGAGTGACTTACATTTTAGCTGGATGCATGTCTAGGTTGCTGTTTGTATCATGCTAAGAAGAATCTGTTTCAGATGATAAGCAGTTGTGGTAAGCTGAGCTTCACAGTGGCCCATGAGGTAGGTATATCCTGCCTGCATCCTCTGTGGGGCAGAGTGCAGGACATGGGAGAGTGTGATTTCAGTTCTGCTACTCAGGGCTGATGAAAGTTCACAAACTTACATTTCAGCTTCACCCACAAAAGAAGAAGGACTTATGTTAATATACCAAGTGATGTGTTGGGTAGCTGAGGCATTGATATGCACTTATTTGTGCTGCTTCTGATACCAAAGTTGAAGATTGTGTGACAGCTGTTTTTCTCCCTGGTACAATTTTTTTCCAGTCTGGTTCACCACGAGATGTGTGTCAGAGACAAAAAATTTCAAATAGGTTCTGGCCTTTGAATTTGGTTTCCATAGGTAAAAGTCCATTGTTTGTACATTTTCACAGGTTCTTCTAAAGACTAGGAAACTTAAATGAAAAGAGAAGACTCTTAGATGCATGAACTGTACCAGTTGGATAAACTACAGAAGTAGCCTCAGGGAGAGGGAACTCAGGACTTCTCCAAGCTGTGCAATTATCCTAAGTGTTAGGCTCAGCTGTCATGAGCTGTCATCTCACCTTCTTTCTCGTTATCCTAACACATTTTCAATTCTTTTCTAAAAAGCGGAACACTCTCCGTGGGGACATTGGCACTACTTCTTTTGTTTGGCTCGATCCCTGGTGCATGGAAATCTGAGCACGTGCAGCTGTCTTTTGTACAGAGCCCTTCATATGGTCAGAAGGGAGGTGTGGTCTTTGGCAGGTTCTTTACTAGGTGGTGAGAGGGTGAGAATCCTGGAAGACCCTGCAACATATACAGCTTCACTGACCTAAGCATAAAACGTGACTATTTGAAGCCAAGAGAATGAGATTTAGAAGATTTAGGAAACAGAATTTCCTCTGTAAGTCCACCAACTAAGTAGAAAAAAAAGATTTCACTGGAATGCACTAACGACATAATTGCCTTACTGACAACAGCATGTTGGGTCTTCAACTCATTAGTGAAGTGTCTGTTAGTTGTGATGCATCCCGTGATATGGGCAATTGAAGGGGGAAACTTCTGATTTTCACTTTGTTGTCAGGTTCCACATAATTTTTGTTGAGAATTAAATGCCATATCACAGTTTTGATGGGAACAAAGGAGAGGAAATGAAAAACTTAAGCTTGCATAGCAATAATACACATACATAGCACTTAGAAGATTTCCCTGAATTGGGGGAAATTCATAAATTTAACACAGCAATCTACTTCCATGTGTATGTTTTATTGAAAGAGATCAGTTGAGATCATCCTCATTAAAGCCATCTCGAGTTTCTCCAATAGCACACACTGGTACAAATGATGGACCATAACATGCTATTTAGGAGGGTTCAAGTCATATCATGTTAGGATACTTGCTTCTATGCTGCTCAGATTTAGTCTAATCTCTAATCTGATATAAACGTTGCAATTGGAGTATACTTGGACTCTAATCTTAGTTCTCAGTAGTTACTGATTTATTTTCCTGTGACCATTCCTGCATGAAAAAAATGTTCCTTTAGAGTTTTATTTTCCTAAATCAAAGGCTGGGGGAAGCAAGGCATGTTAGTGTCTCAACTCTCTTGAATTATCTCTACAAGTTCCTCAAATCACTAACCTCAAGCCTGTGATCCACCATAGCTGTTAAATGATTGCACCACCTTGGTCACATGGCAGACTTCCCCCAACATGTATAAGGCTTAAAATCCAAACACGGGGGAATGAAAATGTTATGGTTTCTCTTACTTTATAATTACATTAGCTCACCTCTATGGTATAAACTGTATTTAATAACAAATTTAATAGATACTGAAGTATGACTTGGGCATGATGATGTCTTAAGATCATAGAATATAGAAGGAAAGATTATTATCTGCTAAGTTATAAGAATTATTTTTATATGCATCTGGTATTTGGTATATACATTCAGTATACGATGGTTCATTGTTTTTGAATGGAGTAGCAAATATGAATTCCACAGGGCAGCCCAAAATAGCAGTGACAGTTTCAGAACACTATATTCTGTACCTGGTGTATATCAGAATGGTTGTCAAACATGGTACCAAAATATTTTTGTGGCTGCTGTTATTTAGTTTCCATTATGGAGATGATTTCTTATGTTTCTGTCTGTAAAACCAAGGACTTAATTGAATTCAATCTAACAGGGATTTGAAAGTGTGGAGCTGATTTAAGACATTTGGGGTGACCTGAATTCATTCAGGATGAATTAAAAATAAGTCACAGCTGTTCTATATTCCGCTGCAAAAACTTTGGAATCAGCAGCTTCTAGATCATGAAAGATCATGAGCTACTGAGTTTTCAATTGATCTTTGAACTACATTGAACATGACCAGTGTTCTATCATAGTCCTTTTTAGGAATAAAAAATTATAATGTACAGGTAATTTACTGATAATACTGATAATAATCTTTATAATAAATCAGCAAATATAATAAGTCTTTATAATAAGTCAGCAAAAAAATACCAGTACAGCATTAGAAATTTCAAATCCTGGCACATGGGACAAAGAATAGATTTTTGAGATTGCTCACTCGGTGCCACTGGTGCATGAAGGTTTAGGGCACTTTGAGCACTGCATGGTGGCTCACCTGGCAATGAAGCTTTTGTTTTTTGCTGAAATGATGTATGAGTTCTCAAGAGATGAATCAAGAAAGCTGATGGATTCACAGGCAAAAGCTTCTGAAAATCAATACAAGGTTTGCTGTTGACTTCAACAGGCTTTGGATCAGGCTTAGGTCAAGATCTTCAGTTACAGGAATGGTACATGGCTGATCCCTTTGAGAGAGAAAGACACATAGAAAGGACACAAAATGATGATTTCTTAGACCCTGCTAGTAATCTAAATGCCTGTAGTTAATTTCATTTGTATTGGATGTCAACACGGGAGTACAAAATACAAAGCTAAATAATCTCCAACACCAAGATCAATTATAGAACAACTAAGCCCATTTTACTTTACTATCATACCTGTTAAAGATGTGCTAAGGCTAACATGTTTTAGCTAAGAATGTTAAGAAATTTAAAATTAATTGCACTTTAATATTCATAAACTCTGTTATAAAAAGTTGTCCTATGAAAGGAACGAAGCTGTTAATTAAATGGACTCACTTTTTTGCAAAACAAGATAGATTTAAAATGTACAATGGCATGCTCTCTGGAATATGTGTGCTATGGAGTAAATCTCTTGCAGCAAATGGCTAAATATATTGCAAGCTTCCTTATTTTAAGATGGTGCTGTATATAAACCAAGACATATAAAACTATTCTATGTTTTCTTATATAGAGAAGTATAATCAAACAAGAATAAATCTACTGCCAGCCACTTCATATTGTGCTGTGCTTTGATAGTGAAGGAAAGCCAAGTTTTTAGCCTGGATCTAGCCTGACTCAGGCCATAACTTGTGAGTCCTGCTATTCTAACCCTTTCTCTTGATCTGCTTTTCAGCATGCCTTAGAGTACACAGCTCAAAGCAGCAGGGGAGTTTCTTAGCAAAGGGCCACCCACTTGCATATTATTCCTTCCTTGCCTGTGACATGACACAAGAACAAAGTAGACATTAACCGCTACATTAAACCCAGAAGGAAAGTAATCAGTAACCTGTTATTCCCTTAATAAAGGGAAACACATGCAGTGTGAAATCCAGAAGACTAATCAATAGCCCCAGACAATGCAACGTGCCAAACAAATTGCAAATCAATTAGAATCCTTGTTTTCTTTGAAATGGTTCACTATACCTAAAGCAATTACTCGTTCATTAGACCTAATTTAACAGCATGACTGCCCTAGCAACAACTGGCAGCGTCTGGCTATCAAATGGAAGAATGGCAGCTTATTCCTGTCTGTCTGTGAGTCTAAAGCCAATCAAAAAAAAAATTGAATTCCTTTATATAAGACAACTTTTCATTAGTGGGTAAAATATTTTCTGTGAAGGAAGAATTAAGTATCCTATTTGATTTGGTTGAGTTTGGTTTTATTAACCAAGTAAGGGAATAGATGTGGACTTTGTATGAAGAAATCCTGGAATTCTTCATATGTTTCAATAAGTTGCAATAATAACATATGCAAGGAGGAGGGGAACTTTAGATCTTCTTCAATAAAGCCTTTGGGATTTGTAAAAAAAGTAAGTTCTATAAATGTTCGTATCAGCTGTATGTTTACCACAATTGCAACAGCGCAATAAGATTAGCATGGTCCAGCACAGGATGGCACAGATTCATCAAATGGTCCATAATCCCTTTGATGGACTCAGAGGGCATTCAGCATTTGATACAAACCCTCTCCATTGTCTTCCCTTGGCATTGGATCAGGCCCCTAATACCTTAACTACAGGTTTAAAGTGGTGATTCTATATTTTGTTTCCTGCTCTATTGAGGGATGTGGTAACAGCATAGACATATGGGCCTTACTAGATTTTAAAAAAAACCTTTAAGTTTTTAATATCTGTTCCTTTCCCTCCCTGTAAATCTGAAACTCGTGAAACCAATTTCTTCCTCTTCCTCTGCTGTGGTGCAAAATCTTGGAATGAAGTCAGCTGGCAGGAAATCACCTCCAGGAGAGGGAACTAGATGCCTTTCCATGCTTGTAGCATGGATATTTCTAAACCTTACAGTGAATAAAGGCAAATAGGAAAGTTACGTACCTTTAGCAGTTGGTATCAGGGCTGTTTTCAGGACCTAAAGAAAGGTCTAAAGTTAGCTGGGACTTTCTTCTTTTTATTGTTATTGGAGCAAGGTACTGCACTGCCAGGTACTCCAGGGTACATTGGATAGTGCACTGACAACCTGTCTGGGATTAAACCCACTACAACTTTGCCTGTAAACTTTAACCAGTGCAGAAGAAAAAAATGCTAACCTAGAGGGTTATTCTTAATGTTCACTATTTGAAACCCTTATATTGTTTATTGACCTTTAAAGCTATGACATTCTTCTATAAAAATCCTTGTAAACTCTTCAGTGTATATACATGTGCATATATATAAATATACATAGCCTAAATATTTATAGCCTATACACATATAGCCTAAATATATATGTATATATTTATAGCCTCAGTTGGAGTGTATTTTTATATTAATTGAAGTAATTTCTAATTTCCTGTGGATAAAAAAAGCCTTCAAAATTATTTTAGAAAGCCTTTAAACATTTTGGGGCTATATTTAGTATCAAGTTGATTTAACTACTTTTAGAACAGCTGCTGTTACAGAGAGCTGAAGCTGCTGAAACTGACCTTAAGTAGTTATCTAAAGATATTAAACTTTAATGTTCAGTCTTGTCAGGCCTGCTAGACTTTATCTTTCTGGGTCTTACCATCCTTTCTGGTACTTTAATACACTCCCCCACTGCAGAGAGGATTAGTGAGATGATATTTTAATTCTGAGAGAATAATATTTTTCTGGAAGTTTGTCTCTTATCTTTGAGGCAATCAAGGGCTGCTCAGGAGATGGAAATATAAGAGGTAAATGCAATAATCATAGAAGCATAATAAATAATCACAGTTTCATATTTTACCATATATACTTTGTCTGCATCTGCATGTATATGCATATTGGACATTTTGCTGAAAATTCAGAGATGGCTCACTGTTCCTCACATCTTACACAGACTCAAAATAGTTGAGCTTTGTCTAATGGAGTTTAATCTGGTATTACAGACCCAAGCAATGCTCAGGGTTGGAACTTGGCTAGCAAGCACAGATATTGAGATCATATCTGAATGACCTGGGACTGCTGAATCCAAGTATTCCTGAACCTTCTGGGTTTTCTGCAGGCCAATCTTCTCCTTGGAGCACAGATTAAGGAGCCATGAAAGACACCATAAAATCAACAAAACATGTCATTAAAATTTTTCCTGATGTTTTAACCTTGCAATTTACATATGTTAACCAGTACAGAGCAGATGTTTAGCTTTTTAGTAAGGTAAGAAATCTGAAATCACTTTATAACTCAACTGATCTCAAATTGAAATTCACAATGATCTCTTGCAATGGTTCTGCCAACACTTAGAATTCACTAAGAATTATTTTTAACACTGTACCACACATATATCAGTAGTTGAAATATATTAATAAGTGTGACTGAGCCATTGGTTACAATTAGCTGGAAGCATTTAGCTAGAAATATTGCTTTTTGAATGTTAGAGCAAATGCCATGAGGCACTCTGATCTTAAGGAACATGAAATTAATTACAAATTATCTCCTAAATTTTTCTGTAACATTTTCAAGAAAGTAGGACAGTTGTTCATGCCCTCAGTGTGATGGAAACGTTGAAAATATGTTCATGTACACTTTATTGCACAAAACAAAAGTAGCCACTAAGCAATGGACCTATTGTTCATATACTTGTATCTCTTTAGAGTCTATGTGACTTAAGATTATGTACCAGCATTCTACTTTTCAGGTACAGCAACCTGAAACATGTCTTAAACTGGGTATATTTTCTTCTTGTTCTGTCAGTATTTGAAACTCAACAGAATCTGAAACTAGACAAAGGACATCTTAATATTTGTAACTGAGATATTATCACTATGTGGCTGTTGCAAAATAACTAACCTTGACATACAGTAAATTGTGCCTTTTCATTTTGCAGGATCCCTTGCAGGTGAACTCCATATTATTTTGTACTTATCGGATCTCATACATTGATTAGATTTTAGCACTGATCTAATTTGTAATTGAACTCATCTGTAGGTAGCTCCATCATTTTCTTAATTTGAGGTAAAACATAAGAATATCTGCTTCATGCCATGGCATCAGAGTGAGGAACCTGTTTGTTGGCAGGTCTGGTCCTGAGTTCCTTTACAGCCAGGCCACGACCTGGCTGATGAGAAACTCCGCGCGAAAGAAGTGTAGGTCAGTGAAGCCCACAGTGTATTTGATCTCGTGAGGATGTTTCTGCATGCAGTGCCCTGACACCTAGTGGATTACATCTAGACCTTTCAAAACCTGCTGAGCAGATGACATTTTGGAGTCTCTGTACATCACAGAAAAGGGCAGAGGCATATACTGGTAAAGGTGATGAATGTCCTGAATGTGGAAAGTACCCACACACAAGCATTAAGGCTCATTATTGCTATTTCTTATTCTTTTAATAGCATGTTATACTAATTTTACAAACTTGAGTAGGAACCAATATCTTTTGCTCTGCAATTACATGTGTATTATTTAGGGCTGTGACGGACAAGCTGAAATACTTCAGTATTCTTAGAGTTCCTACAAGCTCTCTGGGCTATGTATATAGCAGGGTTTACTACTGCAGTTCCCATGTCAAAGGTAACCAATCCTTTATCAGATGTATCAGAACAGAATATGTATTTGTGCCTCAATTCAGCTTACATTACTGCTCAGAATCTCAGCTTAGAACTACACACTATTTCTAAAGACGAGATTCATTCCACTACTCTTTCTCTGCCTAAAAGTGAGGCATCCAGTCTGCCAGCCATTTAGGGTCCTTTTGCAGTTATGGAAGAGAGACAAGGATTTCCAGAGATTGTAAAACAATTGAGCCCCACATTGTGCAAACTGTATATTTAATATTTAGATTAGTAGCAGATAATGCTCATGATATTCAGAGATTACCCATACATTTCTGATATATAATATCTAGTTAGACTCAAATATTTGATGTTAGACCACAGTTTCCCTTGGAAAATAGTACATCCCTGCTTGTGTTTTTTTATCTTTCAAAATAAACATTTTCTCTAAAGGACTTAAGAGTAACTGAGGACATTACTTTCAAATAACAAAGCATTTCTCATCTTTGTCTGAGTCTTACTTGTATAGTTAAAAGCAATTCCTCAGTAGTCACAGCTAAGTATCACTTTCCTTATTCATGGTTGGCAGTGCACACATAGGTGGCAATTGAAGGGATCTCAAGATGTCCTCATACTGATCTTCCAGCCCAAAGGCAGAATCGACTGTATCTAGAAGTTGATTAGGGAAGGAAATGTAATCTGTGTTTTGTGTTCTGGTAATTAAGCATTTTACAAAGATGTGGCTGTGGCTAATCTGAAGAATGACTATGCATATACATATGTATGCCGTGATGAGGCATCTCTCAATGCAAGAAAGAACTGGTCCTAATAGAGCTGCACATGTCCCAGTCAATGCATACCTAAGTTATATTGATAATGTATGAGTCAAAAGGGGATGGGATTCATCTTCTCATAGTGGCACTGGTTCAATAGTGAAAAAAACTTACTTCAGTGTCTCAATGAACATATGTAAAGAAGAATCCAGAGGGACAGAATAAAGAGCATTCAGAAAGAGACTTTACTCTTTAACACTTTCCATATAATTCCACTCTTTATAATAGGCTGTTTTCAGGCTATTGAAAGGGCTTCTTCCAGGCTATTGACAGGGCAATGACAATCACCCAAATTGTCCTGTTGAATTAATTCCCTACACTGAAACTATTTATTATTTCCTAGTATGTAATTGGGGCTTGAATAGGAAAAAAGTTCATATTTTTTCAAAGCTTCTAGGGCATGATTCCTGTTATCTCTGCTTGAATCTGAGGCCACTCTGTTATCTTTGAAAGGTCATAGAGATCAGGGGGGATGTCCATTATGACTAGTGAAGAGCAAATACTGCATCGGTCTTCAAAACAGGCTGAAGGGGCCATCTGGGAAAGTATGGGCCTTATTTCAGTCTCCAGGACAATCACAGAATGAGTCCTCTTTGAAAGCATATATGGGTGTAGAAAGATGGTGGTCATTGGAGAGTCAGTAGTTAAAATCACACTTTTCCAAATTGCTTTCTATGATGAAATTACTGGATCTGTAGATGAGGGCGGTGCTGTGGATGTCATTTATCTGGTCTTTAGCAAGGCTTTGGACAATTCCTCCAGTATTCTTGTATCCAAGGTGGAATGTTAGGGTCTAGATTGTTGGACAAATGGACAAATAACTGGTTGGGTCATCAGGCTCAGCAGGTAGTGATTAATTAGTCATGGTCTGTCTGGAGGCTGGTAACAAGTGAAGTACTTGGTTCTCTCATGCTACCTGTATCCAAAACAGGCTGGAAGAAGAAGCCAATGGGAATATTAAAAAATTTGATGAGGACAAATGCAAAGTCCTGCCTTAGGAGGAAAAAGCCCCTTGAAGCAGGTCAGGCTGGGGGCTGTCAGGCTGGGGAGCAGCTCTGCTCTCCAGGAGAGGTGGTGGTCTTGGTGAGCAGTGAGCTGAACACAAGATCTGAATGTGTACCCTTGTGCAAGAGCATCCAGGGCAATAGTCAGAGGAACACAGCCAGTAGACTGAGGAGGGTGATTATCCTCCTCTACTCATCCCCCTGAGACCACATTTAGACACTTTGTCCAGTTTTGTGAGCAGCAGTAACAAGAAAGGTAATGATCAGCCTGAGGGAAGTACAGCCAAGTGCCACAGAGATGGACAAGGGTTGGAGCATTTGACCTGTAAGGAGAGGCTGTGGGACTGGGGTCTTTTCAGTCTGGAAAAGAGACAACTTTGGAGGGATCTAACAGGAGCCTCCCGGTATCTGTAAGGTGAGCATTGCTTCTGTGGACTGACCTACCAGCCTTACCTCAATAGCCCCTGGTGTCAGCTTTGGAAAGGACAGCTGTCAGTCATGATGGTGGCTCTGGGAGGGTTATTCAGCTCTATATAGAGGGGCTGGCATTTGGTTAGTGCTGCCACACAATCAAAATAACATCCTGTAACAAAAGCAATCAATTAAACAGATCTGATTTAAAAAACCAAACAAACAACCAACCAAAAAAACCACCAAAACAACAACAAAACTCAAAAACCAAACAAAAAACAACAACAACAAAAAAAAGAAACCACACCAAAAAACCCAAAAACCAAAAAACTCAAAGAGAGAAAGACGAAGAATGAAGAGAAGGTATTGATCAGTGATTAGAGTAAACCAGCCTTTTAGAATAAAAAAATATGTATTTTAAATTGATAACACTGAAGAAAATTTTGAACCAGTACACAGAGAGAAAGTAGTTTCAGAAGCACCAAGGTAGATGAACTCATGACAAATCCAGAGTAGTCACCAATTTAGGATGTTGCAAACCCTCACTTTGAAAGACTTTCCATGTATTCTTAAGTCTTCAGTTTTATTTGTTTTTAATTTTCCCCTGTTCAGTGCAATCAATAGAAATTAAGCGTACTTAGTAATTCACATAAGTTCCTCAGCACTTTGAAGGATTGACACAATGACAAACTCTCTGAGAGATTTTGGGCATCTGGGCAAAGATTCTTAACTGATCATCTCTCAAAGGTTGTTGTCTCTTGCCCAGGGCAGGAGTAATTTGAAAGCTCTGGAAATTTATAATCCATATTCCAAGGATACATGATATGACTATCCACCATAAAAAATATTACACTATAAAAAAAGGTAAAATATTTACCTTAGAAAAAAGTAAGATTAGATTTTGTTCTGTGTTTATGATGTTTCCAGATATCTTGGCCCTAAATACCTACTTGGCATCTTCATTGTTATTGCAATAAAAATTATAACAATATAAGGCAATTAACTCCAGATACTTGAATAAGAAGTGAACAATACTTTCAAACTAATTAAAACAATTCAAACTAATGCAGAGTACATCTGGGAACCACAGATAAAAATACTTGAGTCTAGTCACATAAATAAAAACCACTTTAGAACAGCCATTAAATTTCATATGGTTACTACTAAAGAATTTCACTGTTTTCATAAAAATGTGTGTATCTACATATAGGTGTATGAAAAACTGATCTGTAATAAAGAGGAACCTCAATACAGCTGAAAAGATTGCAACTTTCTATTTCTAAGATTGCACATTTGCATATCTAATTTCTAAGATTGCACATTTTCAAAATCTATGCATGTTTGTATTAACAAATTATTTGTTTTCTTTACAAAATTATTTTTTAAAATATGTATCCAAGCTTTTGAATGTACCTAACATTTTTGCAAAATAGTGCATAAAGAAATTCAGACAAGCAACTTCTCTGCCCATTTTTAAAAATGTTGTTCTATCATTGATTATTAATAAGTTTATTATTATTCTTTTTGCTTGATTTTGTGAATTTCCCATACCATTAACATTACATGAAAAATCTAAAATCACTGAGAAATTCAGGGTGATTTAAGAGAGCTATCTTGTAGCAGACTCTGACATTTGAGGCTCACTCTAGGCATTAAAAGGCAGGAAAAGTTCAGTTTGAGCACTACAGTGAAAACTAAGAAGTAGGGAGGTTGTAACATTTCAATGAAGATGGAAGCAATAAGGTTTTATGTATATGAACCACTATTTTTTTCCTGTCTTAAGGGAATTATTCAAATTGTTCCCTAGTGTTCCAACAAAAAGACATAAAATTAACTATGATAATAACAAACTTAAAGACCCTCTCTTATTATAATTTTTCACATACCAGTTACTATTTATGACTGATAGCATTTATGACACCCATCAGAATTCTCTGAATGTTTTTTTCTAGTCAGGGACTCATCAAAAATGATTAAGGAGATTTTCTACATGTGATATATTTCACTTTACTGCAGCAGATGCTTCAGAGACCTGATTACTGGTAAAGCACAGATAAAAGCTATAACGGAATGGTGGTTAAACAAGTGGAGCCTATAAAGTATGCACTCCTCTTTTGTTTGCTGCTATACAAAAAGTGAATAGACAAGCCCTTTTGCAAACTTGCAGAGGACCAACTTTTTCCCAACCCCCCACTCCTGGGAATAATTTAATTTTAATTATTGAAGTTTTTTTGTTTAATCTTCCACCAACAAGTAATATGAATATTTTATACAACACTGATGAATGCTTAACTAATACAGTTCTTCATACAAATGCAAACTTCCTTTTTACTGGCCTCTGGTGACTATGCATCTAGTGCCAGAGTGGCATCATTCAGCTCCAGTTGCTATAGCATTTTCAAGAACCTCTCTGTTCTTGTCATAAATTATCTTTAAGTGAAAAAAGCTCCAAGGAGGTCTGCAGCAAACTGTATCATATAATGGATTTCTAAGCTGTGGTAGAAAACACTCCTCTTACTTATATTCTTCTACCATTGATTGTTTAGTGACCCTTCTTTGGGATACAGATGAGCATAACCCTGAAAAATGTTTGTGTTGTCTTTCTGTTGTTGGCAGCCTGCAGCCAGCATGATCTAATAAATATTGGCAGGACCAAATGAAATAATATAGAAGAGCTTCTCTTCTTTAAAGTCCATAGACCAAGAGACTCTTGTCACTTGTTAATATCTCCATCAAACAGTGAAGTGTTAACATATGTGATACGACCACGCAATCAAGTAAGGACCGATTTGTTGACTAATTAAACCAACACAACAAGCTCTTTAGCACCTACAAGTGACAAGTTTAGAGCAGGCAAGTGGAAACTCTCAATTGAGTCCCCTTTTATGAGACTATCATGCCAAATTCAATTCTGACTGAGTAGTATTTGAATGTACTTGACTTCCACTATGTGCTGACATGCTTACAATAATTCATCATGTGTGACAATAGCCCAATATTAGAGATTTATGATATATACAAAACAGTTACAAATGAAATGTAGCCCTAACATGTGTCTGCTTTACTTATCCACAGCCTATTGATATTATAATTAATGGTCAATTACTTAGGGATAGAGAATAGAAAATAGTCATTACCAGTTTCAGTCATCATCTGTTTTTGGCAAATTCTGGAAGTAAATGAAACCATTTTCATAGTGTTTGGCGGTTGCTGGAAAGTACACTGTTGCTCACTGTTGCAAGAAGGAATGGGTTTGCTATCTGTTCTATAGCTGAAAAGTTATTTTAGGATCATAGTACTTATTTTATTATTACCAAACGTAAGTAAGTTTTTTAGAGTGTATCTGGGAAGAAGAAAATATAGTGAAAACTGCATGTGAATATTTTAGAAAGATTGCTAGCACCAGCCAATTTTACACACAGACACAAACTAAAACCCAACCCCCAAAGCCATTTAAAAATGTAAATTCAAATTCCTTTCATTGGAAAAGAAAGGCACGCAAGTGAGCACTTTCTGTGGATCTTTCAGTTTTAGGTCCTGCCTTAATACTGGGAAGATTACTGTGATTCTAATAGTCCAGTTTATGGGGAAGTTCAAGCTACTGGGAAAAAGGGATCTGAATCACTTTTGGGTCACTGATTGTGGAAGTGATTATGAATACTTTCCTTTTAAACCTTAATAGCTCCCCTGAAATCAAAGGGGCTATTGATACACTAGAAATTATGGATGTATATGTGTGTGTTACAGTGTGTGCAACCTTGTCTTTAACAAGCAGCAACCAAAAGCCCAGATCCTTCCAGGTTCTTGGAGCGCTCATTCCAAGGTTCAACCTGCTTCTCACTAAACTTTCAGCCCTGAGGGAAAACTGGGGCTTTCCATGATCAGTAGAGATTCAGATACCAAGAAAAGTATTTTAAGGGATTGACCAGCCAGTAGTCACCTTTCTAAGATCTTAAGGAGACAAATGTAAAGAAGAGACACTTTGCTGGCTCACCTGTTGAATCCAGTTGGTGGGCCAGAGAAAAAGTCGCCCTTAACTCAGGATCCTTGTTTATAAGCCTTCCCTGGAGTTCACTCAAAAATGAAGTACTCTTAGGGGTCTAGTCTAGAGGAAGCCACATTTTCTCCAATACAAATTTTTTATAATCGCTCAAACATGGAAATGAAGGTAGGAAGACAAAAAAGGAACTCATAACAAGTAGAAGTAATCTGATTAATGCTGCCATTTTAATGACATATTTAATCACTGACCTGGTGTGGAGTGGACCTTTTAAACAGATGCTTGTAACAATGCAAAAATGATGTAGAGAATCTGTTGGTTTGGGTGATGGCACATCTTTGCTTGAAAGAAAAGGGGAAGAATGAGAAATAGCCCTGGATTTATATCCAGCAAATTTCTCTAACCATTAATTTCACCACTGACATTTGCACAGTGCTTTGTCATTGTCAATTAAAAGAACTGCAGAATAATTTTTTTTCTGCCTCAGAAACTGGCAGTGACAAAAGGGCTTCTTTCCAACTCCAAGGGATAATAATTTTAGTGATTCCATTTATACATTACTGCTAAGCATCTATTACCAACTAAACTTCTAATATGAGTTTTTAATATCTTTAAGAGTGTAAGGTTTGTCCCTAGATTTAAGTGTATTATTTCTCAGTATCCCCAATGTACTTTAAAATTATAACCAAATAAAAAAATAACCCTAATTCATCAAACATATAAAAGTAAATTGTCATAATTTCAAATAATAATGATCTGGAATCTAGGTAAGTATACTTTATTTCAGAAGTACAATCATTCATAGTTCAAAAAGAAAAGCTTTGATTAATTTCTAGTTGATACTAGTGCAAACAGAGCAATAATATAACACTGAATTAATACAATTTAACTCCAAGTTTAACATATAAATAAATTTAGATATTTTATTACCTAAAAGCCTAAAAGTATTAAATGAAAATGCAATTGTTTTAGTAACCTTAAAGGAGACAAGATCTTATAGACTTGTGTTGATATCTGCATCTCCAGAGAAATCAATGCAATTTCAACAAGAGACTTGTATCACATTGAATTGTTTCATATAATGCCATTGCAATGAAAGAGGTTCACAAAGGGTTGATTAAATTTAAGTGGAAGAAACACAATGAGCAAAATTCATCACTGGTGTAATTCTGTTGTGTCCTGCAGTTTCACCATGAATGGATAGGCCCATGACGGTCTAAGCTTACTCTGCAGTCTGGCAGCTGAATTAGCTGAATTAAAATCCTTTAAATCATAAAAATCCCAACAACCAAAAATCCAATCCCTGCACCCACATTATACAAACCAAACTGAATTAAAGAAAAATTCACTGAAAGAATGTTAAGAATTTGTTTTGCTAATACAAGAATATATAGAGAGAAAGCTTCATCACTAATATACACTGAAGTCAATATTGATCTTATAGGTCACATCAAAAGCGTTTCAAATCAGTCTAAAGATACCCAGTGTATGACAAAGCTACTATTATTGAGACAATCCTACCTTCTCTTTTTATTTTTTTTTTCTTGTATTTAGGGAAGACAAGAACAGGGGTCCCTGATAGCTTTTTAATAGAATTCTTACAATTGTCCTTAAGGATTATTTGAAAAAGAGAAGTCAACAAGAACTACAGATGGTCATTATATCACAGGGCTAGGCATTTTATTTTTTTTACAATTTATTTTGCCTAAGATCCATCAGTTGCAGTAGCAATTGAACAGATGGATTAGGAAAAGGTATCTAACTACACTCTATAAGATTTGTTTACAGTTGCACGCATACGTTTAATAAGTGAAGTTGTTTTGAGATGCAGCTAACACTAGAGCTTCTTGCACCCAGCCTATATTTATTATGAAAATGTATATGCATTTCCCCTGCCAGATTCAAAGTTATATTTCTAAGGGATCTTACCCACTACTGAAATTAATTTAACTATACCTTTCTTTGTCATAAAAAAGGCATAACCTACTTTTATTGTGATAGAATTTGCATACTAGCTCCATATGCATAGTTTTGGTAGTCATAGAAATAGCTGCATTCAGTTACTTATTCATTTAGACACTATTAACTGGGAGACCAGAAAAGCTTCCAAAAGGAGAAATAAGATACTAGGAAAAAGCCTCTTGATTTTCTTTTTAAAACTAAGTCAGCAGATCTCTTAATTTGTAGGTAAATTATTGGATTTGAATGTAAAAGCCTCAGAGAAAAGTAGTTTTGTGAGTATCAGAGCTAGGAAACCTGGTTCTAGGGTCTCTGTCCTGTGTTAACCTTGATGTCTCGAAGCTTGATGGCTGATGTTGTCCCACAATCTTACTTGCACCCCCACCCAGATGCCTATTTTTATGTATCTCCTGCTCAGCTTGAATCTGAAATCGCTCTTTTAAGAATTCCAAACTTTCTGTATTATTTCATTGAAATTAGACTACATATTGAGGAATTACTAAGGGGAGTGAGGAGTGGCAGGAGGAGAGGCAGAGCACTTACACAAATCTTTTTCACCTATAGAAAAAAAGCAAAAAATCCCTCTATTATTTGGGCTTCCATGACCTCAAAAAGTCCATTTCTTTAACTGTTAATCAATACAGTTGAATCAATATTGGTATATTTTAGGATTATTTTCAATCCACTGTTTAAAATGAGCTAAACATTGGAGAAATTAACACATTTTCAGTATGCTGCAGAGAGTTGTCCTGTGGAGTGGAAAAGTTGCAAGACTAGAGCACATAAAGGATGTCTTTGAGTTTTTTGTCTGGAATTTTTTACGGTAAGACTTTTTGCATTCTCAGGACAATCTTGGGTCATATCCCATACGGAATTAAAAACTGTGTCAATAGGATCATGGCTGAAAGGGTACATGGAACTATAGTTTTGCAAGTACAGTGATCTTTACTTTTAAGAGACAGAATTGTTGAGTGTGACGAAAATTGAGTAAGCTCATGTTAGATCAGGACTAGTTTTTGTATTTCTGCTCCCAACTTGACTCGAAAATATTGCATAATCTGTTTTGTCTAATGTCATAAAAACCAAAGAATATGTCAAATACATATTAATTTTTCCCATTATTTTAGATACATAGTGCCTTCTAGAATTTCCTTACTCCATTTATACCAGTTTTGTAGTTGGATTCTGTATCAATTTCAATGAAGCCATACCTGGTTTCCATTGACAAAGATTAATTTCTGACTGACTATGTTGGCAAATGCCACCAAGAGAACCCACAAGTCAGTGGGTAAAACCAAAGGCATCAGATCAAACTATTCATAATTTCTGTTACCTATAACATGCCAGTCTGAGTATGTAAACTTTTCCCTGGCAGATTTATAAGCGTATTGGACACTCTGCCTTGGAGGGTGGCAAGACCTGCTAGAGGAGTGTCAGCTGTCTAATTTTAATGTGTCACCAACATCTTTGTCACAGTCCTAAACATCTTGGATATCTCCCTGCCTTCCCACCTTGCTCTCTCCCCTTCCTCACATTCTTAGTTTCCTTTATTATACTCCCACATAGCAGCACTGTACTTCGATCAATGTGGAGCAGCTTTAAAACTCAGGCTTGCATTTGTGACAAGGAAAGGAAGGAGTAAGAAATATGGTAATTCAGAATGACGCAGTTCAATGGCTCCAGTAAATTAACTATCTCTCAATAAAGGTTGGATAATGTTGTCATGAACTGATTGAAATAGGTCTATACACACATGGGCAGTTCCAACAATACAGTGAATCTTGGGCATTCAAACCACATATTTGCTGTTCCCTTGGGTAGTCTTATGAACCATGGTGTATATCCATTAACACCACTGGTGCTACATGGATATGCTGTAGTATGAAGTCTTGCCTACCTTGAAATCAAAAGGAGAAATATGATTGACCTAAATGGTGGCTATAGTTTCTCATTGGCTCCACTCATGAAGATCATAACCCACTGAAAGTCATGAGAGTGTTGTTTGAAACAGAGTTCACATACGCTGTGCATGTGGCATAGCCACAGAATCACAGAAAGAATCACAGAATCACAGAATCAGCCAAGTTGGAAGAGATCCATCAGGATCGAGTCCAACCCTTAGCCTGCACAGGACCATCCCCAAGAGTCACATCATGTGCCTGAGAGTATCATCAAAATGCTTCCTGAACTTTCTCAGGCTTGGTGCTGTCATCACTTCCCTGCGGAGCCTGTTCCAGTGTCCAACCACCCTCTGGGTAAAGAACCTCTTTCTAATATCTAACCCAAACCTTCTCTGACAAAACTCCAGGCCATTCCCTTGGATCCTGTCACTGGTCACCACAGAGAAAAGATCAGTGCTTGGCCCTTCTCTTACCCTCATGAGAAAATTGTAGACTGAGATAGGTCTCCACTCAGTCTTCTCTTCTCCAGACTGAACAGACCAAGTGCCTTCAGCCATTCCTCATACAGCTTCTCACCAAGACCCTTCTCCATCCTCATTGCCCTCCTTTGGATGCTCTTTAATACCTTAATATCTTATATTGCAGTGACCAAAACTGCACACAATACCCAAGGGAAGGCCATACCAACCAGAACCCCAAGGTCCCTTTCCATGGCACTGCTTTCCAACCTCTCATTCCCCAGTCTGTATGTACATCCAGGGTTGCCCCATCCCAGGTGCAGAATCCAGCACTTTCCCTTGTTGAACTTCATATGGTTGCTGATTGCCCATTTAATTTGTCGAGGTCTCTCTGCAGGGCCTCCCTGCCTTTGAGGGAGTCAACAGCTCCTCCCAGTTTCGTGCCATCTGCAAACTTGCTTAGCATCCCTTCCAGTCCTGCATCCAAATCATTTATGAAGATGTTGAAACGCACAGGGCCTAAGATGGAGCCCTGTGGAAACCCACTAGTGACAGGTCACCAGTCTGATGTCACCCCATTCACTATTACCCTTTGTGCTCAACCCGTGATCCAGCTGCTCACCCACCACATGATGTGTTTATCCAACTGTGCTGGACATTTTGTTCAGAAGGATCCTGTGAGAGACAGTATCAAAAACCTTACTGAAATCCAAAAAGATTACATGAACTGGCTTCCCTTGATCAATTAGGTGGGTTATCTTGTCATAGAAGGAGATCAGGTCTGATAAGCAGGACTTTCCTCTCATGATGTGGGGCTGGCTGTGACCAATGATTGTGTTGTCTTTCAGGTGTTTTTCAATATTTTCCAGAATAATCTTCTCCATAATTTTGTCAGGCATTGAAGTGAGTCTAAGAGCTTGTAGTTTCCAGGTCATCCTTCTTACCCTTCTTGAACACTGGGCGACGCAGCCATGTCAGTGTGCTACCAGCAATGCTTTAAGCTCTGTGAAGAAGCTCTGAAGGACTAACACTTTGGAAGAAAAGTTGTCCAGATATTAGAATTGGTCTTGATCTGCTTTAGTTCTTATCAAAACAATTGTGGTTTCATGTACATAAATAAAATGATCGCAGTAACTGTGGCATCTAAACACCATCTCTGCAACAGTCTCTGCTCCTGAGGTGTCATCTCCATTGCCCTGCTTGGCCTTATCACCTCCACGGAAAAAGAGGACAAAGACAGCATTTCAGACAGTGAGCTTAAGATGTAGGCACATGACCTCTCTGCTTCATTATTACAGCAGCAGTAATCTTTGTCAGCAAGGCTCAGGAACACCTGTGTGTGGTTACACATAAAAACAGATCAGTAAGATTTGCCAGTGACATCTCCCAGTACCTGCAGAGATGCTTCCTTAGCTGAGCTTCAGCTCAGTCCTGAATCTGAAAAATAAAAAATGCTCATGTAAACAACAATATTTTATGGGCTGTGGTTTTGTGCTTGTTTGTTTTGATCAATTGGACCTGGGAACTGAATAACAGAATTCCAGCAACCAGGTATATTTTTTTAATAGTGCTGAGCTCAAGTTTAAAACCCTTCACCTCTGGAATCTTGAGATGAAATATTGTTTATGTCACAAGTGAAAATGAGTACAGTGACATGAATCTACTAGTATGAGCCTTCCATCTCTTGAGTAGGATTGTTGGTTGCTTTTTAAGTGAAGGCCAGGGACTTGAACAGTAGGGATGTTTAAGCCCAGGACTCAGGTGCATTAGAATAACCAGAGGATACTCAACAGTTTCCATTTCTAAAAAATTATATTAGATTTTGTGAGACAAAGAAACCAATGTAGGACTCTAATATACAAAACAATTAACATTCATACAGCAAAACACTTAAATATATGCTGTTAGAGAGAAGACATCTAAGATACTAATGTGGACTTAATTGCTCCTATCCTCTTTAATGTATCCAGCACTATCTCCCCATTTTGTAAATGGAGAGTGAGACAGAGGATGAGGGATCTGCTTCTGCACACAACAGTAAGCAACTCTGGTAGTTTAAGACTTTGTTTGTTCCATCTGTTCTCCCTTTTCCTTTGCCAGAGGTTGCTGCTACCCTTGCAGGAAGAGAGAAGTTGGAATCAAATGTGTGCTCATTCCCCAGCTGCTGCACTTCACATTATAGTCAGTGCAAACTTCAACAACCATAGAAGTTAATAGACAAAGTTGGAAATTAGAATGGCTGAGGTACAGTAACATATTCTTTTTGCCATTTCTGTGACAGGGTCAGTTACTTGCAAGAGAGGGGTGGAGCAGGAAGCTACAGTGCTGAAGTGCAAAACTACCCCAACAGTATTAACCAAAATTTATTCTTGGAGCTTGACAATCTAACTCTACAAAGAGACAACTATGGCTCCTTCAAAGCCCAAGATTAAAATCCTCAAAATCCCTGTTTGTCCGTGAAGGCTCCTAAAAAACCCACCTAATTTTTCTGGGTTTGTAAGTGTTGGAATGCCCAGTATATCCATCTTGATAGTGGTAAACTACTCCATTATCCTAAGACTCATTAGAATCTACAAAGTGTTCCCCTATCTGTCATGCCTGGGTCTCATTCATATAGATCTCACAGAGAACACTTACTAGACTAAAGTCAGCAAACAGAGGCAGGAAAGAATACAGTGCCTTTCATAACACAGAGGATAGGTAGAGGATTTTGATATATTATGGGAGATTTTTATTCATGTTTTTTTCCAAGATGAAAACTTCAAAAGTCCATCCCAAAGTACTAGAAAGTCATAGCTTGTTCCAGGCTTGGTGACCTCTCTGTCCTACAGAGCTGTGATGAACAACCACCAGATGCAAGCAGCACAAAAAAAAGATGGGACGCAATTCTTCAACTCACTTGAAAAGGCAACACAAATAGGAAGAGGGTAGCAAGTAGCTGGTGTTTAATGCCTCCTCTGTTGGCTATTTATGTATTTTATACTAGGAATTTACTCAAAATAAGTGCATTTTGTGAATGGTGAAGTCATAAGGGAAATCTATGGTGGACCTCAATAGGAAGTTTCCCAGCTCAGATAATGCCCCAGCCACTGTGTTGTGTTTTCTTTCTGAGCAAGATTTTTACATCAAAACTACTCAGTAATCTCAGTACTTCCCCAGATCATGGTCAGCATCTTCCATGATAAAGCTCTTAATTCCTAAAGTGTTGTAGCTAGAAAAGAAGAAGAAATTTAGCATGGTTTTTTGTCTTTTTCAAATTAGTACCTCAGCTGGCAGAAGACACAAACTGTATTCTCAGTCCTGCAAATTTATTTCTCCATCTGTAATATTAGGGATTAAACTACCAGTTGTTGAGAATCTGTCTGTCCTAAGAGAAGATATAAAAAACCAACTAGGATTTTTTACTTGTAAGGAAAAAATTATAGAGCAAACTGAAATGAAGGGGTGCAATTTTGAGAGAGACAAGGGGAACCAACCAACACAGTTTGTTTCATTCAAGGAATTAATACCAAGACTATTTTTGGTATTTTGAGACCCTGCCTAAACTCATGTGGGAAGACTGCTGTATGCCTATGCATATGCATATTCTATTTGGCAATACACTCAATACGGCACTCAGCCACCTACTAAATAATAGAACTTAAAAATGGAAAATCAAATGACAGAAAAAGCTATTTCCAGGTATTTAATCAAAGGGAGGATCAGAGTACAAAGCTCAAGAAAGGCCCAGCACACAACTCTGGCTGAACTGTCACTCTACAGCAGGCTTCAAACATCTGCATTACTTTGACTGAAATACCATGAATAATTTATAATAGAATACAGAATTTAAGAAACATAGATTTAAAAAAAAAATTAATACCCCACAATAATCACCTGGCTTCATGTTTACTAGTGAGGTGCTCTGGGGTAGAAAACATCATTGATTTTATGAACCTTTGGGGATGTTTCTTTTTAAAAATTAACATTTCAGCTTGATATTATTTTAGTATTTACCACTCCGTATTGTCTTAGATGTCATCTTGGCAAAGGGCTCCTAAACAACTGCCACTTTTAGCACTGCTGCCAAAAGGCCCCCTTTCACAATAAAGCATGCTGTGCTTTGGCAGGAAATCAATAAAGTGAAAATCTGTTCTCATCATCCATACATTTACCATCACAATCAACAATCAAAGGCAAGACCTGGGTTCTTTATCCACAGGCTCCAGCCTCCCAATTTTCTGCTATGAAAGGCAGCATAAATTAGAACCCTTGGTTCCTGTTAGCTGGGCTTAATGGGTATGATTTATGAACCATTAAATGAGGTTATGTAAATTGATCCTTAGCAGAATGCTAGCACACAGGTGACAGGTGCAGTACATTTGAATGATGAGTCCACAAGGGTTCTGTACAAATCAGATTTCAGTGACATTCAGTTTTAGGAAGGAGAAATATGTTGTCAACAAGGAAGTGATTTAAATAGTGCCCTGGGTTTGTCAGCAATTATGCTTTTCTTCTTAATTGCTGCAAACTATATAAATTCTAATAGGAAATAAATTACTGATTTACCAGTTAATGACAAGGGGGTATAGACAAGAATGGTTTAAACATTAAAAAAAATAAATTTCCTTGTGAGGCCATATTCAGTAATGATTTCATTTATGGTATTAAAGTTAACAGATGCTTTAAAGTCACACAGTAAACTTTCACATGAGCTAAGTTATGTTGTTTTTATTGCTAAGCTAAAGGAAATAGGTTTTTTGCTATAGCAATGGATGTTCTTAAAAGGATGCAATCATATATTTACATAGAAATAAAGATAAATTTTGCGTGTTATTTCTTCTTGGGTTCTTTTTGTCTTAATTACCTTGTCAAAAATCAGATCACATTAACTACATTTAAAGTATTCTGCCTTACCCTGACAGAATTTTTATATTAATGATGAAAATAATCAAAATTAATGATCTGATGTTTGTCATTTCCTTCTCATTTCTACCCAAAGTGACCATGAGGATTGACTGACTGGCTTATAATAATTTTTGATAGGAAAAATGGGCTTGCTGTTGTACTACATTTAAATCAGTGTCATCACTGTTCAGGCTACTTTGGTCTGGATAGCTGGGTTCTCGGAGAACTAGATGTATTTCAGTGATTTTTAAGTTCTGCTTTTCCCTAGTCTGCTTAATAGCATGTTCCAACTAGTGGCCTGGCATACCTCTGCTTAATGAATGTTTGCATCTTTGGAATTAAATTAAATTAAATGAAATAGCAATAGGAATGAACTAACGTGGATAAATATGTATGTAACTCAAGGCTTTGAGGGCAGCAGGTCTGGAGGAAAGATTGTACAGGCAGCTGCTCAAAACACGTAAGATGGTAGGATGTTGTGAAAATACTCTCAGAGGCTTAGCCATGTTAGATCATTTTCATCCATGGAAGAAAATATACAAGAGAACCGGTTAAAAACCAAAATATCACTTACCCAGGAAGCTTACTAAGATCAAAGACAAACTGAACAAACTCAAGATACTGACTTGTGTCTGTCTATTTTTGTCAAGATGTTCATTGGTTGTGTATTTCCTGCTTTTTTTTTTCAAAATTCAGTGAAGTTTGTTCAAGCAACAAGCATCAGTTGCTAATTGAATTAGCCCCTCCTATTGTGTTTTACTTCAATGGAGATTCCCTTCAAGGTTCAGCTGCTTACTCACTGCATTGTTCTGCTCAATGCTCATATGTCTCTCGCTGCGATACTTCCCCTTTCACAGAAGCTGTCACTTTTATTTCTGTGAAGAGGATCATCAGGAGTGAGTCCAGAGTGCGCAGTGCTTTTGGGGGTGTGGAATGCAAATGAAAAGGATCACAAGGTTGTAAAGTGGGTAATGCAGAAAAAGCATTACGCAGTTTCAGCTGTGAGGAGATGAAGTATTGGATTTTATTCTAGGTATTACGGAAGAATTCCATAGCCTTTCTATCAATAGTATACAACAAAGCTACATCAAAAGATTGAAAAAGACAAGCCCTCAAAAGCTAAGGAAAACCACACTTCACTTTTCTATATTAACCTTATTTAGTATCTTCTGTGACTACATTGCAAAACTGCTTTCATCGTACAGGATCTGCTGGTGCCTTAGAAGGTCCTGCTTCTGTTTCACACCTACAGAAGGGACTGCGTACACAAAGATAACGCAGTTGTTTTCAAGGGTATTGGCCTGGTCTAATCAAAGTTATCCTCTCCCATCACACAGCTTGCCTTAGGTTGCCATCTTTAAATCACCATCACAACCAAAACCTTGTAACTCCATTCACAAATAAAATTCTCAGATTTTTTTCTCATGTGGTCATGCCTCATTCGGTGTATGAGAAACCTGATCTTCATGGAAGAGGTTACTGCTGAGTTTTTCTCTCTGTCCACCCTGCCTTCTGCATATCTCATTTTTTCTGACAGTTCCCTTGTTCACTGACAGGGACAAAGAGCAGTTGCAGCAGAAAAAGTACAAGAGGGGAAAGGATGTATAGGACTTCTGAGAATTCCTCCAGCCTCCAGTCATTGTCTACTTAGATAGTTCCAGAGTTGCAAGTGATTTTTCTGTTTATTAACTTTGGATGTATTTGTTTTCCATATAGTTGACCCAACTTCTCTTGAACCCACATAAACTTTAGCAAGACATTCCAGATGTCACCTCCTCTCCTTCTGCTTATTTTGAACATGAACCTGTGTGCAGAAAAACAGGTCTTAGGGAGGAGCACAATTAATGGTGAAGCACTGGACTAGAATGAGGATTTCAGTTTCTGGCACCTTGTATTTTACATTTTAATACAAAACAGTTTCTTCGTATGGTACAGAGACAGTCCCAACTATATGCTGAATATATCTGTCAAGACATGAGTAAGTGACTTAAATCCTGATATTTCCTTCTATAAAATGCCCTATGGGGGATTCCAACTGTATTCACCCTGGGTTTCAGTGCCTGAAGTAGCATAGCTCCAATAACTGGTCATTGTAAGAGAGGGGGCAGCATCTCATAATTTTCCTGCTGAAAATGAAAAGAAAATGGAGCCCTGAACTGCATTTTGTAGAGATCTCTAGTCAGCTTTGGGAAGAATGGAGCTCTTGACATTTCCTGGGGGCACATTTTGTACTGGAGTGGATCTCAATGCAAAGATCCCTGAGCTAGCCAATATTGGCCTCAACTAGTACATCCACACAAAGCAGAATAGCTTTATGTATAGTTTGCAGCTCAGCTTTGAAAGTGCTCTGGTTGTGCTTGTGCAACACAGTGCTGCAGAGAAGCCCAAACCCCTAATTTAGCATTACTGTAACCACAGAAGTCGGCCCAGAGGTCTTTGTATCATAAGAGTGGAAGAAGCATATGATTTCGGACCATTTTAGACCTAGCTTTCAGTTCTTCGTAAATACTAGGACCTGTGCTGCTCTTTCCCTGAGGGGTGACATTATCCTTCCTGTATTCCAGATGGGCAAGTAGGGAAAAATGTATCCCATGGGTACAGCCTGATTGTCCAGGAAAGAGGACATGGCAATGATTACTTACTGGAGCTTTTGCACCAGATTTATGAGTTTATTTTGAAAGAAACAATGCTAGGGAAAGAGATTTATGCACACCCCTTTCTCATGCCCTTCCACAAAGGGTTCTCCAGTATAAAAGCACTTTGAAATTCCATAACACTTATTTAGGTGCTACCATTAAAGCCCAAATTGACAGTGACAAATAAATATGTGTATATATTTGAAGGAACAAGGACCTAATTTCATTGCATATTAACTTTTCAAGGCACTTCATTGTCACAGTAGATTTTCGAAGGGCTCTAAGAAGCAGAGGTCAGAGCTTGGTACAACAGCGAAGCACAAATGTGGTATTTCAAAAAGTGACAAAATAAAAATAGCATTCTTTTGTGAAAATGATGGCTTGTGATGTCTCAGCATCACACAGGAACTCCATGGCAAATTTGGGATAAGAAGCAATTCATTAGGACAGCATTTCATTGCCTTAGTCATCAGGCTTCTAAGTCCCTTCCTACAACTCCATTTCTCGTTGGTGCATGTGCTATCAGCTTTCAGCAATAATGAGATACAGTTACTGAGGAGACAATATCCTGAAGCATATACTATGAATTCATCCTCAGAGTAGCCCCTATGTACAGCGAATTGAGATTAAGGTTTCTCATGTTGGGAAAGCTTACAAAATCATGGAATTAAAGGGTATATTACTACACTCTTAAAAATAAAGGCATTCTTAATTCTGCTAATCCTTACTTGGAGTGTTTTATTATATGACCTTTATACAACTCTTTATATGTGGAATTTTTTTAATTTGCTTTTTTAATAATTTCCCAGATTATAAAATCTTGGACTTTGCAAAAAAAAAAAGCTTTTCATTGTGTGTCATTGTACTACCTCACAGAGAATAGGTTCTTTAGCTTGACTGAAATATTTAGGGACACAATATTTTGCAGCTGATTGAAAGGTGCATGGGAAGATCATCTGATTTCCTGGTCCCTTGGCATCCCAGCTCATGCAGACAGCTGCTCCCATTGCTCTTTCTCATCTCCCCAAAGTCTTCCTCTTTTGCTGTCCTCACTGTCTCATTTATACTGTTTGACCATCACTACCCCCATCGTCCCATCTCCAGTTTCTGTCCTGCTCCTAACTTCTTTCTGTTCTCCAGTTCCTCTGCCTTAACTCATTCTACCTTGTTCTTCATGTTGCCACATCGTACCTACTCTGCATTATCCTGGAAATCCCTGGGGTTTCCTGCCCTCAGCCGAAGTGCCAACCATCGCAACAGACACCTCTGCCAGCCTCCACCAGCTCTGTTCCAGGTTTACTGCAGAGAACATCTAGATCAGTACATCTTATAAAAGCTCCAGAAGTCACAGAGCACTTTCACTATGAGGCTGAGGGTTACAGAAGTCCTAGGGTCCAATGTTTCAAAGTACAGGTTACTGTCAAAGGGCTCGTGGCCTAGATCCTGGGCATTTCTGCTTGAGCCAGGACTCCGAGATCTCACCAGGAAAGCCCCATTAGAGACACGGCAGAAGGGTCCCTCTTCCAGAAGAGAGCCTGGAAAACTGACACAGTTTGTCAAAATTGCTAAAGAATACATAAAAAAACCCAAAAACCCCTCAACAAATTTAATTGCCTAAAATGTCTTCAGCTTTGTCTTCTGAATTATTTGATTTTCACATACTCTGCCCTGGTCACAACATCATCTCCCATGGTGAGACCCACAGACTTCACCCCCATGAAGAATGAAAGGCTGAGACACAAACCAGGCTGCTATGAAACCATTCCAATGCGAGCATTTCAGTGTGGTTATGGAAGAGCAGGAGATCAGGCCCATTGTCTCAAGTATCATTAACTGGCTTTTCTTGAGGAGTGATTGTAGTCTGGAGTGAGTATCCATTTAGCCTGTCACTGACTTTTGTCTCCCCATATCTGTTTCTTTTCTTATTCCAAATGATTCATGGAAGAATCTATTTGGAGAGAAGAGGTTCAGATAGGAAGGGAAAAAAACCTTCAAAAATCACTTTCTCAACTGCTTGCCACCTTCTTGGATTTTTCAATAGATTTTTCTCTCTTCTGCTCAATGAAATAGTAGAGGACAAGGTATTATATTCATATTGGTCATTAGCATGTGTTTAACAACTGCTAGCATTCACTGAAAGGATTTCACGTCCAGTTCCATGACTTTTACAATTACATTATCTAGGCATATTCCTGTTACAAATGTAGTTGCAACATGGTTCATGCAGGATAAATCCTTAAATGAGAAAATGGTAGTAGACTTTAGAGTGATTTGCTGAACTTTCATTTTTCATCATTAGAATTTCCTTTAGATATTTATTTTTTTATCTATATTGTCAAGATTTATCAGTTTCCTGATTTGCATATCTAATGGCAAGCATTACATAAAGCAGCATAGTTATGTTGCTTCTTTTCCTCATGAATAAAAGGGCTGAAAAGGTAAAGTTGCTTTCTTTCTCAAATGCTGAGTGCATGGTAATTAATGCCTTGCTTTGAGCTTACTCAATTATTAAAAATAAACCCCACAAAATTCCCCCAAAACAAACAGCAACAACAAAACTTTGCCATGAAATGTGATGTTTTTCAGATATTCTAGGCAGCCCATTGGCACTATATATTTGCACAATACGCACATGGTATTCCCAGCATTGTGCACTACACCAAAGTTGTGATTTCTATAGTTGCATTCTCCATAATCAGTTTTCCTTCTCTTTTAGAGACCACATAAAGTGGATAACATGCTCTGCTCTGGTTCTCTTTACTCCTCACCCCATGCCTTGGCAAAAAAAAAAAAACCCAACTTCAGAATTGCGCAAATTTTCCTTTTGAGATGTAACACAAGTTGCTTCAGTTATTAGTGTTGTGCATTCCACTCTCCTCCTCAGTAAAGGTTACAGCAGAAGAAGAAAGCAATAGCTGCAATGGAGCTTGCAAGCATGGTCTTCTGCTATTCATATCCTCTTGGCACAGGACCAAATAACAATCCATCATTACTAGTGAAATTGGAACTATTAGAAGGCAAAGGGCAAATTCTGGACAAAGACCAGTCTTCATCTTCAGCGTGGTGAGGAAGTCTTTGTTTCTTAGAAGAAGTTCAGTAACTGATTTGAAGTCACGATCCTTTCAATCTTTCTGCAGTTGAAGAGTTCAAGCTGAAATGCAAATTTCACTATTTGGATTTTGTACTGACAAGTTCAGAAAAGACCAGAAAGTCAAACTTAGAATAATTTATTGCAAAACCTGTGTTATGAGTTTCATTTATAAAATAAAAATAGTGACCTCAAAAATCTGGAAGCATTTTTAATGAAAGTTATTTCCTTCTGCAGTTTTAGCCAGACTCTTTTTCTGATTTCTGCTCAGATTTAATACTGTATGTGCTTAGTTTCTTTCTCCATTTATGATTACTTTCAGAGAAATTTCTCATCTGTATCTGAATTGATACTTTCTACTTTGGCAAATTTTGTATCAATTTAATTACATTAATATTAGTAGAATAACGCCTGCTTAGTGCTTGTCCTGATAAAGTCCTGGCTTTATGTTCCAGGACTTTTATAAGTGACAATTTTTTTGCCATTTGCTTGAAACTCTAGCATGGATAACACTGAAGCAAAATTACTCTTTTACAGCCTTATATTAGGAAACAGTGGCCTCTGTGAGGGGAATAAAGTTGCTCAGTAGGAAAATAACTTCCACCTAGTGGCTTTCCAGAAAACTGCCATAACAGTAAATTTCTTGAGAAACTCAAATTTCTGTTTTTACATAACTTGAGGGTAATTCTGCCACAAAAACCCAGTTTTCAGTACACTCAAATACACTACCTACAGACATATGTCATTAGTATATAGTTCACAGTAATTTTAGCATCACCATGCTTGTGGATTTATCATACCATCAACATCATTCTGCAAAACTTCAGACTAAAACTTATGATTTCTCATGGCAAACTGATTTTATTCCAGCTTTTTTATTTCATATTGATAACATATTTAAACACCAACTATACTAATATCCCCATATCCACTTCAGAAAAAGCTCTCTGTATTATCTCTGTACTTAAACTACCAGCTCATCAAAATTGTATACATAACCATTTGGGTAGTGCGGCTTAGCAGAATATAAATGATTCATAAATCTGGTAAGATATGAATCCACTGTTTAATTTAAAAGGAATTATTCAAGAATTTAGTATTATACATGTATCAGAGTGGAATAAAGAAAAACTCCTGGAAATGAAAACTCAATACATTCTTTCTCGTGCCATTGAAACAATAACTATTCTGGATCAGTGATTTTAATATTAATTTACATGAGCTGAGAATCTGCCACTAGACCACTCTGAACAATTTTTTTTCCTCTGGAATACAAGTATTAAGAAATTATTTTTAAATTTAGGCAGACGGGTGAGTCTCTGTACTATGCAATTAGTGTTATATAACATCCATGTTGAGTATCAAGGATGTGTGCACTGGTTGAAAAAGGGCTCTGATGAATGGCATTGACTGATAAACAATTTTGATTCAACTCAATAAATTTCTAGCTTTCGGCTAAATTCCAAAACGTAATCCAAACTTGCGATTCTGTAACAGTAAATTTTTCCAAACAAAATAATCAGTAGAAATAGTTAAAACAGCAAATGTATTTGTTAAAATCTAAGTAAATAGAGATGCCTATAATAAGTTGCAGTGAAATTAATTTTATAATTCTTAAATGTCTAAGCTAAGATAAATACAAAAACAAGCAGTAAAAAATCATAACAATTACAATTAATTTCCGATTTTTTCCCTTTCCAATAATCTAAATACTAAAGTATTTAGTGATATAAACAATGGAGGTAACCATTTTTCTGCTGCTGTTTTGTCCTTTATGTAGCCATGTGTGTTTTATGCAGCCACATTTTTTTTTTTTTTTTTGCAAAATTATTATAAGGTAAATGTGGCATATTATTTGCATACATGCAGAAAATTATGCAAGATGTAGAAAAATGAGATTGTGCTTTTTAAGTTAACAACAGTTCTCTATACTATTAACACACATACTTAACTAATTTACTATAGTACTCCTGACAAGTAAATGCAGAAATGTTAACCTCTCAATAGACAGGCAATTATATTTGCAACACTATGTTAAGCTACCTGGTCACCCTTTACACACCTTGCTGTAAACTCTGATTACATACACAGTACCTGGGGTTTTGCCAAAAGGAAAAAGAAGCAGAGTCACACCAGTCGAATTCAGTTAAAATGTTTCAACAGCCAGTTTAGAAGTCCTATTGCATTCTGTGCTCACAATTCTTATCCTAGATAGGAAAGCTAAGTTTATATTTAGTTTTGTGAGAAATGGGTAAAAAACGAGTTCAGAATCAACCACCTATGTGCAAACTTTGATTAATTAATCCAGTCTGTTGCTTGGGAGTCAGGGGCTTGGAAATATTTTAAACTAGTAAATTAATCTACATGAACATTATTTTGAATCAGGTGGTTACTTATATGGCAATTTTCCTGAGTATGGGACTTGTCAATGGAGTTTTTGGTAATTTTATCTTGCATCATCCCTCACGACGTATAATATCTCAGCCATTATCTGTCAAGTTGTTCACTATGTGGACTAAGACAATTCCGGTACATGAAGTATAATAGTATGATGCTATGAGAATAAGGCTTTCAGTATAAGGTGGAAGATCCACAAAGCCAAGCACCTTCCTGAACCCTGACTATGGCCTCTTCAAAGCTCAATGGCCTCTAAATGTAGTAGGAATTCTTCTTACTTTAAAGGATGGTGAGATCCTATTACTCTCTTTCAAATCAGCAAGAAACAGGAGGCTGCCCCAGGAGATCCAGGAGTCATGGGAGAAGAGATGCAGGTCTCTAAATCAGTATTCTTCTTGCCTTACCTGGGTATAAGCCTATGCAATAACATTTTGAAACTCTTCCTTTTGTATTCTGATGTTGTGTAGTGAGGTGTCAGGAACAGTTTGAAGATTGCACTGCCTCCATTTCTATCTGTCTTAAGTTTTCATTACAACTCAGAAGTAGAATGTCAGTACTTATTTACTATAATGGGTATATATTTATTCAGGCTAGTGAATTACAATTAATCTTGTTTATGGAAGGCAAAATTAAACAATTAAGCTATCAAACATACTGTACAAATTAATCAGAAAGCATTACAAGAAAAAGAAAAGGCCTATGACTCCTTGACTTTGCTCCCAGGGCTTTTAATTCTATTTTGAAATAAAGGAAATCCAAATAATTAGAACACATACAAGTTTTTCAACAAATAGTTTTATAATTGTGGGAGATTTTTAACATCATAAGATGGAATTAAATCTCTTTCATTTATAAGCAATTTTCAGTACTGTGAACTGACAGATTTCATATCACAATTCTGGAGGACCTCAGTGAAAATAAAATCTGGACTTTCCCACATCCTCCAAATTGGGCAAATAAAACATTTTATAATCCACAAATGCTCTATTAAAGCTGACAAAAAATGCATCTGGAAACATCTGGCTATAAAGCAAGAAATGACAAAGGTTGAATACAAACAATATAAGAAGTGAAAGAAATACAGAACTGTGACAGAGTCTGACACCCACGTGAGTCCTGCTGCCAAGCACTAATTCTTAGCCAAGTCCTGCATTTGGTCCAGGAAGACAGGCGATACATAAAGAGCTAGGGTGAGAATAACGTTAGATATTTCTGTGATGGTTATTTGTACAATGAATATTGAAGGAAGATGATTTTTGCACCCATGGGAAAAATTCTGGAACTTAAAAGGCTTTTGCTCTAAAAATTATGTTTTCATAAGTTTTTGCATTTTATCAAGATTCAGACACATCCATCACCTTTATTTCCTCTTTTTTGACAATAAAATGCTAACACATTTTGAGTTTGGGTAAAAAGAAATAATTTTATTACTAACTGCCTAAAAAGAATGTTAAGGTTTTCTTTTCTTCAAAAGAATCACTGCTATTAATGTTTTTTCAAAAAGGCTACATTCTGACAACAAACAACCTGAAAGATAATTTCAGTTGAAGAAGTAGATCTGAGATCTAAATATGCTTATTTACTGCTTTTCTTAGGATATCAATAAATACCAACAACTCTGCTCAACCAAAATCTGAACGTTGCTGGCCCAGTTTCTGAGTGTTTACTGGTGGAAGAGGTGTGAAAAGAAGGCGACCACCTCAAGGGAGGGGAGGGATTCATGAGCATGTGTGCTGCATGACTGTGTGAGTGTGTGTGTACATGTGCGTGTGCATGTGTATGTCTGGTGGGAATGAACCATGCATATAGGGGTGAATATAACTGTTTTACAGTATATTTTACAAAGGGGAGATGCAGATGTTACCAAAAATATCTAACAACCACTACAGCATCCCACTACGTCACACCACCACCCAGACTATAGGATGGATCCACTCCAGAAAGTACACCAGTGTAGACAGATGGCCTTCAAGAACCATATAAGAGAAACGCCAGCCATAATGCTTGCTCTTTTCTTCAAAATCCAGTTTCTCATGTTGTCACCAGTCAAGCTGAAGTACTTTGTATTTACAGCTTAAAGCTCTAAAATGGATTATTTTATCACAGCATAATAGCATGATACTAAAGATATGAAGGCTAGAAGATTTATTCACTTTGATGCAAGTAAGGAAAGCTTTTATTTTTAAATTTCTATCACTCAGTACAGTGCATCAAACAATCAGTTTTAATATCTTTAGGGTTAAGTGCACTCTTGTAATTTAGAATTAAATTATTTTTATTAAGCACTTTTGCTGAATATCTATAAGCTTTACAACTCTGCTGATTAAGGATCTGACAGTGACTGGTAAAGCAGCCACCTCCATGAATTAGGGAAGCATTAGTGAATGCATTCTGTCTGTGTTCCTTAGTACTTAGGGAGTATTTCAAAATAAGTGCAGTTTCTGTGAAATGTAGCCATAAAACTGCAAGTGAATCAATTTACATGAAACCTAGTGCTTGCATTGCACAGTCACGTCTCTTAAAAAGTTAAAGGCTTTTTTTTTTCTAGAGTAAGGACAAACAAAATACCTCGGGAGTGAAACTCCAAGTTCAGAATTTCTGAAATATTCCCCTGTGACACTGACACATCTAAATGAAAATTTATCTGGGAATATCCAAGGTCTAATGGCCAGTGTGTCAGTGACAACCAAGATTTGAGGGAAGCCTGGCCCAATAGCTTGGATCTGGGACCAAGGAATGCCCACTGCATTCTGATAGTAACCTTCCCTGCAAGCTTGCACAAGCTCCTTTACAGATGTTGTTTCTCTGCACTCTCATTAACTTCAATGGGAGCCAAGAATGCACAGCACCTTTGAAAATCAAGCGGCTAAACTCACAGCTTCATTTTCCCCATCTATAAAATGAGGCTAAAGCTTTCTTACCAGTCTCATAGAGCTGTTGTGAAGATTAATTAGATAATGACTGCAAAGCCCTTTGAACACGAAAAGTGCTAAGAATTGTTGTTACCAAATGATAGCAAAGATTGGGCTATTCTTCATTGCTGTCAAATAATAATAAAGAGACGTGCTAGTCTAAGGAAAGGAGAGGTGGGAAATAAAGGGCAATAATGGCTGCTGTTGTTTGCGCATATGGTACTGAATAATCTTTGCAAGAAGAAGCCAATCTTGTGAAAAGCTATCTACTGTAATGGTGCTAGGGTTATTGACAGGTCTGGCTATAAGTGCAGGTTCCATTAGATACATCAGCCACAATGTATTCGCGGCAAATCTCACTGATGATTGCCCTCCTGCAGAGGAAGAGATAAGACAAACTATGATTGAAGTAAAAATGTAAACAGTTAAAAAAAGAAATAGAAGTCAACTGCTGCTCTCCCACAGGGGCAAGGACCAAGAATTGTTGCACCTGTGAAGCAGTAATAACATCAAATGTTAATGTGATATATGATTGTAGCACAGATACTGCTTCAAGCTCTTGCTGAAGAATTTATGTTGTTTAGTATTTTTATATGTATATTAAGTGAAGTGCACTTTCCTAGTCTGGGGCAGTGCAGGGCACAATACTGGCAAACTGAAGGGGTTTCACATAAGTCAAGTTAACAAGAGCGTTCTTCGGCAGCACAAGTTATAGCTTGTGCTTTTTACAGGGCTCCAGCAAAAGCCTCTGAACTAGTACTGACCCTCTTAATCTCAGGTATGTGTTATTAAGTAAATGTGCTATGTTTTTCCCTTTTGTATTTGAAGTTGATATTAGACCCATTACAATAAAAACATATTATTAATTCATACCAATACATGATATAAGTTCTTCTCTTTGGCAACTGGAAAGAAATAGTGTGTGATACCTCGGTGCTAAAAAAGTACCTCCGGTTACCCCAATGATAGGGAATGTTTACAGTAAACACTGACATTAAATAATTTTCAGATCTGACGAATGGCATAATATAAACCCAGAGTTTTAAAGCAATAGGACAAAAAGACATTCTAAGCTTTATTTATATATGTGCTTAGGAAATAATACAGTTTGTGTGGCTGCCCCTTTAGCCGACCAAAAGGTCTCCTTTCCTCTCCCACATTTTCCTCCACCCCCAAATAATTTTCACCCTTTGGGTTAGTTGCTGTCATGTTCAGCAGAGGTATAGAAGTAGCAAGGAGAATTAATTTCCTCCACATTTAGTAACATAAAAAAATACTGTCTGGGTAAAAGAGAAAGCCTATTCATGGCATAGAGGAGAATTCATTGTCCCTTACACTTAGGATCAGCCAGCTTATTCAGTGATTACACACGTACTAGCCAACCAGCCAGCCAGCATGTCTGTGCCAGATGTGCTGGCTTTTCCCCAGCTGGCAGGATAAAACACAGAGGTAGAGAACATGGAAAGAAGAATATAGAGAGCACGGACTACATGGAGCTTTTATTGTAGTGAACATACAGGAGATGGAAGAGATCTGGGGACAAGGACAACTGTATCAGAGATCAATGACACTGGAAGGAGCACACAGCAGTGGGGTGGGGAACTAGGTGATGTGATGGAGGAGAGCTAGAAACCTGGGAGGGAATGACATGGCAGAACTGTCTTGGGAAAGATGTAGAGGATGTGGAGAGCGTTGGGATGACAGCGGTGAGTGGGTGGACTATATAATTCCAAAGAAAATAAGGTTTCGTTCTTTCTATTCCTCATGGAGCAATCTTTTCAAAATACTGTAATGCCGTCAGAGCTTCAGTGGTCTGGAAAACATCTAACACATTAGCATTCTTTAAAAATGCCTACACAACATTACCAAAGTAAGTAAAAAATCTAGCAACCTTATATTCAGTCCAGACAAAATACTGAGATATAGAATAGAATGGGATCTAATCAGTAAATTTATAAAGACAGTAGCATAATCCATTTCAGTGAAATTTCATTTCATGGAAAAATAGTGATAGAACTGATTACATCTTTTGATGAAATGAAAAGGTTCTGTTGCTAAAGGAAGTTGCTCAATATAACTGAGCTATTTTACCTTGTACTCTGACCTTCTGGTTAAATGTGACACAACATAAAATCTGTGTAGCAAATTTTAACTCATGTGAAAAGGCTGATACGGCTAAAAAGTAATTGCACAGAGGGCATCATTATATAATGGGGTTCCACACAAATCTATTCTTAGTTCAGTGCTATTCAATATCTTTATCAATGAGATGGAAGAAAATAGAAACTTGTTGTTGGTAAAGGCTGCAGATGCCATATTCATATATAAGAAGTTAGTACGTGACCTGATTTTTAGAGGCGCTAAACATATTTAGGCAATGAACAAGGAGAATTTTGGCTTAGAAGCTAAAACCACAGAATATGTGGCTATTGCAGTGCCAAGCTTTTAAGCACACTTTGGGCTAAACTGATCTCAAAATGGGCTTTATAACAGATGGTAAGAGAGAGATGTCCAAACTAGCCAGTACAGAATGACCCTGTTCTTCAGTGTTTACCCACCTCTTTTTGATCTGTCAGATCAGAAGAAAACTGCTTTATCTTAAGACCCTCACACAAAATTAAGAACTTAGTTGCTATTTCATACAACCAAGCTGTCTAGCAGTGAGTGCTCACTGGGCCACATGGGTAACCAGTGCTGCACATCCCTCTCTGATGTCAGCAAGCTGACAGAGGCACTTCTCAGGCTCTGGAAAGTTGTCTTCACCTACAACTTAGTTTGGATGGAGGCACTTTCCAAATCTCCTGTTTAAGCTTGGGCATTATATAAAAGTGCTAGAAAGGTACCACATATGCTCAGACAAGCGTTACATAATGTAATAGCTACTGCCTCTTCTGCCCTCATCAGTGGATGGTGAGAAACAGATGATCACAGTCCTAAAACAAAATTATTCCATGCCATCACACTCAGTTTTGAGAATAAATCTGGTGCAAGAAAAAAAAATGTGAACAGATAAGCAGGTGCAGGTACATTTTATCTGTCTATGCATGTATAAATATAAAAAAAAATAAATAAAAAGCATCCAGATTCTGCACCTTTGTGGTCTGCATAGGAACCTGACCAGTGCATGCTACCAACACTCCTGTTTTTCACATTAAGCTTCATTTTCCATGGAGACTAACATAAAGAAAAGGACAAAGGTGTCACATCTCTATCTCAGAGACATCCCATACCTGGATCAGAAGATGAGACATATGCTCAGATCTTGCAGTTAAAACCTAGCCTCGGTGAACAGAAGCTCCTCTTTAACCTTTGTGGCCTCTCACTATCTTACATATTCTTATCTGTCCCTTTTTATGTTTTGTCTCTTGGGTAATGAATCCCAGACTTTTCTCTTTTCATAAAACTTTCTCTAAGCATAGAAGTAAAACAAAGGCCTGGCATAGTCATTGCTGCAGACAGCAGATACATTGGAGAAAGAGAGCTAAAAAAAAATAATCCTAAAGCATTTTTATTAATTCTGATTATTAAGTTGGTGATAATAGAAAAGGAACCTCTTTGTCCAAACTACAGGTAACTAGGGACAGAGGCTGTGCAGACCTTCCTGAGCTACAGATTTATTACAGCGACCCTAGGCAGCTCGCTCTCCAGACACTCCTTTTTCATACTGCTGGAAGTACTACCAAGAGTTCCACAAGCAGGTGTATTTTCTATAAAAAAGACCATTACCAGCAAAAAGTAAAGCAAAACTACCAATTTGCTTGACGTTGAATACCTGTGAGCATTCAGATGCTGCCATTTCTGGGTGCTGATGACTACATTTAAGTATCTGTAGATGCTTATGACCTGCATTCCAGGTTGTGACTACCTGATGAACTAGCCACCAAAGACCTAGATGAGCTCTGCCATGGGGGTTGCTGCAGTGCAGGACAGGGTCCTGCTGTGCCCTTGCCAGCCAAGAGCTGCATCTTATCTTGCCTCAAGGTGGCTTGTGTAGAAGTTTTGGGGTATCTAGAGTGACTTTGGCTGCTGTTTTCAGAGCCAGTTTACAGTCCTGTTGTACAGCAAGAGCAAAAAGACCCTGTTCATGTTCAGAGTATGTCCCTTTATTTATACTTGTCTTTATTAACTTCTAAACCAAACTGTCTTAATGTCCTTCTGCCAAAAGGCAGAAAAATCTCAAAATAACTGTTTAGTTAAAATGTGCCTTTGCATAGGAGCTACTGTGTTCTATGTCTGGGCTGCAGTGCAGGGCGAAATACCCGGACTGGCCTTAAACGACTTAGCTGCAGTCTAGCCATTCCAGCACAGCTGTCAGCTTGGATCAATTTTTCCTTCCAAAAAAATGCTGCCATCAGTAGGAATGCTTTGTGGCTGAGCTATCTTGATCCCCCACTACATTTGCAGCAGGGATCTAGACTATTTATATTCTTCAGCAAACAGCAAGGAAAGAGTGCTCCTGAACTAGGAACCAGTGTGCACTCCATTCCTGTTGTACCTCTAATGTCAGAAGAAGCTGGGTAGTCCTCTGAAAAAGTTCCTCATCTAAATGACTGGGGTGGATGCACTGTGGCAAACATCCACAGTCTAGTGACCTGTACAGCTTCAACAAAAGTCATATACTTTATTAGAAATTGTGGAGTTTGAAATAAAATTGAAATAATTTTACCCAACACGATTTTCTGCCAGTTTACATATTTAAATACTTCTTCAACACAGAATGGAGTTCTCCCCAGCAAAGGTAATTAGTAGCTATCAGTATGCAGTACAGAAATGTTTTCTCATTTTGCTTCTACAGAGAGTACCACTGTGTACCACATTAACATTGATAGCAACAGATGACAACTATAAAAAATCTAAAAAGAAAATTAAGAATAATCCTTAAAAAATCATCACTAAGGACCTGATCCTGCTAATTGATGTTTAGGATGAGTCATCCAATTAGTTCTTTGAAATAGGAGTGGCTGCTGTTCTTACATTATTGAGATTGCTATGTTGCAGGCTTGTGACATTATCAAGCAGTCAATAAATGCAAATTAATTACCATTGACACACATATGCAGAAACAATTACATCTGTGTTGTCTTGCATCAGCATCCCAGGGAGTGTCCTTACTGTCTACACTGCCTAGTCACTATCCATTCCTCAGGATGCACTTTGAGCTCTTCAGCTGACAGCAAGTGGGGAATCTTAGAGCACCCAACCCTCGGAGTACTGTAGATACCTGGATGGTTTATAGAAGCCTAACTTTGCCCTGTCCTCACACTATACCCCAGATGTCCTGTGCCAATACACAAAACAAAACAGCACAAACGTTTAATCTTAATATCATCAAATGGCTGAGATAGGGACATGCAACTTCTCATCCCTGTAGGAGGCCCATATGCTTCTTTTCAAATGGAAATTGGATGGAAAAGACTATTCATTTGAAAATAGCTACATCAATGCAGAGATCATTGCCTGTTCTGGCAAGCTAGTGTGCAGGTGAGCCAGGGAAAAAATGCTGGGACATGCTTCAAGAAAGGCTAAAGATGGACAGTTTGTAGTTATGTACAAGAAGAAGGTACAGTATCACTCACTGACAAAAGAGGAAAGCATCAAAGACTCTGAACACAGGCATGCTCTCAGAATGACTGCAAATGATATTCAACCTATTCATCCAGTGCAGGCTTCATTACAAACAGACCCACAAAAAACTCTAGTGTCAAGAGTCACCATACAGCTACTGCAAGACATCTCATGCCAGGGACAGAGTGCAAGATCACTGCCAGCAAGGGATAACTATCCAGCACTGGATAGCCATAGGCCAAGAGCCCCTCTGTCCCTGGAAAAAGAGGGAAGAAGAATGTTGAGTGGGGCCATGAGACCAAGTTTAGGGGAGAAAGATAGGAGTGGACAGGAAACAAAGTAGAACTTGTTTTCTAGAGAGATTCTGGAAGCTGGGGGAGGGGCAGTGGGGGGACAGGCACTTGCATGGTTCTCTATATGTTTTCTTTGTGCTCATGTGAAGTCAATGACTGTTGCTTTAAATCCTATTTGCTGTCTGTCTTCAAAAAAAGAATTGAGAAGAAACGTGTATAATTATACACAGAATATTAATCTTCTTCCTGGTCATTTACAACTCTAGCGTATTCATCACACTGGAACCATGCTGAAAAGTATTTTCATCTGATTAAAACTGCTGATTCATCAATGCATGTAACCCTTTGCTAATAGTATGTCTATAAATGTCTCCACAATTTGTACATCGGTTATTCCTCATTTTTCATTATGTGATTTTTCTTAAATACTGAGTGTAATTCTGAACTTTTCTGTTTTGATTGAGCTTTTCGTAGAAGTAAAGCGCAGTGACCTGGGCTATAGATATAAAAAGCTAGAAAACCTAACATCTGATTTTAGCTCTGAATTCGGTTTGTAGCTTTGGATAATTCACTCCAGTCATGCCTGTACCGGGGTCAATTTTAGAGTAACCTTCAATCCTGCACTCACAATTTTTTAGGAATTGTGCATACTTAAGTATGATCACCAGCCATCTACCACAGTAATGCAAACTCTGCCACATTTCAGGGTATGAAGCTCACTGACACTACTCACTATGTCTTGTTTTTCTACGCTTCCTCAGAAATTCACACCGGAAGATACTTGTACATTCTCACCATGAATGTGTCCGCTTGCTATTCTTTGCTTCTGGCTCTTTCTGAACCTCCTTCCTTTCTTTGCTATTTATAAATGGCAGCTTGCCTAGGAGAAGAGACAAGGCTGCCAAATGATTAACAGCACTGTCCCACAAGGAAATTTGGGATAAATCTTACCTCTATACTCATGAAATAAAAATGCAATGCAAACAAGTTTGGTTTGCACCAAACAGCCCATAGATACACGGTGCAAACAAGAAACAACGGCTCATGGGTCTCAGAACGTTTGAGAAAAACTATCATTATAGATACAGCCTTAGGGCATATATTGTTGAGCCTCAACACCACTCTTGTCAAATTCTTCAAAGCTGGAACTCAGTCCCATAGGCCAGAGATAGTTAAAATTCTCACTGCGTAGGCATCTCTTTCCATCCGTGTTCACAAATGCTCAGGAGCAGAACACTCACCTCATGCACACTTTCCCTTGCTCATAGCAAGAAACTGGGTGCATCCCACCCATGCCCTTTGAGAAGCCTGAAAGAGCAGCTGCACCCAGAGCATGTGTATCTAGGAGACTGCTTTTGTGTGAAACTCAGTGTTAGATATTTATTTTATTAAAAATAAAGGTATGTACTGACCTGCTTTTTGTACCATACTCTGGTGGTCAGAGCATTTCTCCCAGGTTCAGTTCTCTCCTCAGGCTGAGAGAAAAAGCAAGGTCAAAACCATAGCTCCCAACAGCTTCACTGTGTCGCTGAAATCTCTTCTTGGGACACAAATTCTACATTGGTTGTTTGAGCTGTTAAATGGCAGTCCTAGAATTTGCCCGGTATTGTGAGTGCATGAGAAAATAGATCATACTAACAACTCCCAGTTCTCTGAATTTTTTTTTTCCTCAGAAATGATTTAAGCAGTTCATGCTAGGAAAGGAAGCAGAGTTCTTCAGCCCACATGGAGGGAAGTTTGTAAAGGGTTATTTATACAGCTGGAATAGTGAGAATCTGGAAATCAGTCTTTCTTTTGTGTTAGCTTAGGCAGCTTCATGCTCACCTGCTGTAAACATTCTGAGTTAATGAACTCCTCCCATATCTTGATCCTGAGTAGTTAAAAACTTGTAATGCTAAGTAATACGGTATCCAAAATTCTTTATGAATTTAACTACTAGGACAAAAGTTTCCATTCTGAATATGCAAATGTCTTCAGTGCCTCTGAAAATTAGATCATGTATCTATCTAGTCAGTGCCTAATTTTACAGTTGATGTTCTGAAATGTTTGCCCAACCTCTGTATTTTCTGGTTTTTGTTTGTAAAAATGGAACATTAATACTTAATTGCTTCTCAAAACTTTGTGGGAATTAATGCTTCTAAAGCATTTCAAGAATGAAAAGGACCACATAAACTGACAACTACTGTAATTAAGTATGAATTATTTAAAATGAAAAATTTGTATTGCAAATGAAGTGCTGGAGGAATCTATTGAACAAACCACCAAAAACTTCACAAAAATTACTAATCAAAACACAAGGCTGAGAAAACTTGCAACACCACCTCTTAACAAAGTACTGAGCATCAACTGAGCTGTAGCAATTGACCATATATCCACATAGCCTTATTTGATGGAAAGTAGTTTGACACAACACATTTTACCTTGCACTTGGTTTAGACAGGAGAATGCACAGGGCCAGTCAGTCAGCATTGACTTAATGAGGAGCCCTCAAAAGTAGTTCCATAGTGACTGCTAGTGACTGACAGCTAACTGTTGCCCTGTGTCCTCTTTTTGTAATACCCAGATTTTTTTCTCTTCCAATATTTCAAATGTATGTTCTGTGGGGCAGTGACCACTGTTTTACTATATGGTCATAGAACAGTTAGGCTTAAACTACTGTACTGGCATATGATCCAGTACACAGAAATGCCAGTGAGAGCATTCAGCACTACTGAACTTGACATACATAAAAAGGAATGTGACACTTCAGGGGCTGTGTTAGCAAGTTATTGGCTTTTGGCCTGCATACATACAGCATACAGGCCATGACATCTACCAGTGTACTACAAGCATTTCTAATATCCATCTTTCTAAGCAGTATTGTTGTACATGTCCCACATCTATATTTTTTTCCTGTTTATTTTGTATCTTAGTTTTGAAGCACTTGAAATGAAATTAATATTTATTAAATAGCAATTATATCTCTTTAACTTTCTTCTAATTTTCTTTTCAAATCTGCTCCCTGAATACTGTCTTTCAGTTTAAAAGACAATGCATTAAACAAAGTGATTTAGCTCTTTTGCATTATTGTTAATTTTCCTGCTAGATTTTTTAGAGCTCTTTTGCTATTTGTAAAACCATACTTCATTTTAAGGACATTTGCTATATGCAAATTAAATACCTCAAATGAGTGTTTTCTAGAGTAAATGGTTCTGGGAACGGGAAAAAAATAATTCATCTATAATATGGTATAACAACATACTGACATTTAATAACAACTTTCCACTAATAAACAGCTAACAATATTTAATATTTCTTAAAAAAAATAAAAAGCAAGGGTGTTACTATTTCAAGTTTTGCAGGCATTTTACAAAGTTGTTCTATTCAGAAAAAGACCTGATGACTGGAAAATGGCCAACATAATGTCATTATTGAAGATGGACTCCGAGAACACTTCAGGAAATTATAGACCATTTAGTTTTGATGCCTTTTGGGAGGAGGGAATCTTAAAAAGCATTTTTGGACATTAAATGGGTACCATTTAGAAAAGCACAGCTTGATGAAGGATAGACAATATTGCCTCAGGAATGAAAGGTCATGCTTCACTACCTTCTGAATTTCTTTCAGGTTATACATAATCAGGGAACAAATAGATAACATGCATTTGGTTTTCATTTTCAGAAAGTATTCAGGAATATTTTAAATCAAGTACTAATATAGTGTACTGTGATGTTGTTAAGGGAACAAAATAATTTTTCTAAGAGGAAAACTTTATTATTCTGAAACAAATAGTAGAACAACACAGATATTAATGATAGGGGTTTGTACTTTAATTTTATGTATATCTAGTGACAATAGAAGTAACAACATCAGACTATCCAAATCCACATGACTTAAGTCCCAACAGAGCACTTAAGCATGTATATAACTCTAAGCAGATGCTGAAATAGTATTGTTAATGTAAGTGGAATTACTCTTGTGCTTAAATGATTCACAGAGATTTGGCCCCTTCTAGTATAAGCTTACAGAATCCAGATTAAAAAAAAAATTATTTGTATGCAAAAATAAATACTTTCTGCAACATGTTCACCAGGAAAATAATCTGATAATTACAGGACAAAGTTTTTTAACCTTTCCCCTCTCAATATTTCCAAAATACTGAGAATTCACTTTCAAGTTTCTGATCCATCCAGCTTCATGATGCCACTCTCTACAGTTTGTTGTACCTCAACTCAGAAAATTTTGTATGCTTTAAAATACAAGAATGTTGTATCATGAAGATTTTTCAAAAACAACTGAAAATTTTGAGTGTCTCTATGCTTGAACTCTGGAGAAAGAAACCTTTGAAACATGTGCCCTGCAGAAACCAGGCAAGTACTTCCACTCCTGAAAATCAATCCCATTTTAAAGAAACCCCAAAGTTAGCATGAAAAAGTGAGGACACCCAAGACTGCAAGAAGTAACCTGTCTTGAAATTCTTAACTAAGATAAACTGTACTTAAAGTATGTAAAATTAATTCTGCAACACATTTAATAGTAATATATTTTATTATGTGAAATTATGAAATTTAAATAGGGATATATAAATATCAATCAAATTTAGAGTACTGTAATATCTGTTCAGTAAAGTTCATTATTGTGTCATTTTTCATTAAACATATCCCTACCAGAAGACCCAAGTACATAAAAAAAATCAGATTTAACTAAAAAAACTCTGTTATACCTTCTTCTAATCCTTTTCTGCTTCCTCTCCAATATCAGTAGCAGTCTGAGCTTTCGATTTGAATATTAGTCTTTGCGTTGAAAATTTATAGCTGACTGCAAATTTTGGAAATACTATGAAAAAACAGAGAACTAGTTTGCACAGCAGCATTTTGCTTTTCATTTATTCTGAGACCTATGCAGACATTAGTTTGAGGCCAAAATGCTATAGTTAATAGATTAAACAGAAGTGCTATCTCAATATTTAGATCCTATATTTGGAATAGCAAAATTATATAGTCATATTACCAAAGGAGAATTTCAAGAGTAATTAAAAAATCTTGGCTTAGGGCTCCTCATTCAGAGGTTTTGCCTCCCAAACAAGTGGCAAAACTACAACAACCCAATATGACCAGTTCCCATCTCAAAGCCTTGGCTTTTCTGTCTGGGAGACCTCTTCCATCTCTTGTTAAAACAGCAAGGACCATAAAAGTCATAGGTTCAGGTGGAAACAAAGCATGGCTGAGTCTGACTTGCTAGTGATGAGGGGACTCAGATGGGAGGATGAGCTTGGGTTTCTTGACCCTGCTCCCCCACACGTGTGAACATTTAGGTCTTTGACCCATGCTCCTTACACACCAGTGTGTGCACTAACCTACTTCTACAGAAAGGGAGGACATTTCAGCTCAGAACTGCCTTACAGCTGTGGGGACAGTCCTGTGGAGGGGCCATGCTAAAGGCATCTCAAGCAGAAGTACCTGAGGAGAAACCAGACACAGAGTCACCTGCATTGTTTGATAATGGGGTTCAAGCAAAAAACATATAGTTTTATATGGCCTGGTTTTGATATAGGAACAAGGAAACTGACAGGATTCTCTCAATATGAGGTCCTGAATCAGAAATCTGTGATGTTGTCCATAAGTCAGAGGATGTGGTAGAAATTCAGATGAGATTTCTCCCTGAAGTAGTGTGCTCAGGCTGAATCTGTAGTACTAATAGCTCTTCAAGTTCTCAGTTACAGGTCTTTTCTAAGCAGGATGCCTTGAATTCAGATCAGGCAGTTACATCAAGCTGCTGACATTTATAGCTAAATACTCCAAAATCAGGGTCATGTATTCTCTACCTTTAAGAATGGCTTTCTCAGGAACTCCACATCGAGCTCAGCAGGGATTCAATGACATACCACACATATCTAACTCCTTTCAGTGTTGTTTTGGATAGATTTGTAAAATACTATTATCATGCTGGTAATACCAGCTGTCCAAATCAATATTTTAAAAAATTGACTTGTTGGATCTTTCTAAAGGTCTCCTTCTTTGAGGGGTGCGTCACTGTCCTTATCAGCTCTGCTCTTTAGCAACAGAATACAGGTTTTCAATATGCGACTATGAGCTCTGCTCATCTTGCATTCAATCACGTGCCTGTCAGTAGTTCTACAGTCCAAATCCATTACCATGTTACTAATTCTGTAAAATTTGTCCCAGGAGACAAAGTAATTGCAAGGTTGCCTTTACATTCTGCTATCCCTCCATCTCTTTAACCTTTTTCTAGCCTCTAATTGTGACTTTCTTGAAAGTGAGGATTCTGTTGATGTCTTTCTATCAATAATGAACTGAAAAAGATATTGGCATCAACTGTTTTCCTTCCCTCACAACTTTTTTATCCACCCTTATTCATTTAAAGTCAATACATGAGGATTAGGAACAATCCTAAATACAGCTACAACCTATGTGCAATGCAGACTCTAACTCAAATAATATAATTCTGCTCCCTAACAAGATCAGTAGAATAAAGTATAAACATATTGAATACTTCTGAGACTATAAAGTTTACCCTGCCCTGATGTATATATGACAATTAAAACTGTAGCCTCATGGGATCTGCATCCACATGTATATAAGAATACCAAATAAAAGGAGAGGGTTTTTTCCCTTGCTGCTGGCTCAACCTTTTTTAGAGGCAGTTTGTTTCCTATCAAAGTTAAATTTAAAAATCTCATGTATATTACATTAAAACTGTCTTTAAGGTGAGGTAGTGTCCTACCTTCATAGTATTGTTCAGATGGGTGTGCCTGGCAAGCCAGAGTTGACGAGCTCAAGCATTGTAAATTCATATGCTTTCTGCACACTACGTTCCGTCAGTAGAGAAGCTGAGAAACCAAGTTAAAGAATTATTTTTTCAAGGTCTATAATGTTTTTACTAAAGAAAGGTTAAGCTTGATCAATGCCTCCATTTTAGGCAAATCAATGTGTAACAAGTCTCAGTGGCTTAAATTAAAGGTTACACAAATTTAAACTAGAGGACCCATTTTTATATTGTTACAATAATAACTGAAACATCATACTCAGCATTGTGGTAGATTTTTTATCTCTGGAAATGTTAAAATCAAGAATAGTATGTTTTCAAAAATACACTCTAATTCCTGAAGGAATTAGTTCCAGGAAAACCTTATATATATGTTATGTGGGAGGTCCAGTTAGAGAATTGCAATGGTTTCTACTGGCTTTATACTATACAAACAACCTAAGAACCTGTGACTGAATAGTTGTTACTACACCACTCCTGTTTGGGGAACAACCATTATGGTCACAATGCTCTTTCAGTGGCAAAGCTCTTTTCAACTGCAGGCTAAAGTATCAGACCTTAGAAAGAGACTTCCAATTTGTCAGTATCACCCATTCCGGCTCTTTGTATGTCTTTAATAATTTCACATTTCTTTCTAGTTTTACTAAATCACTGTCATTGAATAAAATCGCAAAGAATTATCAATACTTTAGTGAATTCACCCATATTTATGACAGAACATACTGACTGGTCACATAAAAATCAACCGTTAGTCTAGTAATTCAGTGATTAATGCATGGCTCATGTGTATATGTTTATCCAGGTAATCAAACAGTAAAATAAGCATTCAGTAATATATCTTGTCCAGTATTATAGCTTTAAATAACAGTGATAGAAGCTTATACATATGAAGAAGATTGACTATTAAAAAAAATAATAAATCATCTGTCTTAGGTGTCTTTGATCACAAAGAAATCAGATTTGAAGCCAAGTTCAGTAGTTAAAAACTGGAAAATAACGCTATTACAGCGTTTTCTGGTTATACTAGAAGAAAGAGTACTCAAGCACATCACTGTATGTAGTTTAAGTATCTGTCTCCTTCCACTTTTTATTCCAAGACTGGGGCAATTTCACCTTGGAGACAGCTTTAGGATAGGGTTTATGCATTAAATCAGCTTTTCTACTTTTCAAAAGCACAAATGTGTCAGGATCTGTCATCCTTTTATCTTTGTGAAGAATGCTAGGTTAAACTGAATCTGATTCTTCAGCAAATGTAAAAACTGATGAGGATGCAAAGGATCCCAACCTTTGTAAACACTGGCATAATCTGCAGAGGGATAAAGAAAGTGAGAAAGAGAATGTGAGACACTGGTGAAAGAATTCACAGTGCTTAGGAGCCCCAATTATGGGCCAAGATCCCATTTGTATTGTTTAATAACAAAAGAAGGTTCTTGCCCCAAAGCACTTACAATAAATGTGTATTTGAAATTAATTTTCAAGGAATGCTAGGGTAATTGTGTGTGCACTGTGTTTAACATATAAGGCAACACACTTTTGGAAATGGCATGTATTAGTGGAATAAAGCCAGCCTGAATCTGTATATTGTTAAACTCCATTCAGAAGATAAAAATTATTGTATGATATTGGGCAAAGACATAATCTCTTCATTAATAAATTCCAATTTTTAAATGCCTTTCTATATTAGCTATAGAATTTATGCACCTGACAGTATCTGAATGAGAAAAATAAAAGATTTTGCATTCTATCACTGAATGACCTTGATAACCGTAACAGAAATTAGAAAATATGTTCTATATTTGTGATGGTAAATGTATTCTCTAAAGTATTACAGGAATCATTTTTAAGATCATAGTAATTTAACAGTTCCTCAGTTCTTCAAGTAGCTTGGCCTTGGATGACTGCTTGAACTTTCACATACACATTACCTGCAAAGTCTTTTTATATGTTTTTAATACTACAAACTCTTTACTTTCCTTGATATATGTTTAAAGATAATATGGTTTAATGAAAGGCCAGATGAAGATATTTCATGGTCTTTCATGCCACAGCTGAAGTAAAATGAAACTATCCACAGACATATTGTCAAGTGTTTACTCATCATATTTATGAAAATCTTTTTATTTTCTCCTTCAATGAAAGCAAAGAAGTGAGCTCTCAAAGAAGATACATCTTTCACATTGAGCAGCAAGAACCATTTTTTCAGTCTCAGAGGCTTGGATCTAGGAATTAAACTCTCCACCATTAGACTCCATAACTCAATTCTTCACGGTACTGGAACTTGTCCCTGTATCTCACTACAGAATCATTACAAATAGTGTACACCACTGCTGGCACACTTGGGTCCTTGCTGTTCCCTTCTGCACAAATGATCTTCCTGAAAGCTATACAGTTTGATGGAAATGCTCTGCAAATTTTCAGTTCTTTCTCATGTGTACTTTTGTCTCCCACTCTCCACCCCTTTCTGGAAACTGATCTTGTGAAGCTACTTTAGAGAACAACATTGCTCCCCAAATCTCTCCAGTTTGTTGGACTTAAGGCATTGTAATCAGCTCTAATGTTTTGTGCAGACAATGAAATAATGTTGCCTATAAAACTATTGGAGAAGCACAAGACCTTCTCAGACATAAGGCTTTGGTTCCTTTTCTGGTCCATGAAAGTGTCAGTCACAGCAGGCACCATACCCAGAACTCTCTCGCATTCCTACCTTCCTTTGTTCCCTCACCTATTTTAAGTTTTTGGTCCTATAAGGTGCAAACCTCTTCTTTCCCAAACTGCTTCCTATGTAAGTCATCACCTGGTTTCTTCCTTCCTTAGATTTCTTTCCCCCACTTCAGTCAATGGTTCCCAGTCTCCCGTCTCTTGCAACTGTTTGCATATGGGAACCAGCAGAATTAGGCTGGAAGGACTTTGTGCTGTCTACTGGTGTGTAACTGCAGTATCTACAGAAAAGTGCATCTTCTTGTGGTACCATCACAGGATGGTGCATGTATTGGATCACATCACTTCTCTCCTCACGAGACCTAATTTGTGAACATCGACTGTCAGAAACAAGACGTTGGATTATCTGAGTCCTATCAAGCAGAAGACAGTTCCACAGAGCTCAGAATTACATCAGAAACAGAATCCTGCGCTTCCAAATGACAAAAACCGGTTCTCTCCTAATTATTGGACTGCATGATTTCCTCCTTGGCTTTAAAGATCCTTCTTCATCTCTCTACTGGAGTCTACCAGCAAACCCAAGCAGATTTCCCACTATCTTTCTTTGAATATAGGTGACTATTTATACATATTTATATTTATAGGTGATATACAGGGCCTAGACTTTCCCAATGTTTTACATCATTAAGCCCATCCTCTGGATCCACAGCAGCGAATGCAGGAAGTACTTCTTGCTTCTGATCATTCACAATTAATTCAGAGCAAGACTTCCTCTGACTTCTGCCTGACAAAGTATTGTGTACTTGAGTACATTCTAAAATTTCACAGAGGTACCTCCAAAGGTTATGCAAGCCTATGATTCAGAGAAACGGTGCTGCACGTCTATGTCAGAAAGTGAGCTGTGCTCAGCTGCATACATTGGCTCAGCTGTTATGCAGACACCTGGCAGATTCAGACCTTCAAATGCCATCTGTGCTGCTTGTATTGTGCAATCACATCTCTAATCTAAGAGTAAAAATGGAGGGGAAGAAGTAGCAGTAACTGTGGAGAAAGGAGAGTGCACTAAGTTTTCATGTAAGCCCTGATATCAAGAAGTGTAGGTCACAGAGTAGTTGATTTTGCTTGCCACCAAAGCAATTTTCACAGTAGGTGACATACAAAATTACCCTAGACACATTCATTTTTTTAGAATAATCGAGGAAAATTACACACACATAAAAGTCTTGTCATATATAGGGCAGTAACAGTTATTACCACAGGAACTGTCAGATGCCTTCTTCCAAAGAATCTTTCAGAGACATCACAAGGCAAAGTCATTAGGTTTTTGCAATCTGCAGAGAGTAATAAATTTTGAGTGACTACTGGTAGTTACTTTCTACAACAGCACTTCTACTTGCTGATAACTATCCTTTACCTTCTCCCCTAAACTGAAAAAAAAAATAATAAAAAATTAGAATATCTACCAGCAAGAGGAAGTTTTATTCTTTTATACCTAGTTCTCTTTCACATGGACAGAAGCACATCCCAGGACCAGAAATTTAAGATAGGGGAAAATAGTAGTGCATAAGCAATGCAGTGGTGGTCTCCTCATGGGTTTTGTGGTAAAAGGGAGACAACCAAAGGATGACTAGGTTGACAGTTTTTGCAGTTAACCTCTTATTTACCTTCCCAGTCTTTCACAGAACTCCTCAGAGCTTTCCAAGTTGAGCTGGGCTGCTCTCATATTAAAAGGTTTCAGAAAGGGGCTATGTGGAATAAATGGCGTAAATTAGTAAATTCATTTATACAATGGCAATCATGCCTTCAGCTTTTGTAATTGGGCTTTTGTTATCAGGCCTTTTCATAGGTCTTTTCCTTAGAGGTAACTTCATGTGTGAGAGCTAAAGCAGCTCTCTCATAGACAGCCCTCTGATCCCCAAATGCCAGGCACATATTAGCCAAGAAATTACTTCTCCTTAATTTTTACCTCTGTACCTCTGTGTTTGGTTTCTGTGTCTGGTTTTGACCAGGTTTAGAGGCTATCTATATGGATTATATATGTTTAGTATTGTATTTAGAAACTTTTTTTGAACAATATGTGTATGTTAATCCAGAAGTGCACACATTCTTAATGTGAATATATTACTCTAATTTACTTACATTTGTTTTTTTACAAGTCACTTATTGCATCTACAGTTCAGACCAAAACCAAGCTCTTCCTACATGTTAGTATATTCAGTATGTAACGTGTGATAAGATTATACTTTAAAATATTCTGTAGTTCTACAAAACATTAAATAATATTTCATAATCTGTGATTGTTTTTTTTCTTACAGAGTTGCTAAGGTAACATGCTGGAACTTGTGCTTCGGTTTTATTCAACTGACAGTTTTTTATATTTTAAAAATAAAAGATTGATAACATTAAGTTGCATTTATTATTTCTATAACCTCTACAATTCTCTTTAGACCTCTGTGTAAAAGACAAAGGCAGCCTGGTGTTTAGGACTACCTTTTCTCAGGGGAGACAATGTGAAGGAAATTTATATAGCACTAGACAGTAGTTCATTAAGTAGCTTGTTGCTCTTACAGGAGACTCAGATATTGGGGGATTTTATAATCTGTTAAATTTCCTTTGATTTGCTAGTACATGCTTGCCTCTCCTGCATGATTTGCCTAACATCTGGCATCATTCTTTGTTGAAGCCCTTCTCCTCGTTCATGTTTGGACCAGGTACATCCTATCACCTTCAGGAGAAGCAGCATGTTCCTCAAGACCTTCCCCTTCCATTCTGCACTGAAGCATCTCCTACCTTACGGCTTCTTAGGGGACATGGCAAGCTTGGGAAACGCGTATTGTGTGTAAGGCCAAGCACAATCAGCTGGGCAGGTTTTGCTGCCTGTGCTTTTCACCCTGCCCATTGTGCCTGCAACTTCACTTCAATGTCATCGCAATTCCTTGTATTCAAGGGCTTCTGTGCACACTACCCACTTCAGTATTTATTTAATGATTTATTAATATTTTAAAACACAATCCTCTTGGAATCATAGAATTCCATCTTTTATTTAGCAAGTCAGGTGACCATCAAATGTCTATAAATTGTAGTTTCACCACATGCAGGCTATTCTGAAGATACATTCTTTAGGGAACCTCAGTTCTAAGGTTCAGAAAAGACCTTTCTCACCATTCATTTTAGTAACTCAAATTTGCTGCTTCCATTGAATTGGGAAAATAGTATGAAAGCATGAATTGCTTATTAAGTTTAATGTTTTCATTCACCTAGTTTACTGCCTTCCCATCTTCCCTTTACTTGCAGAGGACTTAAAATAGAAGTTAAAGGAAGTGCAGTTATCATGCTGTTGTCTATTTAGCTTTCATTAAGTAAGTTGATGCACAGCTCACACTCATTCTCAAAACCAGCCCATCATGTAAAAGTATTTACATAAGACTCTTTGCATTATATACCAACCTCTGCACCACTAGTATTAACTACTGACATCTGCCAAGGCTGACTAGTAAGTGCTTTACAGTATCAATTCATCCTAAGCAAAAAGCATGTTTGAGTGCTGCAGTGCTCTTGTTAATGCCAATAAGAAGTATCAGAGCTCATATGACACCTAGCAGAAATTAGTACCCACATTCAAAGAAAAGCTTTTGTTATTTTCCAGAGTATTATGTGGACTTTATTGAGATGACTGCATCTGACACCTGCTGTAATATAAAATGCAGCTATAATTAGCCAACTGATGCTCTCCACAGTTTAGGTCGAATCCCTTCTGTGGGAATTATGCTTTAAAATATTCAGAACTCCAAGTGGCTCTCATTACATTTAATTTTTACTTAGAATTAGGTGGTCTAGAAAAAAAATTTAGGATTGTAATAGCCCCCCGCTGAATGCCACACAGCAACGTGAAAACCCATAGATTTTTTTCCAAATAAAAAATGAGAACAAGCAGACTACACTACAGCCTTCAATTGAAGTCTGGCTTTGCTTAATTGTACTTTTTGCACTCATCAGTCTCTCCTCTTCAGAGCAAGCTACAAAAATTGCCTGAATAGCCAAAGAAAAGTTTCCCACAGTCACTGGTCACAGAAAAACACCATTGTCCTTCCTCACAGTTTGATGGACAACATTTCTATAAATGGGTAGCCAGTCTGTCAATGGTACCCTTGCTGAAAAGGCAAAAGAAGAGAACAGATTCTGCCAATATCTGACAAAGCATGTTAACACATAATCAGGCATTCACTAGTCAGGCAGCTGCCCCTGGGACCTTCATAACACAGGTGCCTTTAAGCCATTTCCTATTCACAGATAAAGGAAACAAGCAGGAGATACCTGGGAAAGGAGCAGTCTATTGTGGCCTGTCAAATGTCCATCTTCTAGGCTGGCTGTATAAAACCAGAGAGAACATAAAGGAAACTTCAGCCTGAACTGCTAAATTATAAAACAAGAAAATACTCTCCAACTCCATAACTTTAATCTTCATTTAAATAATAATTTAAATGTTAGTAAAGCAGAAATGTACCCTATAATATGTACCTTGTTCATTCTTTTTCCTGCATCAAATGGAGCAAAAGATCTGTCATGTTCCCAAGGCCAGCAACTAGAATAAAGTCAGCAGTGGTGGTTCCTGGACTATCACCTTCATCCACTGCAGTTTTGGTATGGTTTGTCCCCACCTAATCTACTTTCTTCTTCACCCAGCTCATATGATTAAATTCATCTTTTAACTGATGAAACTGGAACTTTCTAATGGACAAGCCTAGTGTGAATAAAAGTTGATTAAGCTGCAGGACAAAGATGCTTCCTGTCTTTTTTTATCAGCTTTAACTTAGTGAGCCTAACAAACAAGTGACATTGCATAGTCAACGTTACCTAGAGGCCACTGAGTAGAGCAACCATTTTAGCAGTGAACAGATCATGTTAAGACAACAGTTAGCTTTATGCAAAAGAAAACATTTCTCTTTTGTGATTGTACATAAAGATGCGTATTTCATACACTCACCATATTAAATGCCAAAAACTATAGCTCCAAGCAGGAACTCAGTCTATATTTAAGTAATTTTATTTCTTTTTCCAGGTAATTTGCCTGTGTGTTTAATGTTAAACACATCAAAAATCTTTATTAAATTCTATGGAAGTTTCTGATGGAAGCAATTCATGGAAGCAATATCTAGAAGATGGTTTCAGAAGATGCACCACAATGACTGGAATTTCCCTAATGTTGTTCGGAGGCTCCTGCAGGTGATGCACTGTCTCTCAAAACATAAACTGCTGCAGTGCAGCACAAAACACTTGAAGCAGAAGACAGAATACTGCATGGTACAAACAAGTGCATGCACAAACCTCTTCTGTACACTTTTATTGTGAAACAGTGTTGATGTCTTGACTCTCTTCAAGGAAAAATTTCCCAAAAAGCCTAGTTACAATTTCTCACCACTACCATTCTCTAAGCAGATCTACTCTTCCATACAGGCTATAATGTATATATTACTAAGGTAAAATGCAATATTATAAAATGTAAATGTCATTAAAAAAATAAATATTTATATCTCTTGCTATTTTTATTTGGTCAGTTTTTAGAGTTCTGTACTATGAGGTCTCTTAGCACTGCCCATACCTGTTCAGCTGAGCTGGAGTTACACTCCTCAACTTTTTAAAAGGACTGCTTTTTCTCTGTTGAATCAGTCTCAGGTCATTATCAAACTTACAACCTAGGCCCAGTCTTGCAAAGGCTTTTACACACAGGCTTAGCTTTATGCACATGAATAGTCCTTTAGAATTCATTAGAATGATTTGTGCACAAATAAGCAGGTGCATGACTAGCTTCACTGAAGGATTGGGACCCAAAATGTCAAAGGCTCCATATTGCCTATTAACAAATGCCTCTTCTGCATTAGAAAAATACTGACAGTGTAATGATAAGTGTGATTCTTTGTTCATTTACTATAATACAAATGAGATCATTCAAATAACTTTGTAGTTACTTTATATCCAAAAAGGGCATTATGTATTTACTTGTACAGATACATAAGTTGAAGAATAATGGAGGTAGTATGAGCACAGAGTGATATATCCAGAGACACTTAAAGGATTCAGGTACCTATTTCACTTTGTCATATAGATATATGAACTCCTTACAGCTATTTTGAGAAGCTCAACTCTACTACCTAATGCAGGTTCCTAATTTCAACTATCAGTCCATAAATCTCATATCTAAAGCAGATCTGGATCTGGTTCCTGAAGTCAATGGAGGACCCTACTAGGATACAGAATGATTGATCAGAGCAATAAAGACAGATGTGGTCTATTAGATAATAACTGTCCAGCTACTGTGGCATAGAAATGTATAAACTGAACTGTTGAAGCAGGAGGTAAATTTAAATTTGAGCAATGTAACTATTCCGCAGAAAAGGCTAGGAAAACTGTAATATTTAGAAAAGGACCTGGCTCGCACCTAAGCCATGTGAAAAGCTTGTACATAGCACAGTTGAAGAACCCTATTTAAAATATTCCTAAGCAACCATCACTATTATTTACTTTAAAAATAATAGTTAAATTATACTAATAAAGATGCAAGCTACAGCTTTTAAAATCAAGCACTCAGTAATCAAGGAACCCCAAAGTTAAATTTTCTCTGAAATAAATATGCTATATTCCTGTTTCCCTGTTAAATATAGATTTTCAAGTGTCCCGTTAAAACCTGAGTTAAATATATAATATGTGCAGCATGTACATATTAATGCAATGGAAAATTATTAATTTTTAGACTGTCTTCAGGGTATGAGTGTTTAATTTCACAATGCTTATGTCAAATTACTGACAGTTTACAGACAGGGGAAACACTGTGAACAGACACCTACTCTGCAAACCACCTTCTACATTTTCATGTGACAGTCTCACAAGAAAATGATAGGAAGGAGGTTGATAATCAAATCTTTCAAAGTAGCTAGAGAAGTCTAGAATTTGTGAAAAAAGAATAATTATAATAATAGTTCACTGACTTCTAAGAAGAGCTGTTGAGCTGGGACTTGCAGGGGTCAGTTCTCAATGCCAAATCATATAGCTGAAGAATTTTGTGCAGAGCGTGCTAATCTTATTTGCAGATGGCAGCAAGAAAGAGGGGGCAGGCAGGTAGATAAAATTTAAATGTGGTGTAAAATTAGTAAACAAGGACATGAGAAATAAAGACCAAAGTAAGGCAAAGCATGGAACAGTACTAGAAAATCTTAAGGGTGAAAAAATTAAGAAAGGAAGGTCAATGGGTCTATGTGTATGTCGGGACAAGGACATTAAACAGAATACAGGCAACAGCATCATGGATGTTAGGAATGATTAAACTACTAAATATTAAGTCATAAGTATAAGATACTTATAGGTTTGAGGAGTTTTTTTCTTTAACTGCAAATACATCACAACTATATTTCCCACAGGATGTTTTGTGTGAATGTCATTCCAGTTCTGTCTGAAGAGGGCTTTCTAAATTTTGATAGAGTGAGAGAAACACCAAAAGGTCAGCAAAGGTCTTCTTTCTTTGAAGAAATGCAGTTCCTATTGGAGAATTAGATTTGCAATTCGGAACCTTATTTGATGAAGTTAATAAGCACACGACTAGATTTTAGGGAAGCAGGATGAGTTTTTTACAGCTGGGCTAGTGCTTAAAATTAGGCACCTGCTTAAATATCTTGTTGAACCAGGATCCACAAACTTGGTTGGACTGACGCCTTTTCCTGTGTACGTGGGAAGCAACAGAAGTGAAGTACTCTTAATTCTGAAATTAGTGCTTGGAAAAATAAATAAAAGCTTTTATTTTGGAGGAACCTGGTCGTGTTCTATTTTAATCCAATGAGTAGAATACTATGAATTTTCTGTTTATAAACAGGTAATTTAAAGCAGCACTGATAATCTGAATATTATGGAAAACTACATTTACAGCAGTTGGTGTCAAGCTGCACCAATTCTCTGGGCAGAACTCAGGGCATTGTTTTCATCTTTGAAGTTCCAAATTATTTCAGTTAATTTTTTTTTTTTTTTCTGAAGCATTGCCTCTTTTGCCTTTCTCTGTGCTACAGCTGACATAAGCAGAAGTACACAGCATGAGCTTTTCAATTCAGGAGAAAAATCCTCTTATACATTACACAGCCTCCTTAGCTTAGCACTTCACTCGAGCACAAGCCTCAACCACTGCCACATTCTACAAAGCACCCACCTTTCTTTGGGTGTTAGGGACAAAATTCAAGTATGAGTTCAGAAATTATGGTAATGTAATATTCAGTCGAAGAAATAGTGCTAGCAATTATGACAGCGGTGACAAGCAAACAGAACTTGTGTCAATTTACTGAAGTTTACTGTGATTTTAAAGTGCTTAACAGCACCTAGAGTTGAAAAAAAGTGTATGTGTTTATCATTTTACAAACCAAATAAAAAGAAGCACTAGTCCAAAATCAAAAGAAAACTCCTTACGATTTCAAAATAATTTCAATCCAACAACAATATTTGATCTTTCAGAAACTAATGGTTTTGTGCTTATATTTTTCAAGGTGGTTTTACTGGGAGAGGCTTGTATATGCCTCAGAGGTCCATTTCAGGATCAAAGCTGCAGAAGATTTAATATTATCATGATAACTCTATCCCTGAATGTTGAAAGCAATTCCAGATTTTTCCCTGCTTTGGTAGTCACATTATTAGAATATCTGGACATTACTGCCAAGTTAGACATATTTAAATCTTCTGATTCCTTTCTAAACAAATATCTCTATCTCTGGCAATCCACTTCTTGCCAGTTTTCTATAAATTCATTCCAAATTACCAGTATCTTTCCAGCAATGAGAGTTTCCAATATTTCATTGTTTCAGCAGCTTTAGTAAGCATGCCCTGTAATTTCCTCTGTCTTTACGGGAGGCCTGGATTTACCGTGGCCATCTTTACTGCCAGAGGCGATTGCAAGTGCATTCATTTTTACTGTGCACTACACGCAGTGAGCATATAATCATCTTTTGGAACCATTCTGCTCTGGTCTGTCTCTTCCACTAGATACGAACATTTAACACACTTTGTCTTAGTTGGATTTGCACATTTTTTCCCTATTCTCTTTTTCTCACATGCTCTCATTTTCCTAATCTCTTAAATCCCTTTGGATTATTTCTGTTGTGTTCATGTTTGCATAATGCATTGCATAATTTAATCTGTGAAATTTCAGATGATACCAAATTTATTCAGCTAGCAGCCACAACACAGAACAAGGCCTTCTGACAGTGAAAGTAGAAAGAAAATCTTTATCCATGTGAATCGTCACTGTTTCTCTAGGAGAAGATATTTGCAGTCAACAGGAAGAAGGCCAAGATCCAGTTTTTACTTAGTAAATAACAGATGGAGATCAACAACTCTAGAGCTACTTCTTGGTCTTTTCACCTACTCTTCTTGTAATGATCACTGGATAAACCATGGTGTATTGCCTCCACCAATCTCTTTATATCCTCCGCATTCATTCAATCTGCCTTACATTTTTGTGTATATGGCAACGTAATCACCAGTATCTTTGTGACATTTATATGCTTATTTATTTTTCATTTGAAACATTTTGTGCCCCAAAACAACCTCCTGCTAGAGGTAAGGATAACATGCTCAAAAGCAAAGGAAAGATCTTAGGTCTCTCATCTAAGAAAGCTACATGTACCCACTGCCAAAGCAGGAACACACCTGCTCCATCACTCCAGGAAAGGTGCATTTTCCCAAAGCAGAGTTTATGAGGTAGCTGAGCATTCATCACTGGAAGTTAAAACTCGGTTCAAATGCCTGGACTCGCTCTATCTTTGCAGGTCATTGGGAATTTGGTCAGGGTAAACTGTCTCCCCTGAGAGTGTGAAGCAACAAACAACGCCAAGTTGGTACCTCTGGGCTCCATATTCTGTTCTGGCCAGCAAATTACTTACACGTTTATTCAGAGTTGTAGTGCTGGTGGATGAAGGGGAAATGACAATGGATTTTCTTTTTCCTTGAAAACTTTATGATTTGATCCAAATGAGATTATTACATTTTGCAGAGTTGCTTCAGCTGCCTGTCCAGAGAGAAAACTGTGAGAGGCAGGGCAGGCTGAAGCAGCCAGCCCTGACTATGAGTTGGAATTAACGTTTTTGCACGGAAATGCAAAACAACATTTCACAATTTTTCTTAATTGACTACCATATTGCATATGTGTTCAAGATGTCATTTGACAAAAACAGTACCTTTGCAGGAATTAAGTAAATTTCTATACATTTCAGAGCTTCAAACTCATGAACACATTCTGCCATAAGTATTTCTGAATCCAAAGACTGGTTCTCATCAGCTGAATCCAGCCAAATGCCATTTAGCTCACCTTAGATAACATACTTTTACAAAATGCAGTTCTCCATCAAATATACTTGTAATCTACTGTATCTGCCCAAGTCTTCTCAAATATTGTTGGCTGCTGTAATTGACTGCCTTCAGTTTACTGGAACTTATTTTCACTAAATTAAGGTAAGTCATATCTGGATACTTTATAGGAAAATGCCTCTAAAGTAACCCTCCAAATATCAGTCAAAGAAATTAATCTGCCTTTCTAACATTTTTTATTTAAGAATATTTTAACAGCACTTACCATTTTCCAATAGAATAGAAAAATATGGGACGGGGGGAGCTGTCAAGGAACAGGAAGAAGTATAAAGGATCAAAATTAGGGTATCAAAAGAAAAATCAGGTAAAAAAGCTTTGTCAGCATTTATACTGTCATAGGAAAGAAATTAAGTAGACTGTCTCACAGGGAATACAATTTTGCAATCCCCATAATCAGAGTACTCTGACAAACTTTTCAGTCTGATTTAAAAACAGCCCAGTTGTAACCAGAAGAGTCAAGGCTTTGAAGAACAACATACATGCACGTAAGAGGGAAGGTGCCACGAGACAAACACGGCTGAAGCAAGGGCAGTAATCCCATACACTTAAATAGTAACACTTGTTGTTCTTCCATAAGCCGTGCCTGCCAGGCTCGGTGTGACAGCGGCGGGGGCGCTGCCGGAGGGCAGGGTGGCCGGGGGCAGAGCGGAGGAGCCCCGGCAGGGCGGGGCGGGGAAGGGGCAGGACGGGGAAGGACAGGGGCAGGGGCAGAGCGGGGCAGCGTAGTGTAGGGCAGGGCAGAGCAGTGCAGTGTAGTGTAGGGCAGGGCAGAGCAGGGCAGGGCAGGGCAGGGCAGTGTAGTGTAGGGCAGGGCAGGGCAGGGCAGGGCAGAGCAGAGCAGAGCAGAGCAGAGCAGAGCAGAGCAGAGCAGTGCACGGTAGGGCAGGGCAGAGCAGGACAGAGCAGTGCAGTGCAGGACAGAGCACTGCAGGGCAGGGCAGGACAGGGCAGGACAGGACAGGGCAGGACAGAGCAGTGTAGGATAGGACAGAGCAGTGCAGTGCAGGACAGAGCACTGCAGGGCACGGTAGGGCAGGGCAGGACAGGGCAGGGCAGAGCACTGCAGGGCAGGGCAGGGCGGGGCTCCCCCTTCGCGGAGCCGCCCCGGCCCCGCCCCCCTGCAGTGCCCGCAGCGCCCGCAGCGCGAGCGGGGCCCGTCCCGGGCGGGCCCGCCCCGCCAGGGAGCCCTCCGATTGGCTGCCGCGCCTGTCCATCAGCCCCCGGGGCGGGGCCAGCGGGGCAGGGCGTCATCGCGGAGCGACGGCGCGGCCGCGGCCCGGTGTCATGGCGGCGGCGGCGCCCAGTTCGCTCCCGCCTGGCGGCCGCGCTCCGGACACGGACCCCGCCGCCTCTGAGGTAGCGAGCAGCGTCCTGCGCTGCGTGGCCGGGCTGGCGGGGCAGGTGAGTGCGGGGCGGGCGAAGGGGGAGGCCCGGGGCGGGGCTGGTGCCGCTCCCGGCTCGGCTCACCTCACCTCGGCAGCCCGAGCAGGGCCGGCTCCTGCATGTCTGCGGCCTGCGGGGCCTCTCTGGGCTCCAGGGACAGAGTACGGCGCTGGAGAGAACACAAGTCTGCAGCAGACAAGGGAGCGGCCTCGCTTCTGGCGGTCGTTCGCGCCTGCCTGCAGGAGCGGCGGTGCCGGCGGCCCCCCCTCACCCTCCATCCCGGCGGGGCAGCCCCAGGTGGTCCGGCGGCTGCTGCTGCTGCTGCTGCTGCTGCTTCTCTCTCACAGCCGGGGCCGTGCCTTTGCCTCGTAGTGGCGGGACATCTTGTGTCACTTCGTAATTTGACCTGTGATCTCTCGCGTGGGAAACTGCAGTCTTCCTAACTGCTATATCTTAACAGTCAGTGGTTCCGAATTGAAAAGCTACTGAAAGCTTATTGTGTGTTAAATCAAAACAAGTGATCAGGAGCTTGAATTTAACCCTGCCTTGGTAGTAACATAAAGTGAAACACTGCACCTCAGTGGGTGAGAATTTTTAAAGGAGCTTTGCTCTGTGGGTACTTAAGTTAAAATACCTACTTTAGGTTAGTAGTGCCTGTGAATTATTTAACAGATGTTGCAGTGGTGGTGGGAGGCCCTTATCAGGAGAAGGTTTTAGTAACAATTATTACTATAAATAATTTACAGAATAATTTATTTTCCACTGTGGACACATATATGGAGTTCTGTGAAGGCAGTAGAAACACACCCTTGCTTCAAGCACAATCTTGCTTCTGGTTTGGGACCAGATGATGAATGAGATCTGCAGGAGCTAGTGTAATTTAATGGGTGTTTCTGTAACAAAATTACTCAGAAATGGACTCTTAGGTACAGAGGCAGTTTAGTAGTAGCCGCTGGCTGATCTGAAATTATTTTTTAGGGTATTTCATCTCTCATCTGCATAGAACTCTGTATTATATTTGCTTCTTACTTCCAAATCTGCTAGTAATTGTCTCAGTTTTCAAAGAAAAAGCATCCAAAATTAAGGGCTTGAAAATTCAGGCATTGACCAGTAAAAGTCTGAGGTTTCCTGTCTCTAAAGTGGTTAACTACCCTAGCTTTTGAACAGGAGTGCAGTGCTAAACAACTTGATAATCATACACTGTTGATTTATAGGATTACTGAGGCATGAAAACTCTGTAGTGAGAGTGGAATGCTCCATAATTCTTTTGGTGAAAATTCTAAATTTCATCAATTAAGAGCTGCTGAATGTCAGTTTATCCAGATGTAATACTGTCACTCATAGCGTTGTTGGAACTCCTATATTTAGGAAAAACACAAAGAAGACTAAAGGGAAAGTTTCCTGAGCTCTTAACTAGGGTACTCATCACAAGTTTAATTAATTGTTTTCAAAACTACGTTAAATCACTATTATTTTCTCCCTTTTCTTCAGTAGCTTACTTGTTTTCCAAAGTTTGCTGTGTGAGTAACACATCACCAGAGAGAGCTTAGTGATTTTTTAAAACAACTGGGTGTGCACAGGCAGTTGTGAGAGACCAGTTTAGAGTTGCTTCATCCCCTCAGTAGAGTTACAGTGCAAGAGCATAATTGTCTTCATTGGTGTTTGGAGTGTCTTTTTTCCATGACAGTAGACCCATTTTACTCTGTTGCACTGAGCTATAAGGGTCTGGTTGCTCCATCTCAGCAGTGAAAGTCCTTTTAATTGCTCAGTGAAGATCCTTTCCAGCTGTTGAGTTACACACTTTCTGCCAGCACCTGAGTTCTTACAGATTTAACTGCGGTATTTTAGTTGCTTTTTGACTAGAAATCTGTCTTGCATTTTTGGCTGAAACTACTCATTCCCCATTTCTCTTTTATAAAGATTAATGAGCATGTGCCAGATTGTTAGCTGTCACAGTTTGTGATCTGTCATAGTTTAAGTTAGGTTTATGCTAGCAGGTTGAACTGTAAACAGGAATGTTTCTGGCACAGAAATTTACTAGAGTAATCAATTACAGCACGATGACTGGGAGGACATCCGGGAATAACAATTCATAAACCCAATATGGCTGATCTTGAAGATCTTGAAGAACTTCTTTAAGACTTAGGTGGCAGGGTTTTTCATAAAATAAATTTCAAAGGGCTGAAATTACTTATGATCCTGTAAATTGCTGCAGAATAGATTGTGGACTTAAAAACAGTCACAAGCTTTGAAGTTGTCAAAACACTGAATTTATAAGCCCGTTTGTCACAGTTCTAAATAGGTATAAGGATGTGAAACACTGAGAACTTACTCTGTTGTGCTAGAAACTTCTTTGGATGCAGGAGAGGTTTATTCTTTTCCTGTATTTAAAAACAGTGTCTGTGAGTTTAAAACATTACTGGCCTCTGAATTGTTTTAAGTCAGAAGTTCTGCCGTTTTTGTACATTGAACCACTGGACAGGAGTCACACAGAATAACATGAAGGCACATGTCAGCTGATTCTTTTTGAAAAAGGAGGCCTATTAGGAAATTGCAGGAGGCTTTCTGTTTTGTTTCATTAGGATGACCTGCATCTGCACCTTTTTTACCCTGACAATAGACTTTTATAGAGCGTATAGGAGAAACTGTAGAAACTGTAGGAGTTACTGTAGAAACTTTGTGGTGAAATACATGCTTAAGATGATGACATATGCACAGTGGCCTAATTCTTAAAGTAAATTTTGCTCTTACTAAATTCTCAATACATTCTTGATTTTGAAAGGTATTCAAAACTATTATTTCCTAAAATGTTACTTTTCCTACATCCTGTGTAGCTTAAGTACTAAACAGGAATAACCATTTGTGTGAAAATTATCTAAAATTCATTATATATCTAGTCAGACTGTCTTGTTTGCTGTGTAATTTAGGAACTATTGCTGGATTTGACAAGCCTCATCTGTGACTAAAGAAGGAAGCCTCAGGCTTATAGTTCTTTACATATAAAATTGTGATTATGCTGGGATTTAAAATGAATGTGGAACAATTTATCAGCCACACTTTGCTTCCAGAGTAATGGAGGCAGTCTTGTCTTCATCTCTCATTGTTTCCATGTACACTGTGTGGTGGGTTCAGGAGACAAGTGCATATACATTCTGTGTTGTTGGCCATAGTATTTGATGCTGTTAGAAGGTAGATGTCTGTAGACCATAAATTCAAGGTCACTTTTGTCATCTTGCTGAGGTACCTTTTTCTATTCCCCCCCTGCCTTTTTCTTTTAATGGAAGGAGTGAGGGATAGGAGTACGAACACGCATATAAATTGGGAGTTCAGTGTTGCAAGAAGAGTACCTGTAGGTTTTCTTGATTTTAAACAAGAATTTTATCTGTATTTAGAATTTGGGGATCGCTTGCAGGATGTTTGTTTGAAGAATAACCTACTTGGTTTTGGAAAATGAAAGTGTTCATTATTTCAAGATCTTGAGAAGAGATTTAGTGTAACAAAAATGGTGAAGGTGGGTGTGAAAGTATGTAGTTCATTAGTGCTTATTGAAAGTTGGCTTTGTACTAGAAAGTGAAAGTCTATTTTGACGTTATAGAAGATGCATGGTTCTTTTAAATAAAACTTGAGATTCACTAAGTATGTTTATTGCTTTGGGAGTTAAATATTGCAGTTCCTTGGCAGAGAGAATAGACTGTGGCAATTGTTATTTTGGTCCTATTGCATATATAGAAAAACAGTGTGATTTGGAAATGGGTTTGATATTGGTGCTGTGTAATCTAGAGTTTGTCTAACCTTGAATTTTTTTAAATATTTGTTTTTATACACTGATTTTTTATGTAAAGCTTCCTTTGGATTAGCAGTAAGTAAAAAATTCAAGAATGTGGCACAGTGCCACATCAAGACATTGGTCATGCAGGCATAGATAGTCTTACAAATCTCAGAAAAAAAACATGAAATTACAGGAGACTGCCATCCTGGGTGCCTGTTTCTTCTTACTGGTGGTTCTAGCATCGGTTAAGACGGTATGAGTGATTAACGTGAATGGAATGTTTTCGTACGATAATTAATTGAACAAAGCTAAGGACCAAATTAATACAATGAGAGTATGGTGAGTTAATAAGGAATTTTTAATTTTGAATATACTCTACAAATACTAGTTTACTTAGAATATGACAGCTGCTTGAACTATAATTAATATTAAACCTTTTTAGTGTCTTATAAAAATGGGGTGGGTCTGTATGAGACTGAGCAGAATTGTTGTCTTGTTGAAGTCTTGTATAGTTCTGTGATGTTAATACAGTTAACATAATTTTTTGTTGTGTTTGTTTTGCCCTGTTGAAGCTTAACCTCAGAGATGATATTGTGAAAGTTGTAATTGATTGGAGCAAGCTTCAGAGCACATCAGCACTTCAGCCAGCACTGCTCTTCAGTGCACTTCAGCAGCATATTTTATGTTTACAGGTAAATATTTCACGGGACACATTTGACTTGACAAAAGTGATCAACAACTGAAAGTAGTTGTCTAAACTGTAAAATTTTAGTAATTTTGATCTTACATCGCTGTGTTCAACACAAAAGGAACGCAAAAGTATTAAATGCTTGGGATTCCACTATGCTCCATAGGTACTCACACAGATTTTTCAGATTAGTGTTGGGAATAGCCACTGTAGGTGAGCAGACAGAATAAATGCAGCCTCATTGATTTCTAGACTTGCGTTGTAAATGTGATACATTTCCATCTATGGTGGGTTATAATTAAGCAATAAGACACGGCAGGTGTGTGTCATGCTATGATAATGATTCCATGCGTTGGGTGAGTTTTGAGGCTCATAGAGTGCTTTCAGTGGTTCAAGAAGTGGCATTATCCCAGCATGACACATCCTGGAGTGTCTTACTGCAATTAAATATATTTTCAGTGTAGGTTTTTTTTTTTTTTAAAGAGTAATTTCTTTGACATTAATGTCTCATCTTGCCAAGTAGCCAGTCACCATTACTGTCATTTCTTTTTAACTATTTGAAACTTTCCAACCCTGCTAAAAGTGCATGTAATTTAGTTGCATGGCAGGGAGGGTGAGCAGTTTGCCAGCTGGTAACTGAACAGTGTTTTGACCTTGACAGTTCATGTGTAAAAGATGGGGATTTGAATAACAGTATTTTGCTTCAGCTAGTCAATGAATTATTTCAGGTGAGTAGTACTGAGATGATGGAAAAAGGAAGTTTCTCAATTTGTTTGTCTGTAGGTAAAAGAAAGATCCTTTGTTTTCCAGACAGCCACCAAATCTTTGGTGTGATGAATAGAAAAAGAAAATATGAAAGATAAAAGCAAATAAAATTTACATCCTTCTGTAAGAACACTGCAAGTAGGAATTTGATTCCATTTCAGGAAATGTGACTGATAAAAATCATGTTGTCTTTAAAAAGTAAAATAATTTCTAGAGAGAAAATAAGCAGTGAAATTCAGACAAGATGAAACTGATAAAAAATTAAAACAGAGGCTGTGACGTGTATATGTACTGAGGTCTTGTTATTATATCATGTGTAAAAGTTATTGCAGTAGAATAAGCATTTTTGCCACTACAAATGTCAGTGCATTCTCTCATTTAATTTCATGACCTAAGTAGATAATCAACCATATCAAGCAAAGCATGTGTTCAGGATAATGCCTATATATTTCATGTCTGTGTTCTCTCATTCACTTGGGCAACTGTGATTTCAAGTGGAGAATGTAGTGCTGTGGTGATAAAGTAAAGGCTTTACAGTATAAAAGCACTGGCTTTCATGTTAAGGAGGAAAAATACTAAGCCTTACTGTTCTGAGTAAGCATTTGAATGACATGTTAATTAAGTGGCATTGATGCCAGCGATTGAAGCTTTGATTTAGCTAGTAACAGGGGAGTACAGGCAGATTTTCACAGAAATTTGGGAGTTTTCCTCTACAAATCTCTAAAAGACTTAGGTCAAAAAGGTCAGAATCATGGTGTGCACAGTATTTTGAAAGGGTTTTTTTAATCTTATTACTGTGCTTCATTACAGGAAGATATTATAATTCCCAAAAATAATTTCCATTGGTCTGGTTTGGAAATTGTAGTAGTACTTGTCTTTTTGGTTTTGGGATTTTTTGGCTTTTATTTTTTTAACCCTGACATTCTGTTTTCTTTGTTCAGCCTCTTTTAGAAAAACTTCAGTCATTGATTAAAGAGGAAAATATAGGCCATGCTGAACCTGCAGGTAAAATAGAAAGCCAAGCCTGTGAAACAAGTTTAGATATTTATGATGGTAATTGTCAGACTGAAGAAAAGTATGCAAGTTATGACTTGGGAGATCTGAAGGATGCTCATATTCATTTTGATCCAGAGGTGGTCCAAATAAAAGCTGGAAAAGCAGAAGTAAGTGATTTACCTAAATTTAAAAACAAACAAACAAAGACCTTTCTAAATTTTAAATTTAAAGAATGAAATAGATATATGCCATCATGTTTATTACCTGCAGATTGACAGGCGGATATCAGCCTTCATCGAGAGGAAACAAGCTGAGATCAATGAAAATAATGTCAGGGAATTTTGCAATGTTATTGATTGTAATCAAGGTAACTGGCTAGCCAGACTTTAATCTTTATAGCAATTTGTGTGGGTTTTTTTCTTTAATATTTTTTTAATTTTTCAAAAGCACTAATCTATATTTAAAACTGAACTTTCTTTTAAGATTAACTTTGTTTTAAAATTAAAAACTTGCATGTGCACTGCAGATGTCAGAAAACCAAAGAAAGTAGTCACTGAATGACAATATTTAATGCATCTCATACAGAAAGATTATAGCTATTATTTTGTTCATCTTAAGAACTTCTGTCTTAGATCAGATGCTTTTGTAGAAATTGTTCCTGGTGTTTTAACTAGATACTCCTCCAAAGTAAATGGAATTGCAGTTCAGAAATGTCTTGTGAATTGCGTATTCAAACTGAAGTCAATTTAATGCTAGTTAAATTACAAAGAAGTATTTTTTCAATCAGTTTGAATTACTAGCAACTTGGAATAACTTATTCCTTTTAACCTGGCTCACATTGTTGGTATTTTTCATACAGCAGTTGGTACAATTGGCTATATCTGTAACCAAACAATCTTAAGTCCATCTGGTAGCCTGGATTCCACTTACATGGTCAGTAACTACGTAGGCAAATGCGTCCTAAAAGTGAAGACACTTTTAGATACTAAGTAGTACAGAGACATTTTCTAAGGAGCTGTGAACCCAGATGTGCGTTGTCTCTATAATGTACTTACGCTCTTAGAGATCAATGCTTATTGTTCCATAAGCTTCTTAGAAAGAGAGTTTAATTCCTTGAATGTTAGTTGGAATGCAAATGACATCTGAAGCCTAGTAGAATATGCTAGATAGTAAAATACTGATTCCTGAAACTGTTAATTACACACAGAAGAAATAAGACCTTTCTTGGTATGTTCAAGCATAACAAAATATATGTAAAGCTTTGGTGTATATGAACAGAGATTAAAATATAAATATTAGAATAAACTAAGATGGTCCGTACTGTCGGTTTTTATGGTTAAACAAATACAAAAAGTCACAGGCATCAGAATAAATGCAGGAAGGCTTAGAAAAGAATGCTGATGAGTACACTAGATCAGCCTAAAAATAGGAGAACAGTTTCAGAAAAGGACATAAAACCAAAATAACAGTGGTAAGCAGGAAAAAGGCTTCTGTACAGGAAGAAAGAAATAAGTTACAGAGAAATACAATGAAAAGTAAGAACCAAGTAAATTTAATCATGATCCAATAAACTTTTATATACATGTGTGCATAGATTCATACAAAGGTCTTATCCAATTAAAACCAGTCGGTCCATGCAAGTGTGTGAAACTATTAATGGGCAACTGCTTATAGAATTAAGTATTTCTGATGCTTTTATTATCTGAAACATTTTATTTAGATTTGTTAAAAGCATCAAAGATGATGGTGATTGGAATATTGTCTGTTATTAATACATAATTAGGGCCTCACTTTTTATATTATTATTTATTTAGAAAATAGCTGTGCCAGAACAGATGCAATTTTCACACCCTATCCTGGATTTAAAAGTCATATAAAGGGTAAGCAACTCTTAATACGCATTTACCAATCGTCCAGATATAACAGCACTGATGAATTTTTGACTTCAGAACTTTTTGTAGAATGCTCAAAAATGCAAACTTAACGTTGATTTTTAACTCTAGTGAATAATTTTACATCTTCAGTTATGTCTCCAAGGTTTTCAATGCCATATCTGCATCACTACACTAATGGTTAGGCACTAAAGACCAAAACAAAAATAGCCTATTTTCATTGTCTGAAAGGAAATGTGCAAAAGATAAAGAAGGACAGAGAAGCTGAACAGTTCTTAGATTTTCTTTGAAGGTCAAGCCAGCAGTTCAGTTAAGGAATGGAATTATCTTCTATTCTTCATTAGTTGGTGTAATGTATTGAGATAGAGAATAGTTCTGGGACCTAGTGAAAATTCTGAGACACAGGTTTATGGGAAGTAACAGGCTGGGGAACAAGTTTACCACGGCACTAACTTTCAAAAAGGAGTAAATAATATAGAAGTGGTTGTCCAACAGAAGTTAAGTATAAAATACTGCGTGTTCATCTGCTGCTGTCTAGGTGTACACAAGTTACCCTGTCTGAAATCAAAAAAAGTACCAAATATGAGAATGAAAGTAACCCTCTTCTCTATTTTGAGAGGAAGTATTCAGTTATCCACTTGATAGTTGTTCTAGAAACCAATTAATTATTCTGAATTCTATAATTCAGAATAATACTGTGAAGCACAATGATGAGTCTTGAAAGGTCTGGTAAGGTAAGAGGGAGATGGAGGTGAGTTTGATCTTTAGTGTCTTTCACTAAGAACCTCTTTAGTCACTTCTTCAGACTGAGTGCTAGTATGTCACTTGGAAAAATGGGAAGTTTGCGCTTCAAGGAACAATTCATAACTGAAATGTGAATAGACATAGGATAGGAAGAAATTGGAAGTAAAACCAGTATAAACTAAAGCAAGAATGGATAGCATGTGGCTTTCATGAAATACTGGGTAACATGATGTGTGCACGTGTGTGCTTCAGCATCTGGAGCTGCCAACACAGTGCACTGCAGTAGTTGTATCAGGAAGAACTTAAGAAATGACTGTGACTTACAGAGAAGTGTCAGAATCATCTGATGAAGACATGGCTCAGCATGGGTAAAAGTTAGACCCAGAGTCAGCTGAAGAGTCACTAAAGCTTTTACCCAAATAACAAAAATTAGAAGTGAAGTTCCTTGCTGAGGTTGATACTGGTTCTTCTAGTTGTTTCCCTCCCCTTGTCTTCATGTATTTATGATGCTTCCTGTAATATTAGGTCTGGACTCCTCTGTATTCACAACAGCACACATGTACAACTGCTGACACAGATATCAAGATTTCTGCTGTTTATCAGCAGCTGATGACGAGTTTTTAATACTGCTATTTTACATGAATGTATGAGTAATTCTTTTATTTTGTATACATAAAGTCCTAGATTTTTGTTTAGTTACTGATGCAAAAAGCAGGAACATACTTTTACTTGAACTTTGGATCTTAATGCATGTGGACTCATACAAGAGACTTGTGTGATGCTAGGTGAACACAGGTTGTCATGTTTAAGTATTTTGATTCTTTTAGTTAGATATACGATTCATATGCATATATGTGAAATTTGTGTTCTCTTTACCTAGTTTCTAGGGTAGTAAATACGTACGGACCTCAGACTAGGTCTGAAGGAGCACTTGGGTCCAATCACAAAGCCAATGTACCCATGCATGATTGTGGAAACCAAGCTGTTGAGGAGAGATTGCAAAACATTGAAGCACACTTACGGTTACAAACAGGTTTGTATCATATTTTAATTTTGACATCAGTGTGCCAGTTTATACTACAATTATGATTACTGTGGTGAAACTGGACAAGTCTATAAAAATGTACTGTAAAACAGTGGTTAGATCTGCTGAAGGATTTAATTCACTCCAAGTCCAGCAATCTAATGTTTAGGTTCTTATGCCCAAAATGGAACCCAGGTTTAAGCATAAATTGGGATGCTGAGTTAGTAAATGCAGACTTTATGTGGTGCCAAATGAGAGGGGCACTTCAGAACAGGATTTAAAATAATATGGAATATTTGTAGGTAGGAGTTCTCTGTAGCCACCAGAGTGTCCTCCTGCCTTGACCCATTGAACAGGAAAAGCTGATGTCAGTGCTGCTTCATGGACAATTTGTGGTCTGAGGGTAGAATCAACGCAAAACTTTTCCTAACAGTGGGTGATTCTTAAAATACTGTTAGGTGTAAAGCTTTTTTCCCAGAATGTGGGTAGCTTGTTGTCAGTACTTCCATGTCCACATAAGTCCACACCTTTCACTAAAATAAATGCAATAATCACCAGGCTACTGACATTTTTCAGGTAGTTGCTTTCCTCACCCCAGCCCCAGTTTTTTATAATAAGTGACGGACTTATCAAGGAGGAATTTATATTTTTATTTAAAATTGTTTACAAAACAGAACAGAAGCCCAGATCTTCATCTGGTAAAGTGAATTTTCTACATGTCATACTACAGACACACTTGACTTTTTTTTGGCTTCAGAATACTGAATAGATGCCAATCCATTCTCTAAGAGTATGGTGAGCATTGACTAGATTACTAAGTTCCTGTGAATATGTACTAGATGAAAGTCTTCTGGCAGCAAGGAGAGTAGAATATGCCTAGATACAGTTGAGGCAGCAGTCAGAACTTGATGCTTAGCTGTATAGCTGTCTGAAGAGTAAGCTGGCTTTTGTGCATGGAAATAGAATTTGGAAGTGACTGGGTTACAATATGTAGTAGCTTTGGAGTTTCTGTATATCAGGGATAATGATTGGAGGTAGCAAAGAAGGGGTCCTTGCTTCCAGGTTGTGCCTATAATAGATGCTAGATAATTTTATTTGAAGGAACATGGCAGCTAAACTACAGTATAGGGAAAGAAGATGAAAGCATGCAGTACCAGCTCAGCTCCTGTCCAAATCAGCATTCATGGTGAAGGTCTCAAGATTGTTTGATCCTTATTCTAGCAGCTGTGGAAAAAGTATTCATCTGAACAGGTAACATGTCTCAGCTACCTGCTCACCACTTTTTGTTTCTGGCAACAGAAAAGTTAATCTTGACTCACCTGCTGTTTTTCAGAACAGCTTCTTCTAGTGCTAGCGCTGCTCTTTTCACTTTACATTAAGAGAAAGCAATATTAAGAGTGAGAGGCTAGCCGATTTAATTAGTAGCTGCTGAGTGATGAGAGCAGAACTGAAGGAGGGAAGCTACCTGAAAAATTATTTCTCTGAAGGGACAAAATAGATGGATGGCAAAACCCCCACAAATGTTAGTGCTTATTTCAGTAGTTTGTGGAATAGAATTGTCTTGCCTAAAAGACCCAGAAATAAAAGGAAATGGGTGACAAGAAGTAAAAGCTTGTTAAGGCTTTGGTTGTCAATGTTCTAAACCAGACTATCATTTTAGTTGGAATAGCCAGTACTTAGTTGTGATAAACAGTCATTTCAGTTTGTAGAATACTATATAGTGTAAGTAAGATGCTTGCTAAGATTGATCTTTAGATAAGTTCTGGTTTTACATGGGAGAACAAGCCCAAGCTGTTGTACTATAAATGAAAACAGCAAATGGATTGAGGTGGGGTTTTTTGTTGCTGGGGTTTTTTTTTGTGGTGGTTGTGGGTTTTGTTGTGAGGGTGTTTTTTTGAGGGGGGTAGTTCTTTGGGGAGCATGGTATTTTTTTGGTTTTTTTGGTATTTTTTTTCCCCACCAAGGTTCTGTTATTCCATTTGACATAAATTCCCCACCCATGTTCCCCCATCTATGGCCAGGCAAATGCTGTTTTTTGTCAAGTACAACTCATACCTGTCTTCTAACCTCTAATCATGCTCAGTGAAGGTAGGTTTGTTTCAGAACAATTGTGGATATCAATGCTGAATTCATGTGTGGTCTGCCATCCCATCTGCTCTCTCTAATGCTGCTTCCGGTTTTTAAGTGGTAATGTTTCATGGATGACCAATGCCTTGTAAGAGTGATCATTGGTTGTTCCAGGGATCTTGTCAGACATTCTTCAGCCAAATGCATGAGGTACTCCTATTGCCTTCACTGACTGCACAGGCTTATCAATTAGGTTTTACCCAAATCATATTAATTATCCTTCCTTTTTATTATTCCATCTATTTATTTTGTTTCAACTATTGGTTGATAGCTGGTCTTGAAGATTTCATACATCAAACTTCCAATCTTTAGTTTAAAAAGTTACTCAAGAGCTTTTCCTGATTTCTTTGCCTTTGTACTTATCCATTTAGGTGGTCCAGTACCAAGAGACGTTTATCAGAGAATTAAGAAGCTTGAAGATAAAATCCTTGAGCTGGAAGGACTGTCTCCTGAATATTTTCAATCTGTAGTAAGAAATTAACTTACCTTCTTTTGGCATACTTAAATGTATTCACACCTTTTGTACTTAAATCTTTGATGTACAGGGAAAAACTTAAGTCAGAGGACAGACACTTGAAAGACAACTCTGGCTTGATGTAATGGTCATATTACATGTGGACGATGATCAAGTTCATATTCCTATCCACCTAATTTCTCATGCGAAAGAAAATAGAATCTGTTAGGGGAAAAAAATTGCAGCCACCCAAGCCTAACAGATTTGTAAGAAGTATATCAGTGGTTGGATTTCTCCCCTCTGCCTTAAAACCTGAAGTGTTTCTTACATCAAGAAAATTGACCAAAGTTTTAATTTTGATACAAAGCATTAATGACAAATCAGCTGAAATCTTTTGGGCTTCTGTATATGATCTGATTACTAACGATCAGCTATGTGAATAACTTCCAAGAGGCTGAGAGAGTAAACCCTTTAAAAATTGTTTCATGTGATTCTGCAACTTAGCTTTCTCTGTTTCTGGATTTCAGGCAGAGTTCTGTCTCTTTCTGAATAGTATGCCTTAACCTTCACTCACCAAAGAATATTAGGACTAAGAGAACATTAGTTGTTACTACATCAGGCTCTACTTGACTGTAGAAATTTCTTGTCTGTTATCTTGTTCTTCTTTCCCCATGTAACAGTAAGAATGTATCTTTTACTGTTGATCATATTTTAATTTATATCTTCTCCCTTGAGACCAGCCAAAGAAGAGTCTGCAATTAAAAATCAATAGCAATAATGCAAATGTGTTTCACTTTAAAATTCGTATTGGAGACCGGTAAAGTTCTTCATCTGTGAGGCTATTCCTTCAAGTTGTTGAAAACCAGAAGTTAAAACATTTCATAAGCGGAAATTTCTCTGGAAAGTGCTTTGAGATCTTTTGTAGAATGACGATTGGGGAAAAATTTGTGATGGTGACAATAGTAGTGTTGTGCGGTGATCAGCATACTTTATCCAAAGTTTTGCATAACTATTGGTGTGGATACAGGCAGATTTTAGGGAAAAAATATTGACAGTTTCAAAAGCTCAGTTCTGTCTGAAGGAAGCTTCAGTTAAATTGATAGTTGTTGGCTGTCAAGTGTAGAGAAGCTTGAACAGCTTCTGACTGTTATCCAGTAGTATTTCTCATGATCCAAAGTACTTAATTATAAAAAAGATTTATTTAATCCATGTAATGTCAGTCAGTGTTTTTTCTATACTTTAAAGACTAATCAGTGTTGTTACAGAATTATTTGTGGTCCAGTGCAACACTGAGTGTGTTTTCATTATGTCTTTTCTTCAGAGCTGTTCTGGCAAGAGGAGAAAGGTTCAACCTCCCCATGTAAGTGCTGTTAACCTTTGTTTTTCTTAAGTTTAGGAAGTTTTGAATGAAGAGTAAGCAGAAGTTCCACCAAGCAAATGTTTGAGTTCTTAGAAATAGCAGCAAGTTTGCTGGAAAGGAAAGAGGGGAAAAAGGCAGAAAGGTAAAGGGATGTTACAATGAAATGAGTCTTCTAAGTGTCTGTACTAGGGTAAGTTAGTGTTTTCAGTTAGAATGACAGAATAAAACAAATCTGTAATGCTGTTAGTCAAGCTGGGAGTAACAAGAAATGTTTGTATTCTGATCAGTCCTGAATAGAATCTTCTGGTTTTCTTTTGTGGCATGGTGATTTTTGTCAATTTAAAAATTATTTTTCAATTTGCTTTATTGATTTATGAAGAGACAAAAGTAGAAATGTCTGGCTCGGGAATAGTATTGCAGAAGGACTGAACATTATAGCAGATACTAATCTAAGTTAGTAAGTCTTGCCGTTTTCACAACACCATAAGAGAATGCATGAACCATATACCTTAGGGCTGAGGTTAAGTGGGCACAGAGGAGCTTGATGTTGGGCAAGAGGAAAAAAACCTTCAGCTCTGAAACCCAAGTTCTGCAAGATCTAGATAGTCTCATCCAGTGCTTTAACATCAAAGGATTTCTTTTTCATGAGCAGATTAAACAAGCATCTAATAGAAGTAGCATAGATATATTGGTCCATGATTAGGACTGTCTGTTTCTTCTAAGTTTACATTCTTTTTCTTCGAAATTTAAATAGCCAAAAACTAGATTCAGACAATTCTGCAAAAGTGTTTCTATCACTTCGTGCAATATGCCGTGACCTCAAGTATCAAGTGCTAGGCCACTTCTCTAGCAATTACAAGATGTAAATGACTGTGATTTTTATTTTGTTCTTTTAGCAGAACTATTCATTGGCTGAACTTGATGAAAAGATCAATGCTATAAAACAGGCATTACTGAGGAAAACAAAAGAAAGCAAGTCCAAGGAGGCTGAGCAGCTTCTTCGATAAAATAAGTCTTTTCAGAATCCTCATCGTGCTTTACCCATAAACCATAGACCTGGGTAGTGTTCATGGGGAATGACTTTAGCAATGAAGACAAAGCACACATATAAGCTCTTTCTGGATGATCTTCAAAGCTTTCTTTTGGAATAACTCATTTAAAAGCAGTCTTATTAACGAAATAATTTAAAATGAAGAATGTTTCAGGAATATAATTCTAATAATCCATTCCCTTCTGTTATAAAGGAGGATTGCAGTATTATTTGTATATGGAAAGTCTTAACCTGGATACAAAAGCTATATCTCACATGTAATTCTTGATGACTAAGTATTCAAAAGGGCTATCTTTCGAATACTTTTCACCTAAGTAGTTTGCACAGACTTGTAAAATAAAATTAGATACTTCCTAAGAAGTAAACTGTCTTGGGAGAAAAAAAATATTACAAACCCCCTTGCAATATGCATGCTTATGTACATTTTTTCCATATTTGTCAGAGTTTTCGCAGCTGTTAGAAATGCAGCAAATTGCATTTGTTTGACAGGTGGTTATGGAAATCCTATATGTGTAAATAAAAACAACTGTTCTTCAGTTTCTCAGTGTCCTGTGTGAATTCAAACTTCATACCCTGCTAACAAACTCAGTATGTTCTAAAGACCACCCCAGGGGAGATTTTTGAGTATGCCAGCAAGGCACCAACTTCCCTTCCATTTGTATGTTTACATTGCTTTTGAAGCATGGATGCTGGCTGTGTAGTTTAAATTGAGGTGATACCTTTGCCCACACACTGAAGTGTGATTTTATTGTGACTTTTTTTTGGTTTTGTTTGTTTAAATAAACGATTTTTTATTTATACAAGTTCTTTATATACTGTCTGTCTTTTTTGCTGTTTATAAGAAAGGTAACTGTTGTAGAGGGAGTTTTATGTTAACTGCTCTGCTTACAGCAGTCATACTGTTGATGTCCCTGTATCAATCTCTGTGACAGGTGTTATGAACAGTACTGACTGGACACAGTCTTTGAAGAATAGCGAGCATTTTCTGTGACTGTGTTCTTACCTAGACTAACATTTGTTGTAGCAACTGCAGCTAATGCTTTTCTGGAGGTGGTTTCCTCAAGAGAGACTGGTTACAAAGACTGCATTAGCAGTTTCAAAGTGGCTTTTTCAGTAGTGAATTGCCTGCTGCTTGAAAGATCTTTTTGCCATGGAACTCTCCTTCTCCTCTTTATTAAGATGGCAGCAACATAGCAGTTAAGGGTTAAAAGCATAATGAAAATGCATTGTAGCATGATAATAGCTAAGGAGATGATGGTGGATGTACTCTGGATTGTAATTTATTAAGCCTATATAATTTATCAAATACATGCTACAGATAATCTTGAAAAATGTCATAATATTCATCTTGCTTTGTTACTAGTCTTTTGCCATTCTTTGGTTTCAAGTTCTTAATTTCTCAAATGCTTAATGCCAGTGTTCCTGTGCTATAAAAATTCATAGGGTAGATATTTGCTGCCCTGAGCCAAATGTTAAAAGTACTTGCATATTTCAGAAGGCTGCCAAGCTGTTGGAAGTTTCCCTTCCTCTGTTATATGACTTGTATGCATAGAGGGACAGGGGAACATGACTCTTTTCTGGTGTTCAGGCCTAACAGTCTTACAAGTTGATCTGTGCTTGCCTTTTGTCTCTTTGGGCTTGACCTACAACTGACTTCCACTGTAAGGAGTGTTTCTGCAGAAAGAGTGGAGCTATCTCATCTGCCACAGTCCTAAAATAATAGAGTGGATGAAGGATAGACCTCTTACACCATCCATATTCCAGAACTACCAATTGTGCTGTTCTTCCTCTGCACCTGAAACACTACAGTGCTTGCTGAGAAGTGGGGCTGCAGCAGCTGAAGAAAGGTAGCCACGGATGAAGCAAAAGCAGAGGAAGTGTTTACTATCTGTTGGCATGTCTCAACACCTTGACCAAGACCTTTTTACTCATATTGGGCTGATCTACGCATATCCCTTTGGAAAGATGCATGGAAGTATTCTTAATAAGAGAACTTTATGTCTTCATTAGACATCATCTTTTCCTTCTCCACTTCTAGCTAGAGCTATGTAAGTAGCACAGGATAACTTCCCTCATATAAAGCTTTCTTGTCAGGCTGCTCCTGGCATCCAGAGGCCTGTGTTAGAAGAAGCACTGTTGTGGCTGCTGCTTGCTATAGCAACATCTCTCACTTGGCAAAAGGCTGGTTTGGAATCTGAACAGCACAAAGGAGTGGTTTAGATGTACATGTTCGCTCCAGAGAAAAATTTATGTATAGATAAAACTATACAAATGTATTTTTATATGTCACTTATGTGATCCATTTCACCATCCTCCAGCATACATAATCCCAGTAATGTTAAAGGTTTAGAACCATGGAATCATTGGGCCAGAGAAGACTTTCAAGTTCATCAAGTCCAACCTTTGAACACCACCCTGCTAACTAAACCATAGTACTAAGTCCCATGTCCAGTTGTTTCTTGAACACTTCCAAAGATGGTGACTCCACCACCTCCCTAGGCAGCCCATTCCAATGCTTAACCAGCCTTTCAGTGAAAAAATTCTTCTAATGTCCAACCTGAATCTCACCTGGAGCAGCTTGAAGCCATTTCCTCCGTGCTGTCACTCATTGCCTGTGAGAAGAAACTGACACCCATCTTGCTCCAACCTCCTTTCACATAGTTGTAGAGAGCGCTAAGATCTCTGAGCCTCCTCCAGGATAAACAACCTCAGCTTCCTTGGCTGCTCCTCATATGACTTACTCTTTAGACCCTTCACCAGCTTTGTTGCCCTTCTCTGAAAAAGCTCCAGCACCTCAATGTCTTTCTTCTTGTAAGTGGCCCAGAATTGGACACAGCACTCAAAGTGTGGCCTCACCAGTGCCGAGTACAGAGGGACAATCACTGCCCTGGTCCTGCTGGCCACACTATTTTTGATACCTGCCAGGATGGCCTTCTTGGCTGTCTGGACACACTGCTGTCTCAAGTGCAGCAGCTGTTGACCAGCACTCCCAGGTCCTTTTCTGCTGGACTGCTTTCCAGTTGCTCTTCAAGACTGTAGAGCTGCCTGGGGCTGTTGTAATCCAAGTTCAGGACACAGCACTTCACCTTATTGAACCTCATACAGGTGGCCTTGGCCCATGTATCCAGCCTCTTTGGATCCCTCTACAGCACCTTTCTACCTTCCAGACCATCAATGCTTCCACCCAACTTAGTGTTGTCTGTGAACTTACTCTATCCCCTCATTCCAATCATCAATAGAGGAATTAAATAGGACTGGCCCCAGTACTGAGCCATGGGGAACAGCACCAGTGACTGGCCACCACCTGGATGTAGCACCATTCATCACCACTCTCCAGGCCTGGTCAATCAGACAGTTTTTAACCCAGCAAACAATCACCTGCCCAAGCTTCTCTGGAAGAATGCTGTGGGAAACGGAATCAGCAGCTTTGCTGAAGTCCAGGTAGACTACATCTACAGCCATTCCCTCATCCATTAGGTGGGTCACCTAGTCTTAAAAGGAGATCAGGTTGGTCAAGCAGGACCTGCCTTTCATAAACCCATACTGACTGGGCCTGATCCCCTGGTTATCCTTTATGTGTCACATGATGGCACTCAAGATAATCTGTTCCATAATCTTTCCCAGCACCAAAGTTGGGCTGACAGGCTTATAGTTCCCTAGACCCTCCAGTCCTTCTTGTAGATGCTACATCACACTGGCCAACCTCCAGTCATCTGGTACCTCCCTGGTTAACCAGGACTGATCATAAATGACGGAGAGTGGCTTGGAGAGCTCTTCCACCAGCTCCCTCAGCACCTTCAGGTCTCACCATTTGGCCTCATAGACTTGTGCATGTTCAAGTGGCACAGCAGGTCAGTAACTACCTCCTCCTGGATTGCAGAACCTCTGCTCTGCTCCCAGTCCCTGTCTATCAGCTCAGGGTGCCAGTTGACCTGAGGATAACTGTTCTTCGTGTTGAAGACTAAGGCAAAGGCAGCATTAAGTGCCTGGGCCTTTTGCTCATCCTTGGTTACAGTGCTCCCTCCACATCCAATAAAGGATGGAGATTTTCCTTGGCCCGTTTTTTGTTTTTAATGTATTTATGAAAACACTTTTGGTTATCTTTCACAGCAGTAGCCATACTGAGTTCTAGCTGAACTTTCACCTAATTTTCACTTTATATGACCTAACAACATTCTTGTATTCTTCCTGATTTGCCTCCCCCTTCTTCCAAAGGTTATAAACTCTCTTTTTTGCCCTGTAATCCAGCAAAAGCTCCCTGTTCAGCCACGCTGGTGGTCTTCCCTTGCCTGTCAGCACATAGCGATGGGCTGCTCCTGCACCTTTGGGTTTCATTCTTAAAGTATGAAAGTATGTCCAGTCTTCTTGGATTTTTTTTTTTTTTTTAAGGGCTATTTTCCAAAGGACTCTCTGAACCAGTGTCCTGGACAGGCTCAAGTCCTCCCCCCAGAAGTCCAAGGCAGAAGTTTTGTTGATTGCCTTCCTTAGTTCACTGAGAATTGAAAACTCTTATTGTTTCATGGTCACTACCCAAGACAACCTTCAACCACCACATCTCCCACCAGCCCTTCTGTGTTCAGAAACAGCATGTCTATCAGAGCACTGCCAACATTTAAGAGGAGGTCCCAGCATCACTGCTGTTTCAGTTTAAAAGAAACTGAGATGTCTGTCTGGACTAGGAAGGGGGCCTCTTCCCAAAAACCATGACAACCTTTGAAATTAACAGACTTTAATCAGAAAATGGTAGAAAAGGATAACAGTTCTTTACTACAAATATATATATATATGCATGTATATGTGTATGTATATGTATATATATATATGTATTTAAAACAAAAAAACAAAACAAAGAGATGCTGGTTCCAAAAAAACCCTCACGTGGGAATGTCAGCCACAAGGGACAGGCTGAAACGTTTCCCATGGGCAGTGAAAAGACACTCTCCTCATCCTTTGTCGGAAAGCGTTGAGGGGGGTGTGGGTGTGTGTGTGGGGGGTAGCAACTCCTCTGCAGGTGGTGTCGGCCCTCAAAGTCTGTAGCAAATCCAGGTAGTGGTCACTGCTCTCCCTCTCTTCGAAGAACGGCACAGAGACGTACGGAGGTGGGGGGCTGAGCCAAGGGAGCTCCCTCCAAGTGCTTGCACCAGCCCAGCAAATGGTGGCTGGCACCCACACAGCAGCTGGAGGAGAGAAGTGTGGCAAAAAAACCAGAAAAAACTCTCTCCCCTCGCCCCACCTCCCCCAGTCCTCCCTAGCCATTAAGCTGGAATGCAAAGCTATCAGTCATCCTTTTGTTAGCTGGTTCTAGGAGCAGGTAGTGGGGGTGGTGGGCTTCAGCTCCCAAACCTCTGTGTTGGTAAGGGAGAGAAAAAAATCCATGAAAGATTTTGAAACTATAACAACTACTCACATCCACCACTCCCAGTCAGTAGTGGAAATCCTATTGACATCAGTCAATGCACAAATGCCATTTGTTACTGAAGTCACACAAAAGTAAGAAAAAGCAATTCCCTTAGGACCCCTAACTTGGCAATTGATAAAAACCACCCAGATTTGGGTTACACAATATTAATTCTGGATGGAAGGTTTCCCCATTGAGGATCTCTTGCAATGATTGTTACTGAAACCCATTGCAGGATGATATATCATGAGATTCAGATGAAATTCTGTGAAGGGTTCCCACACGTCCAATCTATACATATTAAAATTCTGGACAATTAGGAACTGGATTGCTTAATTAACTCACCCAGAACATGTTTATCACTGTTCTAGTGTACTGCTATTCCAAACTGTCAACAACACCAAGCTTACTGTGCTGTAAACTGGCTAGAAAAGAGAGATTGACCATGGTATGTCCTGCAAAGTGTTGCAAAGTATTCCAGGCTGCATCTCTTCTGCCCTGATGTTTTCAAGGTGCGTGCTTTGAAGGAAATGCTAAAAATCTCTGTAGCTAACCAAGAAGGGAAAGGATAGCTTGGTTTCCACTGCAAGAACTCTAGACAGACTTTAACCCCAGCTTCAATTATAAAATTCTCAGATAAAAAGAGACATTCTGTCTCCTTATTTATGCTTACCTGAAAGCTGATCTAGTGATCTTTCCAGGTTTCATCAGAGTCCAATAGCCTGTGTTTCACGCTTCACCTCAGTTATTAAGGGCTTCCAGTTACGAGATAAAAAAGATAATTGTACAGCACTAAATTTAGCATTAGTTACTTGAGGAAAATGTCTAAGAGCATCACTTTTAAGCCAAGAATATTTGTCTACCTTAGGAATGCTTCACATTGCTGTTTAGCACCGTGTGTGAGAGATGTAGTAAAATATTGGAGCTTGTGTTACTGTGCAGTTCTGCAATGTGTGCATGATCAGTGTCGTTTCTTCAGGCTCCTCTGAGTAGGAGCGATTCATCTCTAGGAGGCTAATTTCTTACAGTTGAGTGCAAGATTTTAATAAATAGACCCAAAAGTGAAGTGCCCTTTTGAACAGCCCTCATATCAGCAGGTAATATCAGTAATTTAGGAAACTCAAACCATTCGCCATTCCATCCAATGTATTATGATCAGTACAGGATTTATTTATTTATTTTTAATACATTGTAAGTTATCTCTTGTCCTAATTAAGACGTTACAACACCACTGAGATTTTAACCCCCAAATGCTGAAGATAAATTATTTGGAGGACAAGTAGTCAAAATACTGAATAAAAATACATTTTTGATTGATCAGTTTACAAGTAATTGGCACCAGTGAGAACAAAGTGTTTTCTACAATAACAGATGATGAGCCATCCTCTCCTGAAGACCTGGAGAGAGGACTTTGAAGAGGTAAAAAACAGCTACAGAAAGATTCCCTTACAGATAACCTTTTCTCTTCTCCCATAAATGCATTTCCCCTAACCCTTCTTGTTGAAGACTTGCTGAGTACTCCAGCTTCTGTAGCTGTAGGGATGTCTCTTCAGTCATGCTGTAACATGAACCCATATAATACTCTCATAATTGCTTGCTACCTCAAAGCATAGCAGAAAGCGGATGAAACTATCCCCAGCCCTGTGGGTTGCTGAGGGTCCAAGCAACCCGTCTAAAAGTGTTTGCCTTTGCTGACCCAGATAAAATGCTCCTATGGCTAGGAATAGGATTTGATGACCTGTAAGATAATCTATCCCACCCAAAAGCAGTGAGACCCAACTCAAGTGGTCTCCAGGAGACAAGTTTTCTTGACATTGCTTCCTAGGATATATGGATTTGATTTCTTCTAACTTGAAGTGCTATCTGATGGGGGAGAGGTAGGAGTATGTATTGTAGAAAGTCTAATAATTGAGAAATAAGAAAAAAGAAAGCACAACTACAAAAACACTACCTCTGTAGATCTTGTAATGAAACTGCCTTGTCATGGGCAAAACTCTTGAAAATAACAATGAAAAGAATAGGCATTGTTTGAAGCTATTATTTGAAAATCATCTAAATTTTTAAAGGTTAATTACTGTAATTTACCCATCATGATTATTAAAAAGGGTTACACATGAACAATAAACATAAGAGTTCAATCTATTTTATTTCCACAGTTGATTCATCCTCATCTGATTAGCTTTTTATGACCATCTAATTGATTTGTAAAATTCTGTCCAGTACAGATGGGCTACTGTTCATGACTACTTTCATAACATTTATATTATTGTTGTTCTGATTTTTATTCAAGGCCAAAGAGAGGGGAATATAAGAGCATGATGTTCACCTAAACATAACAATGACGTTAAATTTCTATTTGGCACTGAGACAAGAATAGATTTCTGAAGACAATCTACTATGAATACAAATAAGTTGTTTATACATAAATATAATAAAATTTTTTACTTAATTATGACCTATTTTACCAGTTCTACCATATGTTCTGTTATAAAGTTTTGTAGCAACAGCCAGGCTAAATCAATTGTCACAAACTCATTTGGCTCATAACTAGAATTATACACCTACTAGCAATTGTGAGAGAATAAAAGCCATGCCTCTGTAGCCTGTTTTATGATAATTTTTGTAAGTCTATAATCAATAGTCTCTTATACAGCTGTGCATGCATGTGCTACATTATTTTATACTCAGTTTATACATAGAGAATTTTGCATTTGATGGAAACCGTCACTCCCCTTTCAGTAGTGAAGACCAATGGAGGCTGGCTAGCTGCTTCCCACCAAAGGCTCTGGTCTCTTGCTGATAACACAAAGCATGAGCAAGTCTTTACCAAGGACTGGTCTGTAAACCTAGCTCTTGCTGGGGTTTATTTCTGAGTCTTCTGGCTATATAGGAAGTAGTTTGAAGAACCTGCACTGTAGTTGTCTTTACACATAAAAATTGTTGTCAACACCAGACCCTGAATCATCCAAATCGTTCAAAGAACGAAGAAAGTGCCATCAATTACCTAGTACTCCAACCTCTTCTTTATGTAGCTGGAGCTTCATGCAGTGAGACCCAAGTTGTATATGTATATATATATATATATATACACATACCTGTGTATGTGTGTTTATACATACCTGTGTGTACATCAGCAAGAAAACAAGGTGTCCGCAGAGTTATTATAGTAATGAGAGGTATGCTTTCATGCCAGCAATTCTGTACACATCATACCATAGATGTTTGCTTAAGCATGCCAACTGTTTTGCTTGACCATCTCACAGGGAATTAATTTTATGATCAGTCACAGCAGCCACCATTAATAAATCTGAAAAAAACTAGCAAGGCGTTTCACTAACCAGACACTTCTCAGGCCGAGAAGGTGCACAGTATCAAACAAGCTCAAATCCTGAACGAGAGCTTTTGAATAAAAGTTGTGAAAGAAAGAAAATAGATGGATTGTTGCCTCCATGTATGCATTAATTTTTCAGAATTTGTTGTCACCAAGATGGGATAGGAGGCAGGAAGAGCCTTCTGTTTAATACAGACTAAACTACCATTGTGGGAAGGCAGCCTGTTCAGATTACATAGCTAAGCAGATTCTATTGCCTGTAACTTCAGCTCTAGGGTGCAACATCACACTTGCTGAATTATCTACCACAGTTTAACAGGAGACAGCACAGGAATTCCCCAGTGCAGCAGAAAACCTTCACTGGCATGTTGCAATGGCTTATAAAAAAAACCCATTTCTTACATTGTGGGCATGAGAGACATTCTCCTCTCACATTCACAATTCTTCATTAATATATGTCCCAAACAGCAAAGGAGGAAAAGCACTGCAAAATGGAAAGCATCTGAAAATCAGTATGTTAAAAGTTGCTCTTTACCCATGTAGAAACAGTGTTGATAGACCCTTCAGCATAGTTTGAGGGAAGCCTCAGTTCCAAACTCACACTTAGCGGGAGTGCTTCATCTCTGCTTTGGTTTTACAACAACACGTATCTAGTAACAAACTGTTCTGGCCTGTGAATTCCAGTTTCATACAGGACGTGTATATGGGCTTGTCTTCTAGCTGTGCCAAAGTGTTTCACTAAGTGCCTCTAATGCAATTACAAGTCCAGCAAGAAGCAAAGAGAAAAAATAGATATAACAAAGGTGAAAAGCTATTTCAAATGCAATTTGAAACAAGACAGAGAGTCAACAAGTGACAAAGTAAGGTTCTTCCAGGTGTTGGAGCCACAGAAAAGACACTTACCCAGCACAGACAGTTGTACAGGTAGAGGAGACCAGGGTGATACAAGATGTGCCAAAGGAGAGTGCCAGAGATTGACCTTGCAGGATGCTACACAGAAGGGTTGTTAGCACAGAGGAGATGAAAGCAAAGAAGAAGCTGTCTGACAGGAGAGGAAGGAACCAATTCTGGTTACACTCTGACAGGCTGCTGCTGCAGGTTGCACAAACACTAAGAAGTCCAAAGGTTATCAGGTCATTAAATGCATAGACAAGAGCTGTTTCTGTGCAGAAGAAAACCACACTATTAGTCCCTCAGAACCTCTCAGAAAAAGGTGTTTCTGACTCCCAGCGACACAGAGCTCCATGATTTTGCCTGCAATGCCTACAGGCTTCAGGAACCAATTTTCTCTCAAGTAATACCAATGTTGCAGCTTACAGCAAGGGTTCAGGGCTCTTGTAGGATTTACTAAGGAAAGAATTGGCTTTGCAATCTAGGTTTTTATGGAGGTTGTTAAAATCATTTTGTAACTCCACACATTTTATTAATTACAAAATATCTGTTATACCTTTTCACTTTGTTATTCATTCAAAGACTGCTTCATGGCAAGTGAATGTTTCTTGCTTGTGTCCTTCTGAGGGGAAAAAATTACTACAGCAAGATTTAGAAAAATAGGTTTAGTGGTTGCTGATCACCAAGAACCTGGCATATCTTCATTGCAAGAAAGAAACTCTGCCATCCTTCTCAACCCTATTTGTTCCCTATTTTCCCTATTACTCCAACTGCTTTGTATCTATTTTAGTCACTCCGATTCTTGACAATTTAGTTATGCAATCACTGCTCCCTTTCCCCCCTGCTCTCCCCTGCTGAGATTACCACCCTGGTCCTCCCTTTTTCTGCTGTGCTTTTGGTGGTCTTCCCATTATTCACTGCTTGGAATATATGAAAAAGTGCACCAGGATAAGGGAAGTCCTTGGACTTCAGCCTGTGGGTCTATATAACAATGACATGCTAGTCTCTGTTTTAAAGCAACACACTCTGGCCTCGTGAGGGGTTCTACAGTTGAAAAAAAAAGTCAGCAAAGGCCTGAAAGACAAGCAGGTAGAAGCACTGATAAGCAGAGAATTCAAACAGACTCAAATACAAACTTCTGCATTCTGGGAGAAAATGTGTTATGGGAGAAGTAGATTCTCATGGTTACAGTTCTCTGTTGAGATTTAGCAGGGACTGGTCCAGTGCTTTCCATATCCGCAAGTTACTGGTGAAGCTTTATGTAAACTATTTGATTTTTCCATGCTTTATCCCTCAGCTCCCTGTAAGTTAATGGGGATCATAAAGACTGTCTGTATTACAAGGTTGCTGTCATTATAGAACAAGAAATGTTCAGGATGTGTTTGGGTCCTGCACTTAAAATGGTGCTTTCACATATTGTATCTGGGACAAGAATAATCAGACTTTCTAATAAAATCCTTTCTTAGTAATGCTACAGAGTAAAGATGACTGAATTATACTGTAATCTGCTGCTACAAGACTTTAGGTAAGCTGGTTCTGCAGCTGAATCCAAACAAACACAGTTTTACAGCTGCTGGAACTAAATAAGTGCAGGTAGAGCTATACTGCAGGCAGTTTCTCCATGAAATGTTGTCACAAGCTCCTTGAACCATCAGTGCACTCCGCTTTCTGTTGCAGGTCACTGCCTGGCACAGGCTTCTTGTTCCCCTTGGCCCACCCCTGGGCCAGTCCCACCACTTGGCATCACTGCTTGGTCGCTGCCCTTCATCCAGGTGGGTCCAAAAGCAGGAACAAGACTTCAAATAAGAAATCCTTCCAAGCAACATAACAAAACTTTTGTTCTGATTTGAACCATTCAGTGTGGCTGCTTAAGAATTTATAGTTATACTGTTCCATTTTTCCCCCCAGAAAAATCAGTAAAATTTAAAAAAAACCCACAACTCATTCTTTTAGGAAGATGCAATTTCTGAAAGCATTTCTTTAAAGGAAAAGGAAATATTATACTAGGATCTTATCTTAATACTTAGCTGTCTTAAAAAAAAAGAAACAAAAACAAAACCCAGAAACATAAATGCTGTTTGTATTTGTGCTTGTTTCATGGAAATAGTGTTTTCAAATTGAAAGGAATGAAGGAGTGTGGGAAATATTGAAAAGTAATGAATCAACTTCAATCAATTTTAATTCCAGTATAAGAGAAAGTAATGCCACTTGTTGAAAACAAAGCAATCATTTCTGACAGCTAAATTTTCAAGAGACTTTTTGCTGTCTGGAGGGAGGTAAAGCTGGATGCTTCCCTGCTTCTACCTTCTCATTACTTGACTTTCAGTGCTGTTTGATATTTTCTAATGAAGTTTCTTTGTGTCCTGTGACTTCTACTTTTCTTCCCTTAAATCAGTACTCCCACACAAACAGAATTATTTTTTCCCAGTTTTAACATGAAACTTGGACTTCAGCATGGAAAAATGTATGTACCTGTTTTATAAAAATACTTTTCTTAATGAGAGATATCTTGATTTAAAAGAGTTGTTATAAAATTTGGAATGATAAGACTAGAATAAAATTAAAAATAAAGATAAGAGTGGAAAGAGCATCAAGTCCCGCTTTTGTGTAATTTTACTGGTTTTTTACAAGCTAACTTTTCTGGTCTATGTGTACTTTGTGGATGAAATAACCCAAAATCCTTATTCATCATTTATCACCCAATAATAATTTTGACTTGTTGTTGCCTAAATATTTTACTAACTGATTTTCTGCTGCAATCTGTAAGGGCTATGCCATAGATATATTAAAAATATGCCATATGGCTTTGCCATAGATATATTAAAAAGCTGAACAATTTTGCTTTTGTACTACAAAGAAAGGCAAGAGCCTACTCCTTTGGAGGAACACTGTGAGGACTCACAGCCTGCTGAAGGCTTGCAAGGAAAACACCCCAGTGGATGTTTTCCCTGGAAGGGGAGACCCACAGTGAAGAGGTTTGCCCAAGAATCCTCAGGTTGTCAACAGCAGGTCTTGGCTTTCACTCTTTCAGTCATTTATAAACAGGTTTCTCCACACATAATGGGCTCAGGTAAATTACGAAACAAACATCCAGATGACAAACAGCTTCATTCACTAACCTATTTAGCACTGAGTTTTTCCACTGCTGATTTCAGGATTTGAACTAAAGAGGAAAAATTCACTGCTCAGCAGAGCTGCCACCCTACTAACACAGGCAAGACTGTGTCTGTACCTAAAGGTTGTTTTCTTCTAGACCGTGCTGTTGTCTTTGGCGGCAGAAGGGCTTGAGAGACACATTTTCTTGTGCCTGTGCTGGAATTGTTATCAGCAATGATCAAATATATGTTCTAACTTTTATAAACAATTCTTCACATGGATGTTTTAATAATTAAAATGCATGAAACTTTTATTTATATTTGCAACATAGCTTTTCATAAGACAATTTGAAGCAAGTCACATTTTCCACCAAAAATTTAATGCTGAAAATAAGAGGTTAACAGGGTTTAATTTCAATCTAACAGGTTAACTAGGGTCTAGTATCAAACTTTCATTCCACACAACAGGGCTATTAGAAACACAGGTCTCAACGATATCCCAGCAGGTGTCAGAAACCCTGGACTTGGATGAGCGTTGGAAAATCTCTAATGTAATAGCAGTGGGAGACCCTGGAAGTTTTGAATGCGGCAGGAGATGTCAAACAAACCGCCAAAAAACAGACAAACAAACAAATAAAAAAAAAAGGGACCAAACCCCAAACCAAACAAACCACTGGGTGTACTCCACTTAAAATACGGAGTTGCAGAAGCGGATTTGACTCGGCAATTTAAAAATTCAAAAATAAATTCACTTACTATTCTTGAACAGTTACCATTATAGCTCTGCCTTTTCTACAACTTGTGTTTTACACACTTATTCAGACACATGAAGGAAAAAGCTTGATCTGTGCTTCTGTGTCCATTACTTTGGAGAGTAATTCCTTGCAGCACAGTGAAGGCAGCTGTAAGGGCTCCTTGCATCATGAAAGACCCACAGGACAGAGCCCATCTTTTGTTATGGATGTTGAGACTGACATCACTGTAAGAGAAACTTTCACAACTTTTAAAATACTTAGAAACAAGTATTTCATCTTAGATTTCACCTCTGAAGTCTGTCATTACCGGTTAACTAACAGTTCCCTCTGAAGAGAGCCCACAATGCGAAAGTATATTTTCAGGTTTCAAGAGGCTGTCAGTGTGACACCCAGTCTTCCAGGCAAATTCATTAGGCCAGAATTAAATACTTACTGTGGAGGAAAATATAGGAAGAGAAACTTCAGCCTTTGTCACCCATACTTTTGTTAACCTAGACTTTGCCAGATTTGCCGCATGTCACAACTGGTGCTTGCCGGGGCCATTGAGGCACCAGGAATGCATTTGCTTTGTGAAGTAGTTTCCGCTTGCATGTGACAAAGCAGCTAGCTGGCTAGTCAGCCCCAGTCAGTGTCTATTTATGGCAAAATGTCAAAAAAGAATGTCCTGCATTTGTGGCTCAACAATAATGAACATGGCTAAATCTGAAAATGAACAAAGAGAAGTGAACAGCTTTTTAAATCCTGAAGAACATTCGATTCTTGGTGTCCTTTTTGTTCTGATTGTTTGGGCTGAAGCCTATGAAAGGACCACCTGTTGGGCTGCCATTTTGGGATTGTGCTAAATGCAGAGATTGCATGAAAGAACACTTTCCAAAATAACCTGGTATTATTATTCACGTATTTTATAGCAAATCTGTATTCAGAACTTGCAGGAAAGTATAAGGCTTTTTTTCCTAAGTGAAATTTAAAGCTGCAAGTTCTCTATAAACACACTTACTGTGGATACATGATTTTATAGTGACAATCATGATTTTTTAAAAGGAGCTCAATTAAGCCTTTGATACAGCAATAAGTTCCTCTGTAATAGAAAACTAACCATTTGAAGTAATAAATACGAGATGAAGGAGTGATTAAGTTATAAAGGACTGAGTATCTGTGAGGATTAAATTAGCAAGGACTACTTGCATAAAATGTAACTTAAATATTTATTTTGCTCCTGGCATGAACTTGAAATTTTTTGTGAAGGCAATTATTTTTAATATCTGTGAGAATGTTCTTGGGTGTAATTTGGTTTTGCTCAAAAGACTCCAATGAATTGTGCTAAAATCTTACAAAATTCTGAAAAGGCTTACCATAAATCAGTATAAACATTTCATTTAAAAATATGAAATATATATTCATTTTCCTATGGATTTTTTTAAGAGATACTTTGTACAGTCAAGTGACAATGATTAGTTACATAATATAAGCAGAAGAAATGTTGCTTAGATTAAAAGAAGAAAGAATAATTTGTGCTTTATAAATATCAATTCATCCAACTTTGTTTTGAAGTTGAGACATTTATATAGAAACTTCCACCTGATTCCAATAAATACACCCATTAATGTATTAACACAGCAAACCTTTCTATGGCTCTCAAATAACCTCTATTTAGAGCCAATGCTAATAACATATGTTAATAAAATGTGTTTTCCAAAATATGTTTTCTTTATACACCCATGATAAATTCTGAAGTTATTTACATAATCTCCCATATATAGCCTTACTTTTTCTTAAGAATAGATGCCTGTGTAAACTTTTTGACACAGGTATTTTATTTACCAGGATGACCAATGAGCCTCTTCTGAACTTACATGTTCACCTCATTCTACACAACACACATTTCCAAAACCTTCATATGAACTTTATGTGACTTCATGATTGGAGGTGGGTTTCACAATTAATTGGAAGAATAGCAGAGAGGGATGTCTACATGAATAGCTGGATATAGTTCCATCTACTGTCACCTGTTTCAATTACAAAAGTTATAGCTAAATTCAGGTGAAAAATCTCTTGCCTTTGCTTATTTTTCATCCTCAGAAAAATAAAGGTAGTTGTACGTCTGAAAACAAGCCATAAAAAGCATTAGTGTAGGTAAAAGAGTGCTTATTTCCTAGAAACCTGCTGTATATCTTATAGTAGCAGAAATTGAGCTTAATGTATCGTTACCGCTACTTTTGAAAGTTAAAACATGGTTTTAAATATACCACAATGGGTTAAAGTGACTCTTAGAAAATAATAATTTTGCTGGTCAAACAAAATTGCTGGTCAATCAGATTTTTACATGCGTATTGAACTATATTTCCTATATTAGAAAGAATGAGATTTTCTGTGACTCAGTTCAGAGGGGGAAAATGTGAAGTGGAACAGCATACAATGCAGAAGTATAAATTAATGTCTTGATTTATTGTTCACAGTGCCATAAAGAATATGCACTACACACAGCTACTCTATTAGGGAATTATGGAAACTGAAGCTAGGAAGCAAAAATGACTTATGTCTGAATAAAAATATGTGTCTTTGGGAGAGATACAATATGTTTGGAACCCTGAGGGTTAATGAGAGGTAAGCTGGTGAAGGGGGGAGATGAGATAAGGGAAATAACAGAAGCTGAATAGATGAAAGAAGTGATTCAGTGGGGAAGCATTGTTGAACACAGCTAGTGTCAGAAACAAACTAGAAAAATGGGAACTGCCTTAACATTGGCAGGAAAATAATATTTAAAAAAAGAATTTATACCACATACTAAAAAGTAAAAGAAAATAAGAAATAATAAAAGGCTTTCAAGCTTTCTTTGGTATGCATCAATGAAAAATAGTACAAGCAAGCAAGAAAGAAAGCACTGAAATGGAATCTTTTCCAAAGGTATCTCGGGGAGATGGGCTTATTGTCCCATTCTTTTCACATCAGGAATTTAATTTTGCATTCTCTTTGTCTGTCTTGAGATATACTTGCAGTTATTCTACACTGGGTACTTTTTCGCTCTTTTCATCTACTTAGATAGTCTACACTGGCAGAGAGAGAGACAGAATGGGAGAAATCTAGCCTTGAATTAAATCATCTGGCTGTCCCCTGCCAATGTGATTCTTGAATAAAGTTTGAACTGTACTCAGTGGCATCGTCTTTCCTGAATACTAGATGGAACTGCAGTTCTTCAATTTCCCTCATTTTCTGTTCCCATTTTTAACATCTGTTTTTACAGAGAAATTATAACTATCTGTAGAATCCAGATTTCATTACACTTCTGCCACACAGGATGCAGATATACCTTACAGGACTTGATTACCTATTTACCTATACTTCACTTCAAGCAACTGTAAAAAAGAGGTACCACCTTATATTGTCCCTCTGGAAAGACCTACACTAAAATGTTATTAGCAGAACACTAAAACCCCCAAAATACTCTTTGCTTTTTAGTGCCAGGGACATTCCAGTTCCTATGTACATATACTGTTTACACCCATCCCCCACGAATTCCTAAGACAGTTTCTCTTATATTAAGCTTCCCTTTGGTGCCCATAGCAACACCATCTAGTACTGAAACGTTCCTGCAGGGTTTGCCGGAGTCCTTTCAAAACAAGATGCTGATTCTGCAGTTATTGCACACCCAGCTACTTATATCAGATTCACAGTCTGTGCCCTCGGTAGCACACAGAAGGTAATTCATCTGACCACTGACTGTCTTCGTCATCGTTAGGGATGAAACATGTTACATATGTTTCAGTTTGAGTTTTCTTCCCATTAAAACCAACTTGGGTTGGGGTTTTTTGGAGTTTACTTAGCTGTTTAAAGAAATGGAAGAAGGTGGTGGGGTTTGCAATTTGAGGTGATCCTGCTGTTTTATTTTCATTAGTCTATCTCCAAATGCATTGACACACAAATTGACCTTTGTCCTCTTTTAGGCAGCTTGGGATTCACTTTCTTATCTTGAATGTGTGAAGGCATAAAAGGTACATTTGGTTAAAAACCAGACTGGGAGAAGTTTATGGGGAGTCCCAACAGCTGGCTCCTGCAGCTCAGAAATCTTTACCAGAGCTTGTTGTGCTGGGAGCTCACCCGCCTTGGGATGCCTGGTAGGGGTCAGAGTTGAGCTGGACCTCTGACAGGAGCCACAGATGCACATGTCATGATGAAAGGGAAGGGCCTATGCAATGGCCACTGCCTCTGCCTACCTGTGTGCATTGGGATTGAGGAGGGTCTAAAACAGCTGTGTAAGCCTGTTACCTCCATGCTTCATTACTGCATTCTGGACATGCCAGCAGATCTCCAGTGGAGTGGAGAAGGCTGAGGAGGTACCCCAAAACGCGCTCAAAGTGCCCTATTCCACATCTTGAGGCTGAAAAGAAATAATGCTGCTTCCAAACACCAGAGCCATACCCATTGTCAGTACCAGTAATTTGTATGATTTTAGCTCAACAAGAAAGGAAAGGAGGAAGGTAGTGGCAATATGCACTTTGTTCATTCATTTTGAACACAGTATTTCATTTAAATTCTGTGCTGTACCATGCTGTGTGCTAGAAAATGTGCCCTAGGATATTTTTAAAGCTATGAAAGTTCAGTAAATGGAGACTTCCCTGCAGGACTCAGCTATTAAATCTTTGCTGGAAAGTGGGAGCCACGTCCATTAAAAAATTCATATTCTGGTAAGACTAATCACATCTTTGTATTACTAAAGTATGCTTGAATTCAGATGTTAATTGTGTAAATATTTGCCAGTTATACATTGTGTAGAACAAATGCCACAATTTGGCAGAGTTAAATAACGCCTTATCTCTGAAGTTATCTTGAGAACATGGAAATATTTGGGACATGTGTTCAGGGTGAAGGTGGAATATTTTGCCACAGTGAGGCAAAAATAATCCCTTCTCCTGCTATCATTTAGCCAGAAAAAAGTTCACCTGGAGTGCAGCTGCGCAGCCCCTGTGCTGTGCCTCACGGCACAGGCTGAGCTCTGCTCCCTGCTCTGAGCACGGGGTGCCTGGCCAGGCGCAGACCCTGCCTGGGGATCACACCAGCAGCACTCTGAGAAGGAGATGGATGTTGCTGGTGTATATAACATAGACATAACATTTGGGCCTTTGTACAGCAAGTGGACAAGGGATCATAAGAGCCCACTCAGCCCTGCTGGTGCTATGAGAGGTGCCTTATGTGGTGATGGCAAGGAGTCGGATGCAGGTGTGCAGCAGACTGTGCTCTGAACAGAGGAACAAGACCTGGTAAAAGGGAGAGCTTGAAACTCCTTCGGAGGACACAGGCCACAAATCACCCTTCTTTCTGTTGGCTTTAGCAGAGTCATTCTAGAGCAAGAGTAAAGCTGTACAAACGGTGTCCAGAAGTGCAGCACACACGTTTCTTCCTTGCAGCCTTCACATATACTGTAAAAAAGGTGTAATTCTAAATAACTAAGGATTTAATTCCAAGTCTAATTCTGAATTTACAGTTTGTGAAAAAAAAAATAAATAGAAAGTTCTTTAGGAGTCAAATACCCTTTTCAAATTGCAAGGAGATGTGAATGACTATTACTATTGGACAACTGTATTTTCATCTGCTGTCTTCCTTCCTACCCAGTGCTAAATTCCCCATTACCAACAATTAACTCTTTATGCAGTCATTGCTATGCTGACCTGAGAAAAATCAAGATCTCAGGAAACTTCTTTTGTTTCAAGACTGGCCACCTGCTGAGATTATCTAGCCCATGGGACAGTTTTTTGCACCATTCTGGGAATATAGCTCAGGCAAAAGAAAACAAAATTGGGGGAAGTGTCATGGGTGTTGCAGGAATGAAGGGTTACAGCAAGGAGGGAAGGATGAATTTGCAGCCCAGCTTGGATCTGGCTATATTTATTTGATCATTTATCAAGTGCTACATTAACATTTCTATACTGGACAGTCTCAGAGCACCAGGCTGGAGTTAGAAGTGGCATCCAAACACACCAAATTGGTTGGTCCCAGCTGGCACAAACAGGACTAGATTTGAGTTCCAAAAAATACAGATCAAGAATCTGGACCAGTGCATTTTTTATGAACAAAAGGGCTAGAAATATTATTTTTACAGTTGATGTATGCTGAATCTTATATTTTCATCCTGGGTGCAGTTTTTTGTTTATTTGGTTTTTGTACTCTCCTTTCTATCTTATTAGGGAGTATTTATTTAATGCAAGGGAATCCTGATGATACATAAACTTTCCAGGAGTAAAAAAAAGTTTTTGTTATGATGGGTTTTAAGTAGAAACTGCAATCTGAAAGAATTGTTTATGCTTCCTTTCTTAAGAAAACTTTTCCTGTGAAGATGTATTAATCCTGTAAAGTTAGCAAAATACCCAGTTCATACCAGCCTTCATCTTCCTTGTATTTGCTTGTTATTTAGATTTCAGAAGGGTCCAAGATCTGGGCCCCAATTCATCATTGCACTAATTTTGGTTTATGTTTGCATAAAGCTGTTGCTTTTGGATTAATTTAAATTAGTATAAAAGCTTTTCAAGGCATATGCTGACTCTTTCTGAACATCTAGAAAGTTCCTGGAAAAAATGATATTGAAACTTTTGTCAAGATAGTTTCTAATGATAATAATAAATCACTTCCAAAGCTGTCTGTGTGCATGTGAGGCAATCCTTATTTTATTTTAAAAAATGAAAAAGAAAAGAAGATAAGAAAAATTACCAAGTGCAAGAATTACTGTGTAACTCAGGACTGTCGGGTTTCTCTCACTGCTAAATCTTGTCCCAGTTCTTAATCCAAACTGGTAGTCTGTGTTTCTTGCAGCGAAGATCCTAGCCTTCCCTCTGAAAAACTGTTTTGCTACCTGTAGGTGCTACCAAGAGGAAGTCTGGGCCTGTGCCCAGCTATCGTTAGCTTTAAAAAATTCTCTCTGCTGATAGTCAGAATCAATATTTACCAAGTCAAGAAATGCCATTCCTCTGAACGCTCCGTATGCTTGTACCCAGTTATAACCCATCCCTTTGTTACCATTTTACTTTGCTGAACAAACACAGATTCTTTTCTTAAAATTATGAAAAATCAAAATCATTGATAGTAGAAGTTATTTATAACAAGTAAAGCAGTAATTAGATATCTGATGCACAAGTCTGAAGAATAAAGCGTAGTTAATTTAAGAGGAATTATGAGTTTCATCCCCTGAAACTATAAAAGCTACACAGATTAGTTGCTTTTAATCCCATTTAACTAAAGCTCCCCATTTCATTCTTCTAATCTTTTCTCATAAAAAAATCCTTCCAACTTCTCAGTCATGTTTTCTATCCTCCTTGGAATTTCTCTCTATTTGTCTACATATTTTGAGTATAAAGAGGGGCCCAGGGTGAATGCAGGATTCTTGGAGGGACTTCGTCACCATTGTGCTAAATCCGTAATTAAAAAGGGTTAAAGTTAATATATTTAAGCTACAACAGCAAAACCACTTGATCACACATGACAACAGAAGTATTTATAATTATAGTGATTGTCTTACCTCTCAAATGGTCAGACTTAGAGTGTTTAATCTGTACAAATTTCTTCTCTATAATGAAGATTTTAAGGACATTTCCAAGACAGTGAAAATTTTGCTTCAATTGTGGAAAAAGAGTTATTTTTAAAGGGTTTTAAAATCTTATACCCTGGTGATTTTGGTCTGCAAAAACAATCTCTTATCCACTTTAACACTGATCTTTCTATCTTGATATAGCAGGACCGGTACCTTACACCAGTACCCTCCATATGCAGCCACAGAGCAGGCAGGACGATGCACAGTAGCAACAACAGCTGCAAATAACATTTTCAAAACCTTTTTGTGTACTTTAACTAAAACGCTTAAATAACACAGTGGAGATGAGGAAAACTCACATGTTCAATCTGTCAAGCATTAACTGAATGCAAATAGAATTTGCCTGTTTGAATTTATTATTCAAATATTCCCCAAACTATGCTAAAAAACCCCCAGCTGCATACAGGAGCCCCAAGGCTATTGACTGCAAGGATGTACTATTAAACTCTGAGACACCAGATACATTTACACAACCATAATCTATTTGGTTTATTACTTTTCTGACCTATAAGCAATAATAATTCTAAATTCTAGAACAACATCAGTGCCACAGATGGGCATGAACACAATGCCATGGAACCCCTCTCATGCACTGGGACCCCAAAAGAATAATGACAGTTCCCACCTTACAAAAAGTCTCTGATCTGAAAGGCTTCCCCCTGGCAGAAGTTCTCAGTACTTTGTATTGTCAGACTCACAGGCATAGAGTTCAGGAAGTTTGAGGTTTGTTTTTGGTTTTTGTTCTCAACCAGTGATGCTATGGAATTAATCCAAATCAGCTAACTTGTGTTCTCTCCAAAGACTAATTTAGTGGTACAAAGCATACATGCATGAGTACCTTACCCCACCCAGACACACCTGCACAATTATACGCACACACACACATTTACATGAGGAGATTAACTGCATCTAAAAATTAATTACTTATCTGTATGCACACACGTGTTATTAAGATTTATGAAGATTATGCATAGATTTAGCTACAGGTTCTCCTTAGGTTTCTGAAAATGTGAATCAAAGTATGATCTTGATGCTTTTCATCCCTCTGCTCTCTACCCGCAGACCATGAGCATGCCATGTTCGTTTGTATACGATATAGACAGGTGTCAGGGGAAAATGTATATAGACACATTTATCTATTAGTCTGTATATGACCATCATGCATTATTTATAAAACGACTTTATTGCATATACAAACAATAATTATTCTAAACATGCAATTATATATCCATATTTGTATGTCTATATAGATTTTTTGTCCTTAATGGAAAACTTGAACTGCAAGCAGCCATGTCAGAACTCAGATGGTTAACATTCACTTCTTGCTGTTTTATTGCATATTACTGTGCGCTCCTGAGCAGCAGGAGCAGATTCAGGCAATTACAATCAAGTCAGGGCACACGCCGTGGCTGAGCAACACGATCATGATGAGGATACTGATGAGGCACTTATCGAAAACCCCACATCATCCACACTCATCAGCCACAACATGTCACCCCAAATGAGGCATCAGCTGCCTTCAAATGGCTCATTGCACACTGTTTACAGCTTTCTTTGGACCCACTTTTGATTTTGCGGTCAGGACTTAGTTCAAACAGCAGCTGACTGGCACTGGCAAGCCCCGCGATACAGAAGAGCCGACTTCCCGGGAGTCAGAAGTGTTTTGACACGGGGCCTGACCAACGGAGAGGAAAGGTCCCGCTTCAGCACCCCCCCAAACATCAGTCCCTCTGAGAGGGGGAGAATGAGTTATTTCGGAAGAGTTTGAAATCAGGAGAGGAGGGGCAGGGTGAGAGAGGGGGAAAGCAAATAAACAACACCCCCACAGCACTTTCTGGTATATTTTATTTCCTAACCTCCATCTTAACAAGCAGCTACCAAAAGCAAATCTGATAGAAACACTTTGGACCAGATCCCTCTCATTTCTGGGACCTCTTGAGTCACTTTGAAGGTGTAAAAAGGCCCTTAAAGTGGGGGCACAAGTCATGGGTTCTCTATTCAGAGCTGTCTTTGTGTTGGACTTGCACTAAGCTGTGCAGAAAACTTTTCCTGAGCTGCAAACCCTTACTTACTGGGATTCAGGAAGACATTTCTTTCTTATTTATTTATTTCTCCATAAAGCAAACAAGAAAGAATGAGCAAATAAGGGTGAGAACACATGAATGATTCCTGGCTATCAGCCCTCTCCCCTTACCTGAGGGTAAGGGATGGCACAAAAAAGGAATAACTCCAAACAAGAAAGACAGAGAGAAACTCCCTCTGGAACAACTAATGGGCACTCGAAAAAGGGGTTTAGAGACTCACTGGAATAGCAAAGACAATGTCCAGACTCTTGCCTAAATCAAGTGGAGTGAGAGCCCTGAGCCAAAGATTGGTTACTTCCACAGAACATCACCCTGGGCTGAACTGGAGCTGAGAGCGTTTCTCCTGCCACTACTGCCTAGAAACAGATATTTCCATAGTACGGCTTAGAACTAATTTGTTTTGGCAAATATAGATTTTTCTGATGAAAAAGTGCTGCGTCATGGAGTCGCTGACACCCTGCCAAAGAAAGGTGAAAGGACCTTAGGGTGAATAGAAATCTAGTCCTTGAACTGAAGATGTTAGCTGATGAAAACGAATATTAATCAATTATTGTCAGTTCGTATCAGTTTATGTGAGAAACTGGAAAAAATGAAGCCATTTTACTTTATCCCTCTTTCTTTTTAATCTCATAATATCTCATGAAATTACTTTTTTCATTTAAGACAAAAATCAAAATCCCTGGATAGTTACCAATATACCAGTTTAAAACCTTATTTTACAAATAGACAAGTTTATGAACTGAAATGTGAGGTTATTCACCTGATCTTCCAGGACATCTTAGGCCTGTAAAGTAAATAATTAGACAATAGGTTCTCTTCTGATTTTTCAATTAAAGTGTAGAAATATATATATATATATATATATATATATATATATATATATATAGTTACTTTTATGGTTACTGTCTGCACCGTCTAGCTCAATAGTTCTGAAATTCTAGAAGGCAGCACGTTCCCTCTGGATGCCAAATTGTAACAGCATATTTCATCATGAAAATATTTGAAACAACCAAAAAAGTATCTGTGGAGGTTTTCCTACATTTGTATATATATTTGAGGGCTTTTCTTCTTGCTGCTTTCATTTCTACTCTGTGCTGCTCGACGTTTTTCTCTCTTAGGGACAGAGTCTTCCTGCTGTTTACAAAGATTTTATTTACTGTTGAATAGAGGAAAAATATTTTCCAAAAAGACAAAATAGATGGCCCGAGGAGAGACGGAGAATAATCTGTACAATCCGTTTATCAGTCTTATTTACCCCCCCACCCCGAGTTAGCAAATGTCCTACACAAGTCCTAAACCTATTAATATCCTCAGAATAGCTTTAATTTATTGTTAGGACTCCTGTCATGCTATCTTCTCTGTGCTGCTCAGCAATACGAGCAGGAGGAGGAGGATGTAAGGAGTGTGCGTGCGTTAGGATTGCGCAGCATAAAATCCCTGAAAACTGCTTGACCGAAATAAAATTGAGCTGTTCGGCACAGCGCTGCAAAGACACGAAACTGTGTGAATGAGGCTAGATAAGAACTGAAGCACCGGTGGCAGAGCATCCTAATTACAAACCTGTGGTGCAGGCGGAATAATGGACAGAGTGGCAGCTCTTGTAGCTGTGTAAAAAGGAGTGGAAGTTTGCATTTTTGTTGCTGTATCGTGAATTGAAGGAGGGGGAGGGGAGGGAGAGACTCTGTGTGTGTGTGTAAAGAACTGTTTTTGGGTCATCATCTTACGCTCTTTGTGATGCACATTCTAATTTAGGCAAAAGGGATGCATCTTTCAAATGCAGATCATGTTTGCATTAGAAGAGCAATGAGAACACTTGTCACTTTCAGAACATTTATGTGCTAGAAGTACTGTTAGCAGAAGAGCAGTTTAGATAAATTCAAGACTTTTTTTTGCTGATCACAAACATTAAGCTTCACACCTGAAACCCTCAACCCCCTGCTGTGCTCTAATCCTAGCACCATTCACCCTTAGAGACTCAAAGTGCTGTGCCACTGCTCTCAAACATTTGATTGCCCTTACTTTGAATGCCACCACCTGCAAAAATGCCTTTTTATTCCCTTTGAGCCTCTTGAGAAGGAAGTAAAAATGATAATTCATGACAAACATTAATTAATTGTTTACAAGATGATCTTTTCTTTTTCTAACTTCTGTTCAGCAGACATGTTGAGCTGCAAGACTCCACGCTTGATGCCAGAGCTTGTCAAGAGGTCTGCATTGTTGTTTATCACTCAGGCATAGGATAGACTGCAGGTCATTGTTTCTGCAGTTCAAGTAGGACTGTCTAGCTCTTGTTTGAAGAATGGAAGTGCCATGCATGAGTTACTCAGTACAAAAGAACTACCGGTTCTAAGAAGGAACAGGGATTTAGCTTCTAATGCAGAGTAAATAAACATTTTTCACCATCTCTTGCTCCATGTGATTTTGGAAAGGTCAAGAGGTGCCATTACAGTATTTTAAAAGCTTCAAATTGTGTTTAACTAACGTATCGCTAAACTCGGAGAAATCTTATCACAATTTAGGAACCTATTGTCGTTGTTTTAGTTCTCGAATTCATCAGGGGAAGACATATTTTGAACGGAATGTGCTGTTGTTATGAAGGCTGAGGTCACTCGAGGCTTGGACATAGTTCTCCCCCAAGGTAAAGAATAAAACCTCTTTCCCACCCCCGCCCCCCCCCCAGCAATGCAAATTGGATTTAACTGAGTCCTTAAATTCAAGAATTAAATCTACCAAAGTTGTTACACAGTTCTTATAACTGACAAAGTATCCCAATGACAGAATAAAAGAGAAAAATACTGTCAAATTTAAAGCAATGCCACTGAAACATTGAAACCTGAGCAGCAATATTTTTCTCCCTAAATAATGCTTATGCTGTTAAAGGTGAGCCGACAGGTTTGCAGAGGAACTGAGCTGCCACAACCTGGCTGAAGTCATTAGAAACTGTGGTGACCAGCATCTTTACAGATCAGACTTTTTATTTACTCATATACATATATTTAATATACACAAACATAGGTTTATTTACACATAGGTAAGTAGACATGTCTTGGAAATGTTGCTCTATTCCAATAACTTTAAACCACGTCAAAAGTCTGCTAAAAAGGTAAAGAGAGTGAAATATCTTACTTGTAGGAAGCGTACAGTAATACAGCTTCTCGCTTAACTCTGGTTTCCACATTCCAAGTTCGGAGCCCTTAGATCATGGTTGCAAGGCTAAAAATCAATGTTATATTTTCTGAGTCAATACTAAGGGTTGCACTTAACAGACGTGGAGACTAATAAGGTATGCAGAAGGAGTAAAAGCAGTGCACAAAAAATTCAGGCCTTCATCTTGGCGACGATCCAGCACAACGATGTTTCAACCAGATTTGAAAAAAAAAATAAAAAAAAATCAATAACATCTGTGGTATAATGGTTAATTAAAGAAGCTCTTCAGCAAAGCTCAAGATGAGAGGCTCGGCCTGAAATTCAGACAGCTGAAGCTTGATTATCAGGAAAGAATGCTTTTTTAGCTGTGAGTGGATAGGCCAAAAGCTGCAATGTGTGGAAATGGGGGGGAAATTTCTTTTATTTCAACTTTCTTTAAGTAATGCACACATTGTTCTCACCTGCATTAGGAGCTGTTCAGAGCAAAAGCCTCTTTATATATATCTATGTACATATAATTTGCTCCCTCTGGAATCTATAGATTTAAAAAACCATCAAAGATAAGCAGGTTGGCTGCCTATTCTTAATTCACAAATTCTCCACTTTTCCATCCCACTCCCAGCCCCTGCTGCTGTGCCTTGTGTACAAAATCCACCTCTTGGCAGATCCCTTCAGCTACATTCTCTACTGATTTAGTTTAATTTTAAAGACCTGAGCCTTTTCAAGGTCAATCCTGAAAGAAATGAATCAAAGTTCGAATATTAAAACATGGTATCTGCAGTAAGCAGATAATTCTACCATCAACTTCTGCATCTTTCTATTCTCCTCTTTTGTCACCTCTATCTGAAATACATACGCACAGATTTACAGCCAGAAGGGACTATCTTAATCCAACCCTTGTACGACACCGAACAGAGGTTTCCAGCTAGTAATTCCTGTGCATTGTCTTAGAGAATCTATTGTTTAGAGATTTCAAATGGCAGAAAAACTACTCCATCTCTTGGCAAGTTTTTCTGAAAGTTAATTAGCATTATCATAAAACCACTTTATTTTTAGTCTGAATTTTTTCTACCTACTTGTGTCTCAGTCTGCAAAGTTCAAGAGCCCTGGGCTATCAGAAATGATTGCTCTGTAGAAATTACAGAACATGGTCATGCCTGGTCTCCACCGTCTTCTCACAAACTGGAAGAGATGGTACCACCTTACGCTTATAGACAGACTTTCTTAGTGTAGACAGATTTCCCAGATTTTTCTTGTAACTCCATCCTAAGTTAGGGTCCTTCTCAAGGGCAAATAGAAAAAAAACCCTCTTCTTCCAGTAGCAATCTCACTAACACTTAATATCAGGGCCCTGCCTTCTACTTAGTAATTCCCCCTTGATCCACCCAAAAACTTCCCAATTGCCAATTCCCACACTAAGAGCTTAACTATTTTAACTCTAATGATATCAACCCTTTTCTCCAAAATGCATGTCCCTTCCTTAAAAATAAAAGCAACATTCCTTCTTTTAGAAGTTGAAAATACCTTGCATTTGACCACATTGTATCAAATCTTGTTGGAGTACAGTTCTGTAAATATAACAATTCTTTCCTTTTCCAATGCTAAGCAAAACATCTCCTGCATATTGCAGCCATCAGGAATGGCATTTTCTATTTTCCAGGAAATTAAAAAATGCTATTCAAACAGATGACAAATATTATTTAAGTTAGCCAGCAAATGAAGTTTCAGGAAGAAACATTCTTCTGGTTAAAAATGATTTCTTTAAATAATTTAAACATTTGATTCAAATTTTTATTTTAAACTAACATTGTGTCTATTTACATATTGCTTCTTAAAATGCACATAAAATTAATTACCGAAACCTGTTCCAAAATGTTAAAACAAGTTGTTTCAACACTAGCACAGTGTTGCTTTCCTTTTTCCTGGGTGCAATCTCTTGAAAGTGTTACTTTTTCCATGCTTTATATATCTAAGGGAAAAAATGCTGCTCATTAAAGAAGATTATAATAAATGAGTTTAACTCATACTAATGAGAATCTAAGCAGGCAGGTCTTTCTTTTTGACCTTTAAGGCACAAAGTAACAGTAAAAATAAAATCAGAAGTTTTGAGAACTCAGAATTTTCAGGGCAGGGCTTCCTGGAGCAGTCAGGTTCCGTTGACTTACACATTCATTTAAATCGATGTTAGCTTTGCAACTGTTTTCAAAGGGAGCAGACCTAAGTCAAGACAGTGAAAAGTAAAATTCTGTCCCCTCAAACTTTCTGTCAGAATTCTTCACATTCCTTTTGAGTTCAAGTGGAATTTTCCTCAGCAAACAGCATACCCCATGCAAAGATCTCTTATGTCATCAGCACTGAAGAAATGAAAACATCAGCAAGTACATATTTGGAAAGATAACTGCATTCACAGTCAAGACCAAAGGCGACAAATATCATTAAAACATAGCTGCACCTGATTTAGCCATGTCAGATGATGTCCATCAGTGCATTTTGTTCTATGTGCCAAACATACTTTAGTATGCAAATTTTTCCTGATTAACTTTTGTTTGATACACATATATGACATCCAAGAAACATGTATTAATATTTTTTTTTAGGACAAGAAGTGCCCCATGCCCTCAAGACATTGCAAAGCATCATGCTGACTCTCCTCTGCCATCATTACAAGCTCCTGCAGGCACTGGACCAATTCCAGTTGCCCTGTCTCACACAAGGTGAGAAGTGCACTGACAAAGCCTCCTTGTTCTCACACAGCATCCAAAAGAGCCAAACACTCCATTAATAAAATAGTCCTGCCTTGTAGACCTCCTCACATGAATTGACAGCTCTCCACTCTCCAGCATCCCTCAGTGAGATCCCTTGCAAGGGTCCCCTGAACAGGCAGTCTGCCAAGAGATGACACACTGAAATGGTGCCATTTTTAAACCCAGCTTTAATAACAATCTGGCATTCAGCTAGGTCCATCAGCCCTACTTCCCGCAGTTCCATTTAGGTAATCAAGTAATTCATTATTATTTGGCATGTGTTGTGCATATTCATTGTTTCAGGGAGAATTCCTCCCAAAGAGGACCAGGGCCCTTAGCGAGATGAATGGTGGCTATTAGGGCAGCAAGAGCAGGCAATGGGGCATTGGACTGAGGATTTAAGGCAGTCACATTGGCATTGGTCTTGCCAGTAGTGCTCTCAGGATCATCTAGAAGGCCCAGGAGCCAGATATCCAGCTGAGAAGCTGAGTTGGCATGAAGTTTGTATGTCATCCACACTGAGTGATGTGTGTCAGCCTTGAACTTCCCTGACCTTTGCAGACTCTGTAACAGGACATCAACACCAAACTACCTTTTTGCTCCTTTCCCTCAGAAAGTGCCACTGGACTGTGGCATGGGATTGCTCTGCTAGGAGTACCCAGACAGTTTCATCTCTCTGGTACCTTGTAGGAGCCTCTGTGAACTCTAGAGTCCCATTTATGTCTTTCCTATGATTCCCTCCACTAGATGTCTATGTCTAGCCTGAACCTTAATAAAAGGTAATGTCTGTAAATCTTGGTCTATATGATCAGGACCTTTTTCCAGTTTTCTTAAAACCTGTTCCATTGTGAAGGTTCCTGAAATCTACTGGGCATGTAGACACCAGGTGTAGGATGTGAAAAACCTTGGACTTGAGACCAGTGTCTCAATTACTGTGTCTGCCCTGTTGGTCTAAACACAGACTGATATGATATGGAACTGGGCACAGCACCAGATTAAATACATGCAGACTTCTCATGGCATTGCTTCCAAATTGAGCTTGAGCAACCAAACTGTAACCATACTTCAAATCTGCTCATTTGAAATGTCCAGAAGTACAGAGAAAAGTTGAACTGCAGCTAAACCCTAAACTCTGTAGATACTTCAGACAACTGAGACCAAACAGGAGCTTGCAGAATGTTCTTGCATTGCTACAAACCTTAAAAAATACCAATGATATTTTTAACATATATCTGGGATGACACTTCTGGGAAAGATACTGAAATAAGAAAAGTTACTTAAGTGCCTGCTTTAGTGTATCTAGTCATAAGATTTCTAGTAATTTGTTTTCTTTGGTTTTTTGTTGGTTTCTTTTCATCCCTGTCTATCCTAGAAAGTTGTTTTATAATGTGAAGTGGCAATCTTTGAAACATGAAAAACACACACACTAGGAGACAAACAGACCACCAGTGTAATTCACATACTTTAGCCCACAAAAGAGACACCAAAAGTAGCTTTGAGTTGCTGCAGAATTGAGGTGGTCAAGTAGAAATATGAAGCTTCGTATTTAATGCCTAACTTCTCTGAGACCAAAAGTAGCTAAAAATGTGCATTGCAGTGGTTGGCCCAGCCTACAGGCAGAGACGACTCTTCTTTACTTACCATGGCCTGAGCACAGACAGGCTTGTGTTTTTTCTTCTGTCTTTAAGCTGAAGATGCCACAATAGATGGCTACATCAAAAGAGGAAACAACTGGCATGGGATGATCATGAAATTCCAAGGTGTAATAGTTTGATGTTTTCCTCTATATGCTTAGGGCAGATGTGCCAAAGGAACACTTCTGATTGAAATTAATGAAAGAGGTGAATTTCAGAATTTTACTCTGCAATTCAGCCCCTGAATTCTAAGCAGCAAAACATGTTTCAGTGTGAGATCCTCCCACACTACTTCAAACGTGCACACGTGGATATGAACACACTTCTGCAAAGCCTGAAGCAACAGAGCAGCTGGCAAAATCAAGAATTAAGACAAACTGCATTCCAAAAGAGTTCTTATTCAACAGCCCCTCCTTAAAAGTACTAAGAGCCACATGCCTCACTAATAAAAGACACCTATTTCTGCCTGTTGTTTCTGTACCTCTGTTTTGAATTTTGCAAGTTTTCATGCTTTGGTGTTTTCGAAAACATTGTATAGACTGCAGTGGAAAAATGACAGGTAAAAGCTGATAGAGGTGATAGAGTTTAGGTAAGATCTACCTGAGTCAGAGCAGCAGTCAAATAATGGATCTCTTTATAAACGAATCCAAAAAACAGGGGTTTCAGTTTGGAGTTTAGAGAATGTCTGATTCATCTATGCACTGATTCATCTATCCAGATTGACGATATCACCCCCACCACTACAGAATAAACACAAGAGGCAGATCTCTGCTATCTTTGCAAAAATTCAAAGTCCATTGACTTCTGGGAGTTACCCTGGGTTTACAATGAAATAAATGAGAGCAGAATCTAGCCCATGAAACCATAAACTCAGCTGTTATTGGGCAGAGTTTTAGAATTCACTATTAATATCAGCACTGAGAGCTATTCTGATTACAATTGCAAAAGAATATTTTATATCCACTTTTACTATCTTGTTCAAATACAGGAAATGAGTCAATCTCCAGAGAACAGAAAGACCAGTCAGAAGAATTAGAGAGTTGTATAATTCAGCATCCAGATTTGAAGTGAAGGAAAGGAAAACTGATTCCTGTAAATAGTCTGCAAGTGGGACTGTTAACACATTGCTAAAGGTCATACCCATAGACTTGATACAGTGGTTTCAGTTGTTCTCTTCAAAGCACACACCGTCATGTGGATACACCACTTCACTACATGCCAAATGAGTGCAAAAATTGCTGAACAAAAAATGTCTTTCAAAGTCTTCCTGAAGTAATTCACTGTGAAGCAACTTGGGATTCTCTGGATAAAGAAAAGTGAGGATGCTACCTGCAATTTGTGCCACTTAAGCTTTTCCATCCAATGCTAACTATAGTTCTCTTAAATTAGTGCATTATGAGTACTAGTATGTTTTGTATAGTTCCCACTTAAAGATGCATTTTCTTTAAAATGAGCTAGACCCCATACACTTGTTTTTCACCATAAGCAAAATGCTAAAAATAGAAACCAAACTACTTGTCTTTCCCTGGTATGAAGGCTTGAGCTGACTTTGCTCTCAGAACTCAGACTCTCTTTTCCTTTAATGGAGTATTACAGATATGGTTCAAAAAAAGAAGCAGCAGCTAGTTCTACTTTTGTCCCCTATTTTTCATTGAAACCACATGCCTTTCTAATGCTTTTAAGAAATCAAATTCTTCATATTTACACCATGTGCTAGCTTTCATTAATGGGGGAGCGAAGCCATGGAGGTAAAAACAGGCTTGAGGCCTGGCTGTACAAGACTATCCAGGACTTTGGACATGAATGTGGGTGCTGGTCCACTACATGCTGGTAGTGCTGTCCGTGGCAGAGTTTAAACTACCTGAAATATTTTTATAGAACAGCCACAGCATTAAAAAGGCGGGATACAGGAGCCAAGAAATTATAAAAGAAGTCTGAGGAATCATCAGGAAATAACCTTAGTGAGTTCTAGCTGAGGATCCAGGGATCCTCAGCGGGGATCAGGGCCACAGCAGGGAAAAAAACAAGTTGCCTTGGCTATTCATTTGCCACCTTATTCACCATCAATTACAGCCCTGGAGATTGCCCAGAGAGTCAAGTATCATGCCTGCCCTCTAAGAGAGCAGTACTCTTGCTCACTGGACTGAGAAGAGCCATGCTGCCATCTCCCCACCAGCTAGGCTTCATGAGAGCAACAGTGCAGCAGAGCCTGGGGGTCTGGAGCAAGGGCAGGCACAAAGCCACAAGCTTCCCATCGGAAAGAGGAGACAAGTCTTAAAGCATGGTCTTTGTGAGAGAAAATATAAGTTATATTCCATAATAGATAGGAATATTATTTCTAACATAAAGATTCATAAATTTTAAGGTACTGTCATAGGGTGCTTTAACATGAGGCACTTCAAAAACCCTTTGAAGAAGAAAAATTTTGAATTACATACAGGGATAATTTGTCCTAAACAGCAGTGCTGCAGCTACTGTGATACAGGTGTGTCTGGATCCCTTCTCCTGCAGCTCTCACAAATATTTTACATTTACAGGAAGAAGACTTAAAAATTACTGACAAACCAAATGGACAGAAATTATCAACATTGTGTATTGAATGCCCCTGGTAGATAGACTATAAAACCATTTAGTATGTTAATTTATTTGAAATTACATCAAACTCCAGTTATTGAAGTCTGCTTTGTCTCAACAAACCCAAGGTCATGTTAACAACAGAGCTAGTCTGTTGTCTCAGGTCATTGTATGGTGGATAAGACATAATTCCTCAGGTTATTTTTCCTCTACATTTTCTTGATCAAGATGGTTTGGGTATTTTTAACTTCATGGACCATAAAAGCAGACTGTGGTTTCCTGGTCCATGGGCAGAGGGAAGTCCAAGAAGGCTGAGGGCAGTTGCAGCTCTCTGGCAGAATTAGGATCATGATTCACCAGGAGAGAGGAAAAGGAAACAAGGCATAGCACACAATACAGCACCAAGCACATACATGCTCCTTCCCCTTTGGTACCACAGGGCACACAAGGAGATGGGGGGAATCTGTGCCTTATGCTCTCAAAGGAGTGATATCACAGAAGGGCTGAGACTCAGATATCTTAATCTGGGTGCTGGGTGGGGAGCTGAACATTCCCAACACTTTGCACTTCAGTCCTCAAAAACCTGAGGGTTTGTCTACATAGAGACGCTCAGGAAAGCTGAGTTAACTAAAGAGAGAGGTTTAAAGAAACGCATTAAGCTACATTAAACCCTTCTCCGCTCTCATCAGTTTCAGTCATAAAGAAGTCTGTTCTTTTTCCATTGAACTTAGATTGTCCAGTAAAAGATATTGCTTCTTCTTAAAAACCTTACCTGCCTTATTCACTTCAGCCCTAACATTCCTTTGTTCATTAATGAATTAGCTCCCGTGTACCCGTATCAAGGCAATGATGCAAAAATTCACTTTGTAACAATATAGAAATATACAACAATATAATAATATATCATTACCCTAATAGATAAAGATTTTGAATTGTATATCTGTTTGGCCAAATTAAACCTTAGTTTGTAATAGAATTTAATGGCATATTGATTAGCTATTGGATAAAGCTGAACACACAAACTGTCTGTGTTGCAGCTGAATTAAGTCAAACACTTACACAAATGTGACCTGATACATAGGGTGTTTTGTCAGTGCTGTCTGGTCCTGAAGGAGGGAGTTACCTTCACACAACAGCTCATCCTTCTGTGTGTGTGTGAGAGAGGGTTCCTCAGTGCAGCATCTGTTCACCCATACAGCTGGAGGGGTTCAGATCTTTCACAGCAAACAACTGATGTGTTGCATGCATGTGCTCTCAGCACAGTTCTGCTCTCTGAGTTTCCTGCCTTTAACCTATTTACACCACAGCCCTGTTACCAAAGATTCTTTTTGTATTGATTATTAGTTCTGGTGGGGAGGTGAAGGAAATAGATCTCTGGTTTAATAAAATTCTTGAGTCTTGTTTAAGAATGTTGCCTATTGTTATGTCTTCCCTTTGAACAGAAATGATATCTTTTCCAATTTAATTAACAGTTCACAAGTGGATAAGCTAAATAGCCATTTAGAACTATGGAAATGTAATTGCTCCACCATCTGGTCAGCTGCAATATTTTATGATGACTATATGAAGAAACAATACTGTATTTTTCCTGCCAGTGTAAACCACCATAATGCTTCCAGAGCAGTTGTGCTGACCTGGATCCTGCCCCAAGACCATCCTTGCACTAGAAGACCAGCTTCCTGGGTGTCATGGCTGATGGTCAGGTATAGTACTATTTATATTTCCCTTTACTTGTTTTGAAATTAATGCTTACAGGTGCTTTGGTTTCATTTTGACCTTTGTTAAGCTTTCAGGAAGAGCAATTGAGATACATCAAGTTTTAATTTTTTCATATGCCGTTCTGATTACTGCACAGTTATGCAGAATGGAGGCAAAGGAGTTATTCCAAGACCAATGTGATATCTTTGTATTTACTCTGCTACTTCAAAGGGAAGAAAGAAAAATGTAATTACCATAACAATGCACAGTTCATGCATCACGACTATAATAGAACTCTACTAACTTGCTGGCTACTGAGTCTTGGAAATTTAAATGCAGCAACACAGTTCTGCTGCAAATGTTTGGTCACAGAGGCCATTTCTTAGATGGCATTGTGGAAAGGGTCTACAGCACTGGAAATGTATTTATTCTTTCTGAAAAGAAGGACAACAGTGTAAAAAACAGGAAAAGTATCTACAAAAACTGACTCTTTTTCTTTTAAGGTGAATACTGGAAAATATGTAAATCTTATTATTAAGAATGCAAACTCTCAGATACAGCTTTGGAAGATTTAAAACTTTGATGAGGTCTTATACAAAGACAAATAGTGAAGAGATGTCACAAACTGAAATCAATATGGCCAAAATTCTGTGAAAGTCAGCAGGAGTTTCACCACTGACTTGAAAGGAATACAGACTTCATCCCATACTGGAAAGACCTTAAGAAGATTCAACAACTTGATCCCAGCTTGTTTTAGGGAAGTGTAGTGAGGGACACTAACTAGAACATCAGACACAGTAACAAGACCAACAGAGGGCTCATATTTGTGAACACTAGTGAGACACGTATGTGAACTAGACAAGTTGCTAAATAATTAATTCACATAAAGAGTCAAGATATTGTGCTGTGCAATATCATTGCATCTCATATAGTGAGTAGTAACACAAAGAAAACACTCAGTATGGAGTCTGGGAAAATGAACTCACTTTTGAACTTTTATTCAACATTTGCTTACTAGCACAGAGAGGATTTTGCTTGTGATTTGCATGTGGAGTCCAGGGCTCATTCTCCTGCACCTCTTGGGAAATAATTAGCACCTTTATAACATTTAGTTTTTTTGTCAGCACTAACAGAAATATCAGATTTTACTGAAAGGTTACGGAACTGCAATGTGAGCCTCCCATGAAACGTGACCCTGTGCAAACAACTGGAAGTGATGCAGAACAAGAGGCCTATGGTTATCTAGGCTCCTAATGTCCACGTCTGTGTTCGCATTTGGGTTTGGAGGAGCCCTGAAGTTCTGAAGCAAATCCCCCAGTCATTCCCACTTACTGTGTGTTGGTTCAGATGACAGGATGATTTTGCTGCACATTGGATTCCCTTCCTTATCACATCCCTGTCTACTCAGAGCCTCCTGACACCGCTAGGATTTGGGTTTGTCTCCCTCCATTTCACACATTTTTTCAGGATCTTTTTCATTTCTTGAGCAGTGTGGTCCTATGTCACAGCTGGGATCAGTTCCAGGGCTATGCACTAGAGGGCAATTACATTCGTACATGTGCATCATTTCACTATTATAATATTCTTGCAGTAGTGCAGAATATGCTGATGCAGATATCCTCAATTACCTGCAGGATCCTGATGACTACAAATCTTTCTCTGCAGGCTAGCAAATGGTACTTTTTAGCTGTCTCCATTGTATAAGACAGCTTTGCATTTTGAAAATTACCTGAATATCTTATTTTTATCTACCTAGGAGATGAGTCTCCTTAAATAATCCTATTTTCCACTGATATCCATTTAGATATTAGTTCTTTATTCATCTTTTTTAACTTCAATGTAAGAATGCAACACCAGTGACTATATGTCTCTATAGCCAGATATTGGAAAACAATTCAGACTTCAAATTGCTGTTTTGTTGCATGAGAATTTATTTAACATTTTATGTCTTTTGGTGGGAAATATTCTCAGTTCTGCACTGAATAAAAAGATATCTTTTGTAAGAGTCTGATTGAAAATCATTTATCTCAGTACATTTTGGTATTTAATTCAATAAAAACAAAGGAAACTCCAAATTTTGCTTGTTGTTGTCAAGTTATCAATTAATTATTTCCACAAAAACAAGGACTTTTTTTTTAAATTTGATTTCTTTCTTTGTTTTATTCTTTAAGAGGATGATCACGTACTGCTTAGAAGGAGTTTGTGTGTCACCTGGTTTCTGGTGACACTGTGACTCACTCCTTCTTAGCATTTATTAGTCACAGCAGCTTGCAGGCAGGTATGATGGAACTATATATAATGTCTGTCAGGAGAACATCTGTCTGTGAGAGAGAAGCAAAAGGGTTGACACAAAATTGTGAGACCTCAAAAAAACCCCCAGCAACAACAAAGAACCACAAACCAAGAACAAAAAAAACCACAACCTGTCTGAGAACAGTTCTTCATGTGAATTACTGGAGACTTAGCAGGTAAATGACAGCTGCTGCAGCTGAAGAGGGAGGCAATCGCTAAAGGCAGAAAAAAAGAAAATAATGCAGTTTTCCAGGATTTGGTCAAGCAGAAATCATGTTAGCTTTTAGTGAGGTGGTGAGGACTGAAGATAGATTAAAAGATCTCGGATGAACTCAGAGGGAAGAAAGCAACTTCTACAGATTTACAACTGTGGGTCACCACATATACACATTTCACAAGAATTAGATCTAGAACAGAAATAACAACTCCTGGGCAAAACCCTCATCTCACATATTCCTTTTCACCTGAGGATGTGAGCTAGGCTGTCCCTTACTCAAGGCCCAGCATACTTGCTGAGCTTATCCTACCAGAAACTGACCAAGACTAGGTACTTGCACTGTGGTCCTGGAAACCACAACATCACCCTTGTGACTGGAGCTGATCCTTTTTATAGTGCAATACTTACTTGATGCTGCTGAGGGAAGTCTCAGGACTGTGATCTGCTTTAGCTTCCAACTTTCCGCAGCCCAGAGCTCACCTCTGCTAATCCAGCAAAACCCCTTGTAGGAGCCCGTTCCTCTGTTCAGAGCAGGTGTCAGAGGAACCACTCCTGCTGCCAGCTGCTCAAGAAAGTGTGCAGCTTGCTGCCTCTAGTCCCTGCAGAAGGAGCAACTGTTTCTTTTGGTTATATTCTGTCACCTGAACATCATCGATCCCCTTTAGACTTACAGGGGGGAGGGAGGGAAGGTGAAGAAAAAGGAAAGGCTGTGTCAAGTTCCAAGCCTTTTCTTACGGTTGCATTTCAACCACTTCTGAGATTCGGAGCTGATTTGCTTGCCTGCTTTCCTCATGCAATGTAAGACTTTCCTCTAGAAAGCTTATTCACTGAAAGTAAAGGTCATTTCTTCTGGATAAAATTAATCAGAACTTCGAAACTATTATTGTGCATTTAGAAACAGGAATTGATGTTCTGCTAGCCCTTGATAACAGAGATCTCTCAGCTGTTTACACAAAACAAACTCCTTGGGTAAGGCTGGCTTAGATTTTATTTCAGCTAGACTGTCTGGATCAGTCTGCAAGGGGCATAACTTTATTTATGGGTATACTAGTTAAAAGAGGCTCATGGAAAGAAAAGTGAGGGACCTTGGACAAGGAAGAGGAGATGGGTGATCAGGACAGGACAGGAAGAATATGTAAGAGGGGCAGAAAATTAAAAAAACCAAACAGTCCAACCCCGAAAATGCAATGCAATATTCAACCGTCAGTGGATGAATGGAGACCCATATTGTGCTCCAGATGTCTCCAAATACCCCATGCCAACTGCAGTTTGGCAGTTGTCCTAAGGATGGAAATGGAATGGAACAGTACAAAAGAGGAAAATCCTCCCTTTGTCACCATGTTGTCAGTGGGGGCAAACAGAGAGGAGGAGAGAAGGGAGAAGAAAGAGATTTGCTGTACTCCAAGTAGCTCTGGGTGCAGACTGTTCCCTTGATAATAGTGTACTAATGCATCAAAATAGCCTTGAACAACTTGTGGTAAAGGGTAGCACATTGAGTCATTCCTAAAGATTATTAGAGTAATATTAATTATGGATGGGAAATTAAAACAACATAAGCCTAAAAACACAACCCAGATCAGAATATGGCTACTATATGGAAAGAATAAGCATAAAAAGCAGGAAGGAAAAATTCAAGTGAAAGAATAAATATACTACATAAACATTACCATTTGCTTCACCAACATACTAATCAACTTCCTATTTCTAACTTAAACCCTCTGTTTCTTCTTGAAATCACAAAAGTTATCAGTTACAATTTTTAAATATCAGGGAAAGAGAAATTAAAATGAAATGAGGTGCTTGAAACACCCAAGCCCCCACAGCAATTTAAAGATTATACCATGCTAAAAAACACAGACTTTGTTAAAAATGCTCGGTAAAATCAGGCATGATCAAGAAGCATGTTTTGAAAACTTATTTACAATATGGTAAAGAAAAAGCAAATTTATTCATGATGCTGAAGTCATAGGAAGACCAAAGTCAGGGTTTTACCCAAAATGTTTTTCCAGAGGAAGTGGAAACTATCAAAATATTCTCTGTCCTCAACAATAAAAATAGAAAAAAGAACAGAGGACAAGGTTAAAAATAACGTCTGTATGGCCCCCAAACTAAATGATTATTTTACATTAGGTTTAACTTAGGATAACAAAGTAGAAGCTGGGAACAAAAGCTGATTGGGTAATGAGAAAAGTATTTAGAAATGGTTAAAATATAATTTTCTATCTCCGCTGGGAGAAGATTTCAGACAGCTCAATGTGTTCAAAGAAGGTACAGTAGATAGCCTTTATCCCAGACTATTGAAAGGAATGACATATAAAATTGTGAGCCCTATGGAAAGGAGAAAAGACAAAAATCTAAGAAGGCAGGGGGAGATTGTGTAACTGAAAAAGAGCAAGTATAACATCTGTACCTAAAACAGAAAAAAAATGCCCTGGGCTAGAACAGACCAGTAGAAACCTGACCTCAGCAGTATGTAAATCTTTCCAGTGAACTTTAAGGGAAGCAAATACCACATTTCAAGGTGTATAAATTATACACCCTTCTTCTTTTTTTCTTTTTTCTCTTTTTTCTTTTTTCTTTTTTCTTTTTTTTTTTTTGTTTTTTTTTTTGTTTTGGGGGAGTTGTTTGGTTTTGGATTTTTTTTTTTGTTTGTTTTCAAGCCTCCCCTTGGGTTATGTACCTGTGCAAGCAATAAAAGTGTTTGTTTGCTTGAAGTAAATAGGCAACTCACATCCAAAAGAGAGGCTTCTGGAATAAATGTCCTCTTTAGACCCCTCTGGGGATATTTCTTCCCCATTCCTCATTCCTGTCTTTGCCAGGCTCTGAGCACTCCTTGCTGTACTGTTGTCTTCTACTCAGAACCTTATCCCAGTGCCATCTCTTTTCTTCTCCACTCCTTCCCTCTCCTCCTCCCTTTTGCCTACAAAAGCAGCTGATACTGTATTTTCACATATATTAACTGACATATTCCTTGATGAGATTGGGTTACTTGGGAACCTACTGTTGGAGTAGAGTAATTTTAAAAGTTGATACTTGTCTGATATATAGGTTATACCCATAAAAAAAAAGTATGAAATTTAAAAACATTTGAAAATGCAACTTGATTAAAAATAGGTCATACCTTCTATTTTTACTAAGAATTTTCTTCTGTGCAGAGTAGCTGGATAAAGTAAAAATGCAGCTCGGTTATTCAAAAAGCTTTTGGGCTGGCTGCATGTTGTTGACAGAGTTTCTCCAGAATTAGCCTTTCAAATTATTACACGTAATTTTTCCTTTAATGATGTGTGGAGTTCAAAGTATCAGTCATGCCCTTCAGAACTAATAAAGACAATTTTTTGCATAAGTGGCACACCAAACCAGCACGGCACACCTGCACAGCCCACTGCCTCCCCGCTCCTTTCTTCACTGGGAATGTCAGGGAAATATGAGGCCAGGCCAGGGAGTGGGTGCACCTTGAGTGCAGGTGTATTACAGTGTTAGGCCCCCACCCTCAGCATCAGCATGACTGCAACTACCTCCATCAGCTCCTGATTTGTCCTCTGTTTCCTCAGAGATTTGAAAGGGGACCATAAGTCTCATTTCCTTGTACTTTGCTCCTTCTGCATGCCTTCAATTCTTACATTTGTGAGATCTCTCTTATTGTTTTGATTTGATGTACCAGCACATGCTGTAGTGTTCTCTTGAGATATTATTACCTCCCATCAGGCCTTGGTGTCTTCTTCTTTAAGTCATCCATCTCTGGAGCAAACACTTGTCTCTCTACCTTTACAGTTATCTTTCAGAGACAGATTTTTAAAGTAAATAGCCCACCCTATGGGCATACCAGCCTGTTCAAGTTACCTCAGGGGCCACACTCAGGCAGGTGGATGCTTTGCTGCCCCACTTCTACTAGAAAGAAGGCTAACTTCCCTATGCTGTATTTTCTTTCTCTGCCTCCCCTCGTGGATGCCTGAGGATATTTAATGGGTTGGAGAATCAGAACAGCAAGGAGGCATGGCCTTCTGTGGAAATAAAAAAGAGTGAAAGAAGAAAAGAAGAAAAAACCCAAATCCTCTAACGTTTAATCTTCAATAGACAAGCAGAAGAAGACCAGGTGCAGCAATAACAGTACAGGTGTAAGATGAGGGGACAGATCCAAGGTCAACAAAATGCCAGGGTAAGCATGGTAGCTTGCTGTCCAACTCTGATGATGGCCTCAGTCTTATTCTAGCATCTTCTGAATTAATGTGTCCTCTATCCCCACTCTCCAGCCTAGGTATGGCTGACATGACCTGAATTTCTCTTCAACACAATCTCTGTTGTCTTAATCTCACCAATTTCCCCCCTTTCTGTCTTACTCCTAAGGTTTCTGCTAAGTTTTACCATTATCACCCAGATTTATTCTAATCTCTCCAACACCTCATTCGATTTAATATAAATGGTGACCGGCAAACAATCTAACCTAATTTGTCTCTGTCCCTCTTGCTCCAAGATGAGTATGAGGAGGTCTAGTGCTTTTATGTTGAGAGATGAGAGCTCATAGTTGGTCTGGAAACTTTACTGTCAAAAAGCCTGAGCTCAGCTATGCTTAAGGCATTTTCAAGGGTGATAGTAGACTGAAGATCAGCAACAGTGTCTGAATTAAATGTAGTCATCTCAGAGGGCAAGAGGCAAAGATGCACATGTACACGTACATTGTACATGTACAAAACAAGAAGCACAGAGGGTTAAGGATTTCTACGGAGCTATCTCTATCTGAGTACTGAATTCAGATATGAAGTTGGTGCTAGGAATCTGGTGGGCAAGTGGAAGAGCAGAATTTAGTGGGAGAGTGGCAGAGTAGTAGAAGTTAGCAGCATAAAATGGCTTTGCTGTTTGCTTGCATTCCACCCTCAGTTTGTTGAGCTGTGCATGGCCCATGCCTGGCATTCAGTCTTTTGTGGTGGAGGACCAGCAATGAATGATGATGGCTGTGCCAAGCAAAGATCTGCATCTGGTAGAAGCAGCCCTGGTCTTTCTCTTTGCAATGGCTGAAGGCTCCTTGGTACAATCAGTCAAGTTTAAAGGGCTTCAAGTTCAAAGGGCTTCAAGCAAAGACAAGGGTTTTCCTGAGTGTTGTTTTAGACAGTGATTTTAATTATGCAAAAAAATAATTAACAATTCCACATGATATCTTGTCTAAAGCTGGCTGCAAGATTTGCCCAGAAGCAAGCAAGGGCATGAAAGGGGGCAGGATGGAGAATAGAGGCAGTTTTTGCTAAGGCAGAGGGTAGTATGGAAAGGACTGGCCAAACGACTCCACAATGCCATTATCAGATAAAACACAAAGATATGTCCAGGGTTTTGTGCTTACTGCTGTTTTCAAACTGTTAAAAAACCTACTGACTATCCCCAAATACCTCAGGATTTTAAACCAGCAGCTTCCCTTCTCTATTCCCTTCCCTAAAATGTATAAATTGTCCTCAGCAGTAGAAATCACAGACTAATTTGCCAGCAAAAATTCCCTTCACCCCTTTCCTATAAAGAAATTACCAGAACTTCTACCATACAACTGAGAGCTTATAATAGCCAGCTATTAGCACAATGCTAAATTTGGGGTGTTTCAGAGAAGAACATCGTTATGTCTGTTGCTTGATTTGTGGCACATGTACAGTTACAGTTCAAGTTTCTCTGGAGCTGGAAGAGAGGTCTGTACAAAATGCCATGATAAATTTTAGAGTGAATACTAATATGCAGAAGGGGTTGGTTTAAAAACAAGCCGTGACTTCTAATCAGTGCTTGACATGTGTCCAGTTTTCTGAAATTGAAGTGAAAGGTGAGACTGATTATTCATTATACAATCCGGTCATATTTATTTGCATCCGCGCATTTGAAAATCCAAGTTTACATTTTTAAAGCTAAATAAAGTTGCCTTGTGACACTCGTATCTATTACATATTTCACTTCAAAACCTCATCTCTCCTAAAGCCTCTTCAGTGTGCTTGAAGTAGCACAGCAAAAGAAAAGGAATTTTCAGTTTAACTAGAGCACTGACATTCTGTTACACAATTCGATCTTGTCTATTTACCAGCTCTTAAAAAACAGAAGACACTAAACAAAACAAAACAAAAAAATAATGCTGAATGCATCCAGCCGGCAGTGCCATAGGTGTCTGAATGCATCTGTAGCTTCCCTCTCACTCATCAGTGTAATTGTTGTCATGTTATTCCATTTTTTGATTAGGCTGGTCCGCCAAGCTCCCAGCTTTTCCTGGCCAAACGTTCTTCTGCTGGTTGTCATGGTGACTGCATTGTTAGTGGGGAGAAAGGCTCTGTTGTCTGCCATTGTTCTGTTGTGCTTTAGGTAATGCACGAGGCATCACAAGTGAAGTGGATGGACCTTTTTTGCTCGGCATCATTGCCGAGTATTGAAAATCTCACATAAAAAAGGAGCAAATAGGCCCTGACCAAAGAAATAACCAAGTTCTTTTTTTTCTTCTTCTTTATTTTTTCTTAAAAAGAAAGCATGCATTATTATAAAGAGGTAAAACAGCACTGGCGGTTAACTGAATAATCGAAGAAAATGCTATAGAAATTATATTTATTGGAAGAACAATTGTCATGATTTGGATGTTACCATACAAGGGTAACCATTTGGCAATTTAGCTTGAATATAGTTTTTAAATATTCATTTATGCAGCTTGTAATGTCATTTAACCTCAGATTCTATTTAGCTTAAAACACTACACTGTAGGAGTTGAATTGAATCATTTGATTTTTAAAATTTAGTCTATGAATGGCTACCTTTTGTATAAGCTACCACAGTTTTTTACATTTTACACCATCATCAGATTATGTAATCACTGATTTTGGGGGGTTTTTTGCTCCACAAAATGAGGGTTTACTCCAATATTAATTAAACTAGCTGAAAAAAATATTAAAACAACAGGCACTATTCACTATTTGATGTTCAGATAGTTTCTTTAAGAGACATCTCAGGAAAATTAGGGGAGAAACCCTGAGAAAGTTCTTCAAAGAGCCCTAGCTTATTTAAATGGATTGCCAGAGAAGAGACTGGCTTTAAATTGTGCTTAATTAACACCTTTTTTAACAGCAATTTACATGTTAAATATTGAAAGCAAACTCAATGTAAATCCCAACTGCCATAAAACAATCAATAGTATATGATTTGAGAGTCTAATTTTCAGTCTCTGCTCAAATTCATCTGCTGATCCCATTAAGGGAAACCAGCAGGATACCAGAATTTCTGTACCATCCTTCTAGGGAGAAAAAGCACCTTTCAGAAGAACCTGTCACTGGATGTCACCAAAGTACCACGAATTTGCAGGCAAAACAGCACTATTTTACCAATAAAACTCAAGAGCCTTAAAGAAGGCAAGTGAAAATGAGTATTACAGGTAACCCAACTTACCTGTAAAGCTGGCAAGGCCAGAACCTGCACTCAACTAGATGTGGATGCCACTGAGGTTTGCATGCTGTGGCTTTCAGCCGCCCAATATCTCACACACCTGGAGCGGGGAGAGGTTTACAACTGCTGGCACAGGCAGCTGAGAAAGTACACAGAGCAGCTTAATTTGGGTTGTGATACATATCGACATATATTTTCCCACTTTAAGTCTGTAAAATGAGAATGACATTTTCCATATGCTTCCTTATTTAGTGAGAATTTTTCTGGACTGTTTCTTGAGCCCAGCAGACTGGGACCATCCCATACCCCATTGTGCCTCCTGCACTGGGGATTGCTGGTGGGAGACACAAAAACTGAAAGAAGTTTTTGCCTCTTGGGTGCTCGGCTCTTCCACGTGTCAGACTAGAAATTTAAAAGGAGATGGTAGGAGATGCAGATTTCCTTGAAGGGAAATCTATACAAACACATAATTCAAGGAGTATCTTTTTGACTAATGCCAAAAGAATTGAGGTGAATATGAAAAAAAAATTTACATGAATATTAAACTTCTTAATAACAGAGAAATGGTTTGTCCTTTGGGAGAAAAAATATTGCTGTATCATGAAGTTTGTGTACTTTTAAACCTTGAGAGCAGGGATTTCAAAATAACAAAATTACATGGGCATCGGTGCCCCAATGACTTTTCATGGGTATTACCTCCCCAAATCCCTTGTCATTTCTAGTTTTCTCAGAAATTACTTTTAAAAGCTAGAGATATTGGTAGCCTTCATACAATTTGCCGGGAACATTGAAGAACAGTGACTCTCCTACTTAGAGTTTGCCTTGGACTCCATCTGGCCCCGTGTTTCACAGGTGCTCACTGAATACAGCAGCAATCCTGCCTTTCCACACTCCTCTGCTCTGAGGTGTTCTGGACATATGCCCAGCATATCTGGGAGTGTGCATACAAACACCTCTGAGACTGGGTAGTAAAAGAGGATTTATCACACTTGTATACGTGCACACAGATTATTTACTCACACAGCGGACGCTGGTCTGCACACAGCCTCGTGTCAGCTAATCCCAGCCTCATCCATGGCAGAGGTATAATTCCTGCTAAATTCCTAATTCTCTTTTAATTCTATGAAATTACTATATAGCCCAGGTTATTTTGGCCTTATTAAATTCAGAAGAGCTTTTCCATGAGGGATAGCTTCAGAAATACTAATATAGGACAATTGCTGTTTTTTGGAGAGCTCTATTGCAAGTGTATTGCCTTCTCAGCTGGAAAGGATGATTACTGATGTCTGAAAAAGGTACTTACAGCTTAGTACACAGTAAACATGTATTCTGTTTTTCTTTCGCTCTGTTAAACAATATAATACATAGCAAAAATCTACAGAAAAAGCAATCAAAACAGACACACTTTAAGAAGAATCCCAATGCTTCTTAATTTGCACTTCATTCTTCCCATCAGCGTTTCCACCCGCATTCATCACTGAATATTCATTCCTGCTTCTGTTTTCGGGTTGAGTGTGGCAGCAGCCCAGCAAAGTCATGCAGGTATTTCGGTGAAAGGGGTGACAAGATATCCCACCCCCATTCCTGCTGCATCGCAGGAGGGTCCCCAGCACTCCTGTAGTTTGGTAGGGCTGAGCTCCCCACCAACCCCCTTTCCCCTGCCTGATGCGCTGAGAGCTCCCCCTCCTGTTACAGCCAATTTTAACTGCAGTCGACAGATTAATATTATTACCTCATTTTAATTAATTCCTCTCCTCAATTCAAAAAAGCACATCTGGTGCTTTTCAGAGCCAGACAAAGCTTCTTTCCTCCCATCCTCTCCTGAACATCAATTAATAACTTGGCAACAAAAAGAAAAGAAGTGTTTGTTCTCCGTACCTAACAGTCACAAGTGACAGAGAGAAAGAAAAGGGACTTGCTCCAGACAGAGGTCAAGGGAAATGACAGAACTGCCAAATCTTCTGTTTTTCTGTAACTCAGCAGAGCTTATTAAGTCTGAGCACAGTGACATAACTACTGTGCCTGTGCAGTTTCCAGGCCAGGGTTGTCTCCCTTCTCTTTAACTTGAAGGGCACAAAAAATGATGTGTAACTTGTCCCACCTATTCAGACTGGTGGTTAACCATTGGCTCCCTTGCAACTGCTCAAGCCCAAAAGGTGATTTCAGACCATACTGACAATACTTTAACTCTCAGACCCACATTTCAACTTCTGAATAGAAGTCACTCCCATTCCAGAATTTCTCAAATTTCTAAAATCTCCTAATACAAGCAGAAGATACACAGCATCATGAGCCCCTAGTCCTACATGGCCCTGTGCCTTGCATAAACAACATAGTGATCAATGGCACTGAAGACAGTGAGAATGAAAACCACTTCCCAGTTGTCCAGAGCATATGTAGTTCTCTTTGACTAGAGAGATGAAAATAAAGTTCAAAGGAGATTTTTTTATAACAGAAAAAAAAAAAATCAGTAGGGAGTTTGGCATACAAAAGGGCAAGAGTTCATTACAACCATTTGTGCAATATTGAGATGCAGGACTAAACTCTGAGTCACTAGTCCACGGCCTCCCATAAGGTCAAATCTGCAGGTCAGGGAGATATCAAGCCCATAGGAAGGGGCATGGTTGAGCCAGGATGTACTCATCTGGCTGGCAGGATGGGTTGACCAGCATGGGCTGTGCGTTGAGTGGGGAACCACTGTTGCTCTGCAGGCAGGAAGTCTGGTAGCCATCAAAGCCTGCTCACTTCAAAGGCACATTCAAACATGGCTCAGCATTTGACATTGAATTTTGTGCTTGAGTACTTCTTGTTTTCCAACCTGATCTCAAGAAAATTATAGATGCCAGAAAAAATGCATTAAATTTTTCAGGATGATAAATATTCATGATAAATTAAGAGAAATGCCAGTGAGTCAAAACCAAATGTGAGATAGAAATTAAAGGAAAAATTTATTAGTTTTTCAAAACGGAACTTGTGTCATATTGTTGTCTACACGCAGCTCCAGGACCTCAGTTCTTCAGTTCTCATTGGAGAGACAGGTTTCAAAGTTAGTGTCCAAACTGGCTTTCTTCTTTTAAACTCAACATTATTGCTATCTTAGTAGTTGAGGTTTGTGACTTGCTTGGGAACTTGGCTTTCCCTTAGAATTTCTTTTTATTGATGCCTTTATCCCAGCTTTGCAGCAGCAACTTTCTTCACTTCTGCCTCCATTTTATTTTATCTCCTTTCCCCACCCTCTCCCCAGCCAAAGAAATTTAGTGTGGAGCACGCTCATGTGATTTCAGTTACAATTCAAAACTGAAGTTCTTCTTGGGAACCCATTTTTTTAATGCCCAGTAACTTGTGGCTACCGTGCAATGTACTAATACCTGAATACTTATATGTTTTAAAAATCAACATAGGCAGGAGAACTCCATGAAAACTGTATTTATGCTTGTTTTATATAGAACACTAACATATATTTTACATCAGATGGGCAAATGTCTTCTCACAAGTTGGAATTTTACTAGACATGAGGTGAATTTCATTACAACTAAACCAGGTCCAGAAAAAATGGGGGGAAAAATTACTTAGCTGTTGATAAACACAGATTACAAAAATGCAAAATTTAATTCAACTATACTAAAATGTGAATTTGGTACAATTTCAGCATATTAGCAGTATGCCCACTCTTAAAATTTGCTTCAAATTTTCTATTTTATTTTTGTTATAGAACTGCCTGTCACACAGAACAATATAGAGAAAAGACCTGCGTTAGCTAATCTGCTGTAATCCTTTCAAATCTTTGAAAGAACAACAAGCGCTTGATAAGCAGGGTCAGGCTGGGTCAGGATTTCGATAGCAGACATCTAAGGAATGCCTAGATGCTTCGGGAAGGGGATGTGGGTGTTTTAGCAAGCTGGCTAAATCAGCAAGCTTGCTCTCCTCTTCACTTTGGTAAGGAGTAAAGGGAACAGACTATGTGCTGCCGACAAGGTAACCTTTTAGGGGAGATAGGTGTAATACAAGAAATGCCATTCAAGGTATTACTTTACCCTTTTATCAAGCAGTGGCGTTAACTGACACCATCTCAGGTAAGTACATTTTGCCTTGTTAACTGATGGATAACCTGTTTCCCACATCCAGTCATAAAATTTGCAGGGCGTTGTCAGGTGCTGTTAAGCCATGCCATAAACCATGCTGTTCACCCATTGTCTTGAGCCACTTCTCTCCTACATGCTTTGTACATACTAAAAATATATTTCTCCAAAGTGCTTTTAAATTGCAGGAATGTCAGCTACATCCATTATAGTTATCATCCATATCAATGCTAGTGTTGGTTTTAACAGCTGATTATATAAAAAAACACACAAAAAAAATTGGAGAATATGGAATATGAGTAAATATTTTTAACTAGCTCTTTACAAAGTTCTCATCTGAACCAGAAAAATCAATAAGGTAAAATTATTTTAGAAGTATGTACCTTGCCTTTCTGAAACATTATACAGGCTGCGCTGGCAAAAACAACCTCTCTCTAAGAAAACACTTCCTTGAAAAGTCAGCATCTGTGTCTTACTGAAAGAAATGCAGCAGTTTCAATGAAAAGAGTAAAAACCTCTCTCTCAGATCTCATTTTATGCTTTTTTATTTCCACTGAGAATATTTTAAGACTAATCAGCCCTATAAAAGTTACCACTGTTAATCTACTGTTTGTCTTCTTCTTCACTGCAGCTGCTTAGTCGATAGAGAGCAAACAGAACTAGAATTAAGGTCATTCCATTTAAATCCTTCAGATTGGAAGACAAGGACTAAATTATTGCTAAGAATTACATGAAGGAAAGCCCAGGATAAGATATATATTGTTTATTATTTGCCAGACCCATAGTGCCACTGCACTTACATATTTGTGAAGGGATTACATTAACATTTTATGAGATTAATTGGTATCATGGGGAGATTCTCTGATATAGTATCCACACAACTTAAAACTATGCTTCTGAGCTTTCACAGAAGGTATGCAGTATATAGGGGTAGTGAGAAATAACCCAAACCTCCCAGCTTCCAATCAATTGTAATGCATGAAATATAATGACATTTTTTCACATAAATGAAATGTAAAGAACATTATTACATTTCATCATAGATCACTGGTCTGAATCCCACAGGATCATTAAGGTAAAGATCTTAATAGATGATTTTGTTTTCCTTCATAAGACATCTTAAACCTGTACTTTCACATTTTTAGGCAGACAGAGCAATAGCACTAAAGATTGCTTCTATGCTAATAATAGGAAATCATTTCACAGTAGTCAAATAAGAGTAGAAAATGATTGGTCAAATGCATAGAAAATCTTTTGGACATCAAAAATCCACAAGATTTTTTCTTCAAATTAGGAAATATTCCCTGGGAGCTACTCTATAAATAATACATAGTAGGGTTTAGTGTAGTCTTTACTATGAGAACATGCTTTCTTTGGAGCCAACAGTAATACCACTTCAAGAAGGAAATGCTGTGTGAAGAGAGGATCTTGCAGCTCTCTCCCACTTTAAAATCAAGTACATAGGCTCCACAGTATCTGCAGCCCTCAGGAGCCTGATGGCTACAAGGTATGAGTCAGCTCCACCACTCCGACCTCTCAAGTGGAGGAGAGGTATGTCCCCGTTTAGTATCCTGTGCTGGCTCAGGCTTCCCGCACTCAGCCTCTGTGAGGCTCACTCAACACTGAGGCTGGACAGAAATCAAATATTGGCACTAGGTATCCACAAAGAAAACAAAAAAAGGGGGGCATTTTATGTGGTTGAAAAGGACCTCTGCCCAGGCATGATGCAGTAGGGGGATAAGATGCTCATGGTGTTGTGATCTGTGCTCTAGTGAAAAGGGTAACCACTCACATCAAAATTAAATTTGTTACCTTTTTTCAAGCAACAGTTTTGATAGGAGATCTCTCAAACACAAAATCATTGCAGATTTACAGCCAGCCTCAAAACAATCGTCCTTTTCCCTATCCCTTCCTTCCTCTCCCCTTCCCTCCTTTTCCCTCACTATACACAAGATTTTTTTGCTCATCCTGTTTCATTTGGTCTCCCAAACTTCTTTCACACGACCTGATTTCACCCTTCCAAGCTGAGTAGGGAGCAAAGAGCCTTTAACCACAGCCATGCATTTCCTGCTGCATCTGGGCTCTGTGAGAGGTGACATCAGGCTGGTGGAGGGGGGACCTGGACCAGAGACAGGACCCTCTGGAGGATGAGGTTATAACCAAGACATTAGGACTCACTGTGATTGTAGGTGACATGGGTGGCCCATGCAGCTTGCTAGGAACCAGCAAACCTTTGTGAGGGAGGTTTGCCTCAGGCCCTCAGATATCTTAGGAGCAAGCCGAGTCAATTGGACCATGCTCTTTTGGTCACATCCCTTCTTCTAAAAACTCACCTGCGTACATTTAATTTTATGCTTCACTCCTGGGCTTCTATTTCAGTAAGTGGATGAATTGCAAAAGAAATACAAAGTAGGTGGGTCATAAATGTTTCAAGTGTCAATAAATCACTGGCACCAGTGGAATTTCTAGGAATATCCACAAACAGAAGATTCAGGATGAGGCAAGACTAACAATATTTTTTCTCCCTTTTTTAAGGAGCACAAAATGGAAAATACTGCTTTGTGTTCTACTCTTCTCTGTAGAGTATGCCTGCTTGCATTGCGATACCTAAACTATGTCTGTATTCCCCATACAGAACATTCATCATTTACCCGTTTAGGACATACACAGCTTTAGTGTCATAGTACTAAGGATATAATGGCTTTATACAATCAACTATTGGATATAACAGTGCTGAAGATAACAGTCATTACTAGAGCCACTGAAGAAACACATAAAAATTCTAGAACTGTCAGAGGTGACATCTGCAAATGATGTCACTTGCATTCTTACATCTCTGAAACATCTTGAAACTCTTACACAAAAATGTCACTAACATAATTCACCACAGAAGTGTTACAAGGATGACAGAACTATATAAAAAATTGCTAGAAATACTTAATATAAGGAAAATATTTTTCTTTATGTGCGTATACAAAAGGAAAAAAAGAAAGCTTCTAAGTCACATGCTGAAAGCAGTCTGAACTTACCTTAACACACACACACACAAAAACCCCCAACCCCCAAACCCACACTACTTTTCTAGAATGCTGGAAACCTAACTAGAGCTCAGGATTTAACACCCTCTGTATTTGGGAACACATGAACAAACATTATCTATACTTTCTTGTATACACATAAAATCAAAAATCCTTTCCAGTTCATTCTCTGTTCTTTCTGAGACATGCTGCCACTGCCCTGTTTATTGTCATCATCATTTGCAATCACAAAATTTATGCATCATTTCAGGTACTAAAATAATAAGAAACAGAGCTCTGTGGAGAGCAACAAGAAGTCCTTACAGAAAGCGAGGCACAAATGGAGAAAGGCATTGTTGCTTCTAGCCCTAATTTGTTGGAAAACATTAATCAGGAAACAAGTCACCAACAGGCATATGTCATCTAATGGATCAATACACATTTCTATCAGCACGACATGCGGGTGGTGCTAGTAACTGCCAAGTCCTATAGGCTTGAACCTTAATTCTTGGATGATGATATACTAAGACTACAGCCTATAGCATTACCAGCAAACTTGGAAAATACATGTAACATGACACAAAAGCTGGCTGCCCAGTCTAACGTCATTTTCAAAAAACTACATTCTATGGCAACACATCATAAATGGCTTTCATTATCATTTCTAAAACACTCCTTAATGTTTTCTCTAGCTGACCAAGTAGTAGGCATAAAAAAGAAAGGAAGGAAAAGATCACATTTAGCCTATTATTATATTTGAGGAACTAAAAAGTTATTTATTTGTAAATGTTAGTTTCTTGAAAGGAAGTTTCATAGAAGTTGAATTAAATAATTTATCTAACATAAAGAAGTCATTATATTTGTAATGTAAATATTGACTGACTTAGCTAATGAGTGTCTGTGTATAAACAGACTCTTTTTTGACTTCAACTGGAGTCTAGAGCAGACAGCTTTGTATATTTTACAGTCTCTTGTACCTGAGCCAACAATTGATAGTGCCATAGATCAAAGCCTTGATACAGAGATACCAAGCAATTTGTGTATAAATGTGCTCCTTAAAAAATGATAAGAGCACAAAAGAAGTTTTAAGATATTTTTGTCATGGTTTAAATGGTAAATAGCAAATTAATCTGATGAGTTGTGTTAAAGTTGTACCTGAAGTACCAACAGGATAGAAGCTCAAAAAATACTTTCTATTTTTTTCCTGAAGATTTGTAAATGAGAAAATATTTTATATTAAAAACAGCCATGACTCTATGTTTTCAATAGGAGTATTTCATTTGATTCCTTAATTATTTCCTCAGATTTTATGCAGAGGGCTAGGATGTAATTTTCTCTGCATAGTTTAACCAAGATATTTAAGTAGACAAGTAAGAAGAAATGCCTTCAGTGGCCATAAGATGCTCACTAATAATGCCTGCTCAATTAAGGTAATTTTTAACATATAAAAGCATTTATTGACACATAGAGAACATTCAGTCCAAGACTCAAGCCTCTTCATGGTTTCTATTAAAGTTATACTGCCTAATTTATGAGCAGGCTTAGCCTGCTATGCTTCTATAAATTGTGTAATGAAAAGTCAGTTAAACAAATAAAAGCAGTAAGATCTATTTAGCAACCAGCTAGCTGGGACTGCAGAACCATAGGAGGTACTACAAAGTACTACAATTGTACTATAATGTCTTCAATAATCTGAAAAACTCCATGTATTATGCTTTAATTTTTATATATTGTTTGACAGGTTAAATTGTGGGCACAAGTATTTTCTACTCATACAACAAAGTACTTGGCTTCTTCACTTTTATTATGCAATAGAAGACAACTAGTCAGAAGTACAAATGTAACACTTAACTATGGCTCTTAGAAACGAACATTATAACCCTATCTCTTGAGTTGTTTTCTCACACTGTCTCAACAAAATTGTCTAGAACAAAAGGGAAAGGTGAATAATATCTGAACAACAGACACTTATTTATTGCTGTGTAGTACCAGAAGGCCCACACACTGGAGAGGAACTGAGAGAGAAAGGCACCTCTCCACGTAGATGTGTATTAAAAAGAAAAAAACATCAAAACAATTTAAAAGTAGCATCTTGCACTAATTCTGCTGTTACAAATGATGCAAGACAACAGAGTACCAAACCCACGACTGACTTCAGTGTAGACACATGCCTGAATGAGTTCTCTGATGATTTTTAATACAAGGGTAGTTTTAAACAATGTACTCCATATTGTATAGATAACTGGTTTTGCATAGTAAGGTCAGCCTGGGTATAAGAGGCAGCAGAGATATGACTTCTCAGCATGTTTGTGCAATGCTGTTGGCAAAACTGAAGAGCACTGGCTGCAGGCAGGGGTCGGTGAATCCAAGCTCTACCTATATATGTGTGCATGTATGTGTGCATGTGTGTGCACATGAGTGTATATGTCTGTGAGCAACATGAAAGGAGTGTTGTAGTGTCCAGAAACACACACATTCCAGCACACAGTTAGCTCCAGCAATGAAAACATCATGGGTATGCAGTCCAGGAACCAGAGTATGCCTCAGGCCCTTGCAGTTTCAGCAGTAACCCCTGCAGACATCTGTGTTTGAGCTCCTGCCGCCATTGCACATTTAACTCCAACACAGATCTATCTTCTGCATCAGCAGTTTCCCAAGCATAGGCAGAAATCTACAACACTGCACCCACCGCCTCTCACTTGCCTCACACCTTTTCATTTTCTCTGTGATTTGGGGAAATTCTGAAGACAGACTTTTCTCTCCAGTCATGGTTTATTTTGCCTAGATGTAATGACACAGGCCAAGAAAACTACTGCACTTTTTTTTTTCTCCTAATATATTTTATCTTGAATTATTTGCTCTAATTAAAAATGTAGTGGTGATTGGAAATAAATACTGAGAGAGTACAATTGCCTTTACTGCTATATCCCTAAATAGCTGCTCTCATACTTACTGCACTGCAATACAATCCCAGGCCAATGATCAATGAGAAATAAAATAAACATCATCAGTCATAAAACTAACAGTAAAGCAGGACTGGGGTTTTGCTGCCAGTTACATCTAGGTTTAACCTGTGAAGGTGACCCTGGTAAGGCACACTGAGATTTCCAGATGGGAAGCACCGTAACAGTCGGGCATGATCCTGTACTGTTTTTGCTATAGGACTATTTTCCATATCTCACTGAAGGAAGAGAAAGTCCTAATATAACAATGGGAAAGGCATAGGGATCTCATACAACAGTGCAGGTACCACAAAAGGGATATGGGATGCTTTCCACAGCCAGGGGCTTGTCTCCCTGCTGAGAGCACAGGTTTCACACAGCAGCCTCAGCTGAAAGCAGCATGCAGCCACATCAAAAGCAAACCTGATATCGAGTGCAGATCCAAGGCAATAGTTTTGTTCTTCCTTACACTGCTGCAGGGAGAGGCTTTACCCCTCCTTGGCCATCAGCTCCTATCTCCTCTGCACAGCCTCTGCACACATTTGGGAACATGAGCGGTGCCAGCACTGCTGCAGGAGCAATGCATATGATTCAGGAGGGCACAACCCCACACAGAAACACACTGAGCTTCTCCCACTGCTGCAAGGTGAGGATGTTTATTTTACATGGTCCATCTCTTTGTTTCCTTTGGAAGCCCTTGATTTCTTAGGGAGAGTTGAAATGTCCTTTGTTCCTCTTGAAGAGAAAAGGAGACCCAATAGGTTTAAAGTAATGACAGTATTATAAAAAAGAAAATAAAATCAATCCGTTAACATCTCAAATTCAAGTTGTATTCAGTTCTTGGCCTCCACAGCGTCTGTACATTCAGGTGCACTTATAAAATCCTGCAATAAAATAGAAGTGAATAATAGACACAGATCTATCACTTCTTATTGGATTTTCTAGTCAAACTGAAAAGGAATGTACACAAGACCTGGAACTTAAATAAAAGATTTTCATAAATACAGGATGGTGAATATGTCCTAGAGCAAAAGACTAAATATGCTGTACTTCTCCCAGGGTTTAAAAACTTAGGAATTCCCTCTTTTTCCTTCTCTGTACCCTATCCGAATGACATTTAGCTAACTACAGACTGTAGATATTAAGGGGTACCTTCATCACTGTCTGCAAGTGTCTGCACAGGAATAAAAAATGCAATAAAGACCTCTGCAGTCTGTCAAGGAAAGGTACAACAACCTCCAACCACTGGAAGTTGGACCAAGACAAATTCAAACTTCAACCATGTATGGTTCTTCCATAATGATGCTAATTAGTCACTGAAAGAGGGTAGTGGTGGCTCTGGGAATTATAAGAGCAAACTTGACTCTGCTTTATTGGGAATATGCTCAGATTCCATCTAGGAGTCATTCAGAGGAGACCTATAGCAGTTCTGTTCTATGCAGGTAGGATTTCATGTTGTAGGTCCTGCTGCAACAACCTGACCCATCCTCATCACAGACCTTCTTTTCACTTGGCACATTACAGGACTCAGGAGCATGATGTAGCTGCCCACAGATGATAACTGCTTAACTCCATGTCTTCTAGATTCATGGGCTATAAATGACAAAAAATCATGGTCTCTGGTTCAGTGTTCCTTCTACATGGAAACACCTAATAGACACTGCCTCCCTAAAACCTACTCTGTAGTGTGTGGTGAGTACAATCATTCAAATAAGTTGCAAACGAGCACAGATGGTGACATACCAAGCTGAGTACTGTCAATAAGAATGTGATCATCTCCATACTACAGCTATCCTGGTGGGAGTCTGTTACAGACCACCCAGCTAGGGCGAAGAGAGAAACAAAATCTCCCATAAGCGGGTGGAACAACTCTTGTGGGGGACTTCATGGAACTGAAACTGGCAAGGGACACAAAGAATAACAGGAAGGGCTTCTACAGCTACATTAATCAGAACAGGAAGGTCAAAGAAGGTGTATCCTCTCTGATAAACAATGCTGGTGAACAGATAACAGATGAGAACAAGGCTGAGGTCCTTAACAATATTTTGCCTCAGTCTTCAATGACAATCTTTCTTCTCACACCTCTTGAGTGGATGGGGAGCAGGATGGGGATTGGAAGAGCAAAGTCCCTCCCATTGTAAGTGAAAATCAGGTTCATGACCACCTGGGGAAGCTGAATGTGCACAAGTCTAAGGGACCCAATGAGGTGTTGGGGTGCCCAACCCATATAGAGCATTGGCCTGTTGGAGCAAGTCCACAGGAGGACTACCAAGTTGATCAGAGGGATGGAGCACCTCTCCTTTGAGGAAAGGCTGAGAGAATTGGGATTGTTCAGCCTGGGAAAAAGAAGGCTTCAGGGTGACCAAATTGCAGCCTTCCGGTACCCGAAGGGAGCTTACAGGAAAGAAGGAGCAAGACTATTTACAAGAACATACAGGGACAGAACAAAGGGAATTGGTTCAAATTGAAAGAGAGTAGGTTTAGATCAGATATTAGGAAAAAGTTCTTTACTGTGAGGTAGTGAGGCACTGGGACTGGTTTCCCAGAGAAATTGTGGATGTCCCATCCCTGGAGATGTTCAAGGCCAGGTTGGATGGGGCTCTGAGCAACCTTGTCTAGTTGAAGAGTTTCTTGCCCATGCCAGGGGGGTTGGAACTAGATGATCTCACATCAGAGAATGGCCTGAAGGTGTGTCAAGGGAGGTTCAGCTGGATATTAGAAAGAGGTTCTTCACTCAGAGGGTGATTGGGCACTGGAACAGGCACCTCAGGAAAGTGATCACAGCACCAAGCCTGACAGAGTTCAAGAAGTGTTTGGACAACACTCTCGAGCACATAGTGTGACTCCTGGGGATGGTCCTGCGCAGGGCTGAGAGTTGGTCTCGATGAACCTTGTGGGTCCCTTCCAACTTGGCATATTCTGTCACCTGTATGGTTCCCTTTCAAACCAAACTATTCTATGATTCTATTACTCAATTTACCATATGTCTGCTGGAAATACAACACAGCAAGAGAAAATAGTCTACAGGGTTCCTGGAGTGTGTGGAAAATAACTTCCTGAGACAGGTGGTGAGGGAGTCAACTAGGGAAGGCGTCATGCTAGACCTGTTGTTTGCCAGCAGAGTAGGACTTGTGGGTGATGTGATCCTTGGAGGCCCTCCTGAGCACAGTGATCCTGAAGAATTTTTGATTCTCAGATAAGTAAGGAGTGGTGTCAGCAAAACTGACACCTTGGAATTCTGGAGGGAAGGCTTTGGGGTGTTTAGGGGCCTGGTTGACAGAGTCCCCTGGGAGACAGTCCTGTAGGGCAAAGGGGTCCAGGAAGGCTGGATATTCAAGAAGGAAATCTGAAAGGCACAGAAGTAGGTTGTCCCCATGAGCTGAAAGATGAGCTGCTGGGGAAGAAGACCAGCCTGGCTGAACTGAGCTTTGAGTGGAACTCAGGAAAAAAAGAGAGAGGTAGTTTATGACCATTGGAAGAAGGGGTGAGAAACTCAGCAGGACTACAAAGATGTGAGGTTATACAGTGACAAAATTAGAAAGCGTAAAGCTCAGGGGGGTGGGTACCCAGAGAACAACTGGACTTACTAAAAAAAGAAACTGAGGCAAAGGCATTAAGTACCTCAGTCTTATCCTCAGCCACCCCTCACATGTTTACAGGGACAGATGGGATCCATCCAAGGGCACCAAAGGATCTGGTGGAAGTGTTCACTGAGCCACGTTCCACCATTTACTAGCAGTCCTGGTTAACCAGAGAGGTTCCAGAAGACTGGAGGTTAGCAAATGTAACCTCTACCTACAAAAATGGGTCAGAAGGAGGATTTAGACAACTACAGGCCTGTCAGCCTGACCTCAATGCCAAGGAAGGTCACAGAGCAGATCATCTTGAGTGCCATCATATGGCACATACAGGGCAACCAAGGAGTCAGGATCAGCCAGCATGGGTTGATGAAAGGCACGTCCTGTTTGACTAAACTAATTTCCTTCTATGACAGGGTGATCCATTTAGTGTATGAGGGAAAGACCGTGCATGTGTGAACCTGAACATCAGTAAAACATTTGACACTATTTCCAATAATATTCTCAGGGAGAAACTGGCTGGTCATGGCTTGGATGAGTACACCTTTCACTGGGTAAAAAACTGGCCAGGCCCAGAGAGTGGTGGTGAAGGGAGATAAATCCAGCTGATGACTGGTGTCACTAGTGGTGTTCCCCAAGGCTCAGTACTGGGGCCAGTCCTGTTTAGTGTCTTTATCAATGACCTGGACAAGGGGATTGAGTGCACCCTCTGCAGTTTGCAGATGATACCAGGTGGGTAGGAGTATTGATCTGCTGGAGAGCAGGAAGGCTCTGCAGAGGTATATGGACAGGCTGGATCCATGGACTGAGGCCAATTGTATGAGATTCAACAAGTCGAAGTGCTGGGTCTTGCCCTTGGGTCACAAGAACCCCAGGCAGGACTACAGTCTTGGGACAGAGTGGTTGGAAAGCTGCCTGGTGGAAAAGGATCTGGCAGTGCTGATCGACAGCTGGCTGAACATGAACCAGCAGCGTGCCCAGGTGGCCAAGAAGACCAATGGCATCCTGGCTTGTACCAGATATCCTGTGGCCCACAGGACTAGGTAAGTGATTGCCCCTCTGTACTCAGCAGTGGTGGCGTCTTGAATTCTGTGCTCGCTTTTGGCCCACCCACTACAAAAAAGCCATTGAGGTGCTGGAGTGTGTCCAGAGAAGGGCAACAGAGCCAGTGAAGAGTGTGGATCACACATCTGCGAGGAGCAGCTGAAGGAGTTGGAGTTGTTTAGCCTGAATGAGACTCAGGGGACTTTACTGCTCTCTACAAAGAGACTTTATTGCTCTCTGAAAGGAGGTTTAAGCAAGGTGGAGGTTGGTCTCTTCTCCTAAGTAACAAGTGACTGAACAAGAAGAAATGGCCTCAAGTTGTGACAGGGGAGGTTTAGGTTGGATATTAGTAAAAATTTCTTCATCAAAAGAGTTGTCAAGCTTTGGAACAGGCTGCCCAGGGAAATGGCTTCATTGCCGTCCCTGGAGATATTTGAAAGATGTGTAGATGTGGCATTTAGGGACATGGTTTAGTGGTGGACTTGGCAGTGCCACATTAATAGTTGGACTCAATGGTTTTAAAAGTCTTTTCCAACCTAAATGAGTCTATGATTCTATTTTTTAAGAGCATGGTTGGAAAAATGCTGGTACCTGAGTAGTGAAATCCATAGTGTTTCTAGAAACCACCCAAACCACAGGTTTCCTGGCATTATTTTCCCATTGTCAATATTCCCAGATTTGGAACGAAAAACCTCTTTTTTAGCTTATCCCACAACCTTTAAGGCAGGATGGCAAAACTTAGAGTTATAGAGCAGTTCACGCATATGTTCAACACCGTAGATCACAAAAAATAGTTAAAATATCTGTAGATGATGAGTACAAGTGAGATAGTCAGTGGGACATGAACACCGTGTCTGTAATGAGTGCAACCCCACTCCCTGTGTCCCTCCCGTGCCCCCAGGTAACCACCATGCAGTTGCCCTCACTTGTTCATGGACCTCTCTGCAGCACAACCCCACAGGTCACTCCAAGAAGAAATTCAAGCAGTGCTCATGGCACAGGTCACTCCTTGGTCTGCACCCTACACAGACTAAGTTCCCAGTGGGAGGCAAAGGAGGGAGAATGGGTGAATGCATTTCTCCATCTGTGGCTGAAGGGCCAGGGGCTAACCCTGTGCTTGAGTGGACCTTCACATCCAACTAAGATAAGTCTGTAATTCTTGAAAATCTGCTCTTTCAATGTTAAAAAGACTTAAATGATTTATTGCTTGGCAGACAATTACAGTTTATGCAGATTGAAGGCCAGAAAGTGTTTCGGCTAGGATTTCACCATTATCTGACATTATCCAATGTCTGTAGATTTGATGATGTGGTTGAGTTATATTAGCTTTGAAATTATTGACCTGTTCATTGCACAGGTAGTAATTTGCATCCCATGCTAATTTACAGAGGCCAAGCTTTCTCTCACTTTCAATTTCTCAAAAATATGGAATCAAGCCAAAGCTAACTTTGACATCTGATCCTGATCTTACATCTTACTAGTCTTAGACAGAGTTATTCCTAAAACTATCATGTACTTCTTTTGGAGGCAAATATCCCATTTTCCTTTAACAATTTTTCTACTGAAAAGTCTGTGCATACTTTTGCACACTGTACATTCCAACAAGAGGATACAGGTGCATATGTATTTGATATTGGGGGATAATATCATTTTTTTCTGAGCACCTGAACAGCAGATCTGTTTCTGCATTTATATATATATAGGTCACATTGCATGTAACTCCAAAATTTTTATAACCATGCAATAACAAATACCTTAATAATCTTGTGCACATAATGGCTATCAAGGGGAGTCTCCTATTCCTTTCAATGGAGTTGGCTAAGACTTAAAGTAGCCCTTTTTTTGTTTGTTTTGGGGTGGATAGCAAACCAATGGGTTTTTTAAATTATTCTTTCACATATTCTTGCATCCTAATTCAATCCCCCCAAACAAACAACAACAAAAAAACAATATAAAAAAAAACCCAAACAAACAAAACCAAAACCTAACCCCAAAATTCAAGCTGTAGCACCCCATTTAGAAATAAGAATAAGGATTTCTAGTGTGGTGATATATAATGCCTAGATTTGAGGTAAATTCCATTGGCATGAATATGCTTATCTCTTTTGTTATAGCCTTCTGCTGTTTCTTACCAGAGTGCCCTAATAAATTTTCATGTATCCATCACAGTCTTAATAATTTTACTTCAAATATCTACGTTGTTCCGACAGAAATTATGAAGTGTCATATCAGGCCACTTTAGGTCCCACATTATTCTGTAACACCAGATCCACAAGTCTTAATTCTTTCATTAATATTTGGACGTTACTGCAAGAACTCCCTCTAAATGGTATAGCAATAGCAAAACTATTCTGCGGCAGACAAATAGATCAGATGTTGCAGTCAGGTATTATAAGCACACCACTCTAAGCACTTTCTAACTAGTGATTCAGGAACTGCCCAGGTGACAAAAAAGGGTAAGTGGAAATGAAATCAATAGTCAGGTCCTCTAGCCTGGGATAACCAGCCAGTTAGCTACGGATCAGCAACTAACTAGACCCTCCAAAGAGTTACTTTAAAAAGAGCCTGAACAATTTTTTCATATCATTACTCCTACTACCTATAAATTAGATATTTGAAGTGTACACATTCTTCCAGCATATTCAGGCATCCTTTTAATTATATTTCAACCAAAGAAAAGTACAATCTCTCTTTCATCACCCAACTTAAGACAGTATATATCAAGAGTCAGAAAGAAACATAATAGATGGCTTAGACTACAACACCTTCAGTTGCTGCATCTACTAAGTATTATTACTCCAGCACCAAATATGGAATATAAAAAGAAGGTCAAAAAAGCACACTTTAAAATTTAAGAATTCTAAATTAAACCTACAGATTTACAAAAGGTGAATTTCCATGTTATTATGGAATTCTACATGTTGTCAATAGTCCTAGCAAGGACTGTGTAAGGATTACTTACATAACTGCCTGGTAAGTGAATGTCTCTTTTCTGATTTTCCTGCAAAATTAAGGAAGAAATAATCAAAGATTACTAGAAAATTTAAACTAAACACTGATACTAATTTTAAAATTTCTAACTACAATGAAATACGCTCTGCTTTACTGTGTAAAGCATAGAAGCAACATATAATGGTTTGACATTTTAAAATAAATATTTTCAAAGAAAAATGCTAAAAATATCTCTTTGCTGTATTTAAAGGTCCAATTCAACCCTAGATAACTGCTAAAACATAAATTCCGATTGCAATCTGGTTACAATGCACACCAAGCACAAAAGCCCTCTAATGATCTTTGATTAGTTCTTTATTAAATTCATCAAGGGAGCAAAGAAAATTTAATAGTCTTCACCATTTGTCATCTTTCTGATTACAGTTTTGATTAGAACTTTCAGCTTTTATTTTCTTCTTTTCTAGTCATGGCTATTACTGTGATAGTGCTTCTTTCCTCTAGTTTAAGAAGTACAAGATAGGACAAATGAAACACATTTGTAATTAGATTTTAAAAAAATAAAATATGTCTTTAACTAGGTGTGTTCATACCCTGAAAAAGGCTAGTTAAGGATATGAGGTCTTAAAAATGCAAAATAGCCCTAAATGGAATGCCTCCACATTAATTCCATAAAACTTTTAATAAAAAAAACCCCGAATATCTTGCTTAACTAATGAAATACCTTAAAAAATTTAAAATACCCTATACACAGATTTTTGTAGAAGAAGGAAAAAAATCCCATATTAGAAGAGTAATTTTAATATTTTAGAAACATTTCTAAGTGTATTCTGTTTTAGTATTCAGCATTACAATTCACTTATTTAATACAAAAAATTGAAAAGATGTTTTACTGTGTATTAGTGATACGTCTATCTTAAAAAACTGGAAAGAAACAAATTGAAATGTTCTAAATAGATAAAATAATTTTCACAATACTATGCACTATGTCAGTCAAAAATGTGTGCATTTCAATCTCAGTTATGAATGCCTAATTTTTTATATTCCCAATGCAAAACCTGCCAAGCCACCTACTGCATGAGACAGGCCCTGATTCACTATGAAGAGTGAAGGGTGTTGCAGGTTTCTTATTGGCATGAATTACTGAAAAAAGTCTTCAGCAGCAAGTGCTGTTTTCAACAGCATGAAAAGGATACATTAAACAGTCACTGAGTAAAATCCTGAAACAGTCCTGAAACAAAGGATAAAATTGGGAAGTCCATCTTTAGCAGGTGGAGGTTCCAAACACTGGGCTGAAGAACCATAATTTCTCTCTGTTCTTACATCCCCAGACCAGGAAACTTTTCAGTGTTCCTACAGAGTTAAATGTCTCAGAAGAGGCACAAGGTTTGTGCTGACCCCCACCCTTTGTACAGACTGATGATTCTGCATATCAGAAACCTGGGCTTGAATTCCGTTAAGCAGAGGACAGACCTGAGTCCAGGCTGTGATTTGTGATACCTGTCTGTAGTTAAAGTGAAGTCATTGCATACAGACCCTGTGATGTTGCATGGACTTTACAATAAAACATGGCATAGATTCAGAATTTCACACCAGGGGATATTGGATTGGTAGCTTCTTGAACACAAGGTAGAGGAAAACAAATCTGTTGGTGCTGCAAAATCTCTGTTCCTACAACCCTACTACGCAGACTAAGGCAGAGCTGAAACCACTACAGAGGAACATGTCCAGTCCCCAGGGTTCACAAATACACACCATGACCTCTTTCAGTCAGGACACCTTCTCCTGGCTCTTTGCAGTCATGACAAGATTGTTCCTTCAAAGCCAGCCCTGTAGTACTTCTGCTGACTTGTAGGTTAAGGAGGGTGTCTTCAGTTGCTTAGTATATTGCTTGGAGCAATGTACTTCAGAGTTAGACCAGGACCACAGATTTAAGGCATGTCACAAGTAGAAATGGGTCGCCTTGAAAACACTGCTGGTACAAGCAAATACAACTATTTATTCCTAAACTAAAAAAAACAGACAACACAAAGATTTGTAGAGATGACGACAGTAGCAAGGAAGTTAAAAATGAACTTATTCCACTTTTCCCATTCCCATTAGCCCACCACCAAGATACTTCTCTCTCCAGCTGGTTGATAAGTGGTGTGGACTTATTTACCCACTGTGGTCCAGGGGCATACTCCTTACAAATACACTGCACATATGAGAAAAGGCCTATCTCTGCAGAAAGGGCATCTTTTATGACTACACCTTTGAACAGTGTTTCGGACTTCTATTAAGTTGATCTCTCCTTTCTCTACTTGTTTCCTCCACATATGCAACAGCTGTCAATGCCGTCATCCAAATTGCTGTCTGATTGACTACTGCCCCTTTGGAAGGCAAGGTAAAAATGCTTTCTGTCCTTGGGGAAAAGCAAAAACCCAAAATAACCCACTAGGGAATGAGACTCTCATTCCCATCAAGAGAAGGGCTTTGCATAAGTACCCAAAGCCTTTGCACCTATGGAATCTCATATTTCAGATGAACAGAACTTTCCCAGCCTGACTGGCCATTTGCCTCTTCACCAACCAACATCCATCCTCAATACATGGGCTCATTTGTGAATAAGGAGTGTGGCATAACTGGAATATCCATGGGAAGTTTTTCAAGGGTTCACAAGTAGTGTGATTTAAAGGGCTTCTCTTTTAGTGCAGGCAAAGGGATTTCATCTGAAAGCTAAAGAAAGAACATCTCCACTTCCCAACTCCCAGGACATATTTGATTGATATAATTTTACCAGTTACATGCAATATAGGGATTTCAACCATACTGATTGCTACTGATGTACCCTTTTCTCTATGAGATGATAAATATTAATTTTGTGTGGTTTTATCTCCTCTAAGTTATTAGGCTAACAACTCCTCAAAATAGCCATGCCCTAAAAAGCAATTTGTATTTAAATACATGTGAAATTCTGGACTTATATTATAAAAAATACAGGTTTGTCTTTTTCTTTGGATTTTTTTTCATGGATTTCAGGTTGGTTTTTGATGTTATGTCCCTATAGGAACTGCACTACAAAACCAAAATGCTTATTGTGATGCTTGTAATTTGCCTTATTGCAATTCCATTGAATATTAAGCTCTGTATTTCCAAATCTTTGCATTTCCAAGTGCATAAATGAGAACATTCCCTAGCTAATTTGAGCATTTTTTCTTCCTCACTGGCCATCTACAAACTCTTATACAGTCCAAACCATCAGGTGATGTTGCAAATGCAAGACATTCTATTGGAGCTTTCCTTTGTGCTTTGTGATGCGTTTGTCACATGGCCCCAGAGGCAGCAGTTATTTGTTTGTGTCACATTTAGCTTAATAGTAGTAGCAAGAGGAAAAATGAGGAGAAAGAATAGAAATAATAGAGACATTTAACATTGATGGTTACAGTAAAATTGATACGTCTTCACTGCAGAAGATTCATAATGTGGCTTTGTCACTAGGATATTAAAGGCTTCATTTTTAAAATAAAACTTTTCAGTCAGCATGAAAAAACATCATCTTCAGCACACAGAACTTGCAGAGAGCCAAAAACGGTAAAATCTGCAGAGAAGTTGATAGCATCATTGGGAAGAAGTCAAAGTCTTACACCTCTTAAATGCTCTTTATTAGAAAATGATTTATTCAATATAAAATAGGGTTTCAAAATGATGATGGAATTAATCAACTTGTTAGCAGAGAAAGTATTGAAATAACTTCATGGCTGGCATAGCTAGTTGTCAGATCAGCTCTCCCTTTCATAGGCACTTGTTATAACAGGCAGGGGGCTAACCCTCTCAGACATGGAGCTAATCAGTCCTTGAAAGTCACTTCATCCAGTGGAGTGGAATAATGTACTTTAGCATCGTTTGTCCACCTCTACCATTTGGAGCAATGTTATTTAGACTGTCCATTTTTACTTCATTAGCTTCCATTTTAAAGAATTATATATTTTTTCAATGGTATTTTTTATCAGAACATCAGGTTAAATCTATTGTTTCCCACTACCCCCTTTGTAGTGGACACTGTTAAGACCAGCCTGTGAATACAAAGTAAGATAAAGAAAAATCAGCTGCATAGCTGGAATGGCTATTCTTTAAGCTTGATTAAGTTCTCACAGGAAAAAAAAACAAAAACAACAAAAAAACAACAAAAACAAACAAACAAACAAACAAACAAACAAAACAAAATCTGGGCAAGAAGTAAGATCACAATTAATGACCAAGAACAATTATTTCCAGCAGAGTTAACTTAATCAACCTGCTGAACTACTACAGATTACAATTAATGTTTATAATTACCATGCAGATACCAGTAGCTTTCTGGGTGCACATGCCTGCCCACCCTGTGCAAACAGATGTTCTTTGTCTCATTTTGCAATATTTGTTTCTGCCCTCCTCACCACAACTGGCTGCCTGCCCCACCTGCAGGAACTGACCCTTTTCCTGAGTCTGGGCTGGGCCTAATTGAACATGAATAGATTCCCTGGCCCCAGACAAGATCACTGAACTTGAAGAAGACAAAAACTGATGGACAAGGACAACTTAATAAACTTTGCTTTGCTACCAGCTCTTCCTCACTGTCACTCAGTGATATCAGCAAATTAAATGTCCACAAGGAATGGTGTTTTATAAAAGAGATATCTCTTTCTCCTAGCCCTTGGATACTCCCCCTTGGGAAATTCCCTAGGTTTCTATTTCTTGTGTAATTTGTATAAAAGGAATCTCACTGGCATTTTCAGCTTTTGGTACTAGGAGTTACCAAGCCCTTTAAAATAACTTCATAGTTTAAGCGCCACTCATTCATAAATACTAGTTTTCTTTTGATGGGCTCAGACTTTTTACTAATGTATTGAATCTAATGTAATCTGTACTAACAAGTACAAGTGGAAATTGTCTCTAGAAAACTTTTGTTCCAGCTGAACTTTCCTGACTGTTTCATTACTCAATTAACTATGATTTAAATTAATCAGAACACCCAGGAAATTAATAAAAGTAGGACCAGACTAAACAGTGTTGACAATTTGATTATGTTATACACAGAATTCACCTGTTCACTGAAATCCTCTTAGTGTCATAACTCCACTCTTTGATTACAATTATTTCATTTATGTGGCAAATTTGTTTTACTCTTGTTATAATACTGTCATTTTAAGAAAATATTTTCTTCTGTCTGGAGGAGGCTAGTATCAACAAGTGCATAGATATTTTTTAAGATTTGTTCATCCAAATGTATTAATAAAATGAGTGCTCAAATGCATTCCTCTTTGTAATGCAGCAATAACATGCAAGTGGCTACTTTAAACATTTCTTACTAGCCACAGGTGCATACTTTGTGTCCACACAGACATGATGTGTCTGCTCAATGACCACCAAGAGTTTCTGGTGCCTCTAGCTGTCTCTCTGTGTCTTCGAGTGATTCACATTGTCTATCTATAAAAGATTGTGAAAAATCAATTTTATTTTGTATAAATGATTGTCATTTAAATATCAATAGCACAAAAAACTGTGCACAGGTTTAAGAGAGACCATCGCCTTCCCTGAGCTGGAAAGAGTGTGAGTCTTGCAGTCATGCAGAGGGGAATACTGATGCCAGCAGGATGTTTTCCAAGGGTTCTCTGTTTGCACCACTTGGGCCATAGTGTAAAAAACCACCTTGCTCAATTAGCTTTTTGTTTTTTCGATGTCACAGTTCTTGTTAACAATCACAGTGTATAATATACTAATTTCTGACTCAACAATTGAAACAGAAAGGAAACTAATTTGAAAGCGATGGCACTTCATTATGCACATTTTTCTCTTTTGATTAAAGAAGGGTTTATTTTTTAAAATTCAAAACTATTGGTCTCATATTAAACAACAGTGAGCTTTACTTTAAGAAAACAAATTAAATTAAAAAAAAAAAAATCCCCCCTCAACTTTTCCTGTAAAAGTAGAAACTTTACACAGACGTTTTATAACTGAAGCTAATCTGTTTATTTCATTTATTATGTTGTTTCATTTATTTTGTTACAGTGCACATAACACATCTGATAGAGCTTCCTGCGGGGCTTGGTTCCTGCTGCTCTCCCCGCCAGTTAAGTGTAAGGAAAAGTCATTGCACTACAGTGAAAAGCAAATGGGAAAGAGGAAGAGGAAGAAAGGTAACCATATCAGGTCACATTTCATGCTTCCCTCCTGGAGTGGTTCCTGCTACCACTGGCTTGAACAGTGAGCTGTGTTTTTTCCTGACCTTCTACATTTTGTTACAAATGGTGTTACTTGAAAAGCTAACTCAAGTCTTTTGTGCTATGAGAGTAATAATGACTAATGGCACTTATGTGTAGTAAATTAGGTCCTTGCAGATAAACGTTCTTTTTACCCAGATACTTTCTTTAATTTCATAGTAAATCAGACATAATATATGTGGAACAGGAAATAAACTGTGTGGAACAGCAAAATTAAGTTACGCAAAAGAGTTACTGTGGTGCTCAGCAGAAGTTATTGGGTAGTAATAAGCTTAATTCAACAAACCTTAATAAATCAGAACTATGAAAATAGAGTAGATTAATTTAAATAGTTATCTCAGACTCTTCACACCATAAATCACAATGATGAAAAGGACAGATAACTGCAGATAATGACATGTGTTGCTCTCAAATATGCCACATGATCACAGACTTGTTTATATACAGTTAATGTTCTTTGTTTATGCCTTTGTTAGGATCTTGCCAGATTTTCGTTTTGTGCCATGACTCTTGACTGCTATGGTTCTTCATTATTATATGTATTTCTCTGATGAAAAGAGCAATCCTGCTGAAATCATTAGTACTTCTACATTTGAGTCTGTAAGCAACTGTTCAGTGAATCACCTACTCTACACTTACATGAAAGAACAAATTGATGCTTAATTGTTTTATGGGAATAATTGGTGCTTCAAAGGAGAGCAGGGGACCTTTCTGCAAATCGCCTGTAAAATTGTTTAAAAGCATTTTAAATTCAATATCTTGACAATTTCTGCCTGAATACATCAGGTGAGATCTTAATTGATAAGTCAGTGGAAGTTGTAAACTGAAATAAATCCTGATATTAGCTGAAAGCTAAATTGAATGCATTGCATATGGGTTATATTAATAGTTGAAATCAATTTAATTGTTACAGGAAAGGTAACAGTTATATTTTCAAAACGCATAAGGCATCCTGAAAGTTTGCTCTTGAAGGAGGTACATAGACCAGGGCCCACCAACTCTGTTGTTTCAGCACTCATCTGCAATGCTTTCAGTGTCTCACGTGAACAGACACTACTCCCTTGTTACCTTTGCTTATGACTGCCAGATCTCTCCAGTGTCCTCTCCTAAATGACATCCCATCCTAAATGTAAGAGCACTGTATTTCAAATCCTAGTACAAGTACGGGTAGCTGCATGCCACATTACCTGCTGAGATAGGTGCTCAGTGCTGAAGTTGGGGAAATGTCGCTGTTACTGTTTCTCTGCAGTATAACATTACAGTGCAATTGAAGCAATGTTTCTGAAAGACCAGTTCAGTACACTAGCTCTCAAATATGAAAAAATACACTTTCATCATTGAAATTATTCACTTATAGCGACACTTCAGCAAAACACTGTCCACACTGACCTTGCAATTATATAGCATCTAGTGTGTACTGATTTACATACTGTATGCTTTTCCACCTGTAATTGAGGCTATTAAGCAGAATGCACAGGCTGAGTTCCATCCTCTATATCTACCAGATTGCACAGAAGGAGTAAACTCAACAAAACACATGTTGGGGATGCTGCTGCTGAAGCTACACTACAAGGGCTCATTGTTGAGCAAAGTAATGCTCCTACTTGGGAGGTGCCACTCAGCATCTTTTGTTCAGCAGAGAGGATGCCATTCCCAGTGTATGTCACAAACACTGCTTAGTAGGAATCATTCTAAGATAAACTCATCTGGATAAGAGAGAGACACTTTGATGACACAATTCTTATTTTTAGAATTAGACTGGAATTAAAATTTTAGATTAGATTAGAATTTTTTCAATAATTTTAATACTTGCTGGTTTGAATTGCTCTTTAGAATAGGTTGTATTTCTTTAACTGAATGAGAAACTTCTAAAAATGTTGAATTTTAAACAACTATATCCCTTTGAGGTTTAAATAATCATTTGATCACAAAGTTTTCAGGATTTGGGAATTAATGCATCAGGTTTGTCTGGCTACTAAAAATACCAACAAATCAAATCACCACTTTCATTCATACAAAAATAACTTTCATTTATTTATTTAATTTTTTACAATATTTTGTGTTTTGCACACTGTTTGGTTATTAATGTACTATGAGCTGAGAATACTGATGACATAATTTGCTTCTGAAAATGCAAAAAATGTCTAAATCAGAAATGTTCCTGAGGGGAAAGCCCTGGGGAAAGAGTAATACAAGTAAAGCCACCTTGAGATCTTAATCTGGAATAGTATTTTACATTGTTCTTGACACATAAAGTAATTACAGAATCAACTATTAGAAGACGTTGAATTAGAGCCTGGATGGCACCAAAAATCAGTGTTGTGAAGGACGGGACAGGACATTTGCATGTGAAAGGATAGTGAATAGTATCTGTAAAGAATTGTGAAATTACTACCATATTTATTATTATAATTTTGTATCATCACAGTCTCATTTCAGCATGACCTGCAAGAATAGATTAAATTAATGTCATTTTCTCTTCTTGTTAACATCTTTATCACAAGAGCAAGCTGTCACAATTTTAGTGTCTAAAATAGTCTGAGAATTACAGAGGGCAGGAGCAGGACCATCTCACCATTCTGCGTCTTGGTTGGCTCACCTCTCCCAGTTCACTCTTCCTTCCCCACCATGAAGAGTGACAATTAGCATAAAATCTCTTTGTATACCACTCTCTGGTAAAAAACAGAAGACAGCTCTCACTATTTTAAACCTCAAGGTGAGTTAAAAACATAGAAAAACAGAACTGGATGAAAAGAGAGTGGAGCAAGAGGTTTGAATAAAGACAAGGATTAGAAAGGATCATAAGAAAATTAAAACACGTATATACATAATTCTTTAATGTACATACAATACACAAGGCTAGAATACACACTGTCAAAATAATTGATTTTACACTGATGATAAGAGAAAAATCTGTTTCTAGAACTTCAACTGGCAGTTACCAGTTACAAGTATTTTGGACCTTAAAAGACCAAGCCTCTTATACGAAAAAAAATGGGCTTTGGTAATTCTGTCTTTGTACATAACTGTAGTATGAGAAATGAGAGGTTATGGTTGTCTTGGTTTTGCCTTCCACCTCCCTTTTTTTCTTTTCTTCATCAATTCTGAGTAAATGGGCAGGAAAGGAAAGACCAGAACATCAAGAAATTTCACAAGTGGAATTTTGAAACATTTTCTAGAATATTTAAAAAAAAAAAAAGGCAAAAATCTTTCATTTGGATACCTGTTGAACAAAGGTTTCAGAACTTTGAAAATAGTCAGTCCCTCCTTTCTCAAAGATTTTGTTTGGTTTTAATGAACTATTCAATAATTGAATATTCTATGAGATACTGCTGTTCCTGATTCAGCATTGTTAATTGTTGTTTGAGCTGCTATAGTCCACTTGTAGCTATAGAAACAAGGTGTATATTTCAGGTACAAATTATGTGAGATGTCTTATCATCTTTTAGGAAAGTAGGAAGTGGTTGAAGGAAGTAAAATGTTGAGGTTTGGATATCACGCAAAAGAATGCTGCAGCCTCACCTTACTGAGAATAAATATTACATCCATTTAAAGTTGTCTCAGATTACATTGTTCATGGCGTATTTTTAAAAACTCAATTGATATAACATCAACCCACTTCTGTACCTTTAATAGGGAAAGAGGAAAGTTAGTAAAAGATGCTCCAAGCTAAAAACCTCTAATATTTGCCATGACATTTACAACATCGGGCAGGAGCACTTTCCTTCAGAGTGAAAGATACATTTGTGATGTCTGCAGGCCCCTGGCGTGAAGGTGCAATGTGGCCATTCTCCTCCATCTCCCAGGTGCCCATGGAGTAAACAGGGCCTCCAGCTATGGAGGGACACCCTGGTTTTTTTCTGGCTAAATGTTAGCTAGCCAACATGAAGGACTGGATGTGTGGGTACTTCACTGAATACCCCACCTTCAAATTTGCTCTGTAAATCTCTGGGACAGTTTGTAATGGCTCTGTGCCACTGCAAATGTGTGTCTTGCATGTCTTGTCAATGTACTCTTGCACCACTGAACAGATACCTGTATTGCAGCTGTTGTGTTATCATTATCTTCTTAGAGAATGTGATATAAACATCCAAGGTCATATGAAGAGCAGTTTGAACAGCAGTGGTTTTCCAATTGCAGCGGGCTATTCTGGACACTTAGGTACAACACAGATAACATTCCCTCTCTTCTCTGCAGCCAGCTGAGCTCTGGCCTCTGGTGCTCCAGGACATACTCTTGAACTCAGCTAAAGGGCTATGGGCTCAGCTGAGTCTCAGGCAAGCAGAGGCATGTAGAAGGCTTTCCAGAGAACATCATAATTCCATCACCAATTATAATTCTAGCACTGCCTGGAAAAGGCACAAAATGTATATATTTCAAGGTAAATATTATCAAAGATGAAAAAAAACGGTGCCTCAGGAGTACTTCATTTGACCACGAAATACTTGTGCATAACCATAACTTTGTTGAAAGCCTTGGCCAAACAGATGTCAGGATGCCCTTACCAATGAACAACTGTGCAGAAATGATGATGGACTCAGGAGAAAAAGCTCTCTAAATCTACTCGACATTCAAGGCTTTTGAAAGACCCCATATCTACTCCTTTTAGTCATATTCTGCTTGATAATGAGGAGTAAGGTAACTTCTGTGACTTGAACAAGCAGACAAATTGTTCTAACTGCTCATAAATGGATTTTGGGAGGTTTCTGCCTTCTTCACCAAAAGACAGTTTTCAGTGCTGACAATCCAGAGGCTCTGCCTGTCTGACCATTTATCTGACACTCCCTGACCTTTGTCTGCCAAGCTATCTGAATTAAAAAGAATACCACAACCTAATACCAAGACAGCAGCTGAGCAACAAAGCTAAGAGAACTGAGGATACACTGAAGAATAAGTTCCAGGCAAGCTGCTGTTACAGCTCAGCAGCAAACAAAGTGGTCTTCAACATTATTTACATGCATAATTCACAAGGGTGCTTCTTAGAGGAAAGTAAAACCTTTGTGGAGATCCAAAATAATCTCTACTTTCTCTTTGATATGCTGAGTATGTGGACCACTCATTTGTATTGGGAGTTTTTGGTCTATGAGTATCCAAGTGTTATAACAGCATACCAGTTTCCAGAAGGATTAGGAGAATGAAGCATAATTTGATGTAGGTCATGTTGTCAAATGATGGCTTTTTAGCATGGTATATTTATATACTACTAATTCCAGCTTCCATTATATGTAAAGGATGATTACTTATTTAATGAAGAGTCTTCGCTGGAACAGAGTTTTGTCACAAGATAATGGTCTCATGCTGTTAACTAAATGGGAAAGCATTTACTGTAAAATATATACACTCTAGTTTAGGAGATTAGCTTGTACAAAGGGAAGATCCAGCAATGGGATGTGGGCAAACTTAAGGAGATACGTCATGAGAAAAAAAATATTTGCTTGTCCATAACAACAAAAATGGTAACACACAGAAAAACCCCTACTTTGTTGTATCCTTACTCTCAAATATGTGTATATGTCAAAACCTGGTTATATCAATGCAAGTTATATGCATCTGTGGGGAAAAAAAATCACTCAATGGTCACTGCTACAGAACTGCAGAATTCAACCCTTCGCCACTGGAGACTGGGTAAATAACAAAGGGTATTCTGAATGAGCTTTCTATGCCTCTTGGCTTAGGTACCTTCCACCCTAAGTACATATTATGTACTGCATTCAGCATGTGTTCAGTGAGTACTCCCTACTTCTCTTTAAGTTCTGATATTTCTATTACCAATATAAATTATTTTGCATATAGGAGTTTCCTAATATTACTGAATGTGGTATTAATATACAGCTATAAACTCAAAGTGTTAATCAGGACCAGTGAGACAAATGATCTCCCTAAGGGGAAAGTGTCAGTTACATAATCAGAATACATTAAAATCTGGTAGGCTGCAGGTTTTTAATAAAAAAGAGCAAAATGAAGGGCTGAATTTATAGCCAGCAGACAAAGGTCCCTTAAAAATAGGCCTATGAATGGTTCCTGCAAGGTCAGATCAAGGGTGATGAAATGAGAATTGACCAAACACAAGAGCAATTCCCAGCTAAATAAAAAGCCAGATATTATTTTCTTCACTGACAACAGAAAATGAACATAGAGACAAGAAGGGTTGATCACTGATGCCAAAAATGTACTTTCCATTCTTTGAGCTTTCTAAAGTCTCTTCTTTTATCCATTTTCTATTTTTCATCATATTGCCATTCTCCCTTTTTTGTCAATGACCTTTCTTCAGTCCAACTCAGCTTCTGTCTAATGACCTGAAGAGGCTTTCTTCACAGCCTGGAAAGCTTTAGATTTAAGATCCCCCTCCTTCATTAGAGTGAAAAGTGAACAGCCTCTATGTGCTGGGTGCTAATGAATGTGAAGAAAGATTTTTTTTTTTGTATGTATTTTACACATTATGTTCTTGACTCCTTGAGGTGCTACAATAAATTGCTGCGCTTCATTTACAAGGAGTGATAACAGAAGCAAAATGAGGATCTGGCAGCAAATTACTTCTCTGTTCACCCTGGGTCAGACTGCTGGGGCTAATGAGAAGAGGTGCTCTAATTTTAAACTCCTCCTCAACCAAGCTATTCTTGCATTAATGTTCACTGCTATAAATTGTAAAGTCAAATGAAGGAGCACTGTTGAAAATTAACCAGTATTTTTATCTTTTGAGTACCCAATAGAACATATTTTGGCTTCTAAGCCTGGTGGTTATCAAAGGCAGCACAGCTACACCAGCCGCTCCTGCCTCACCGTGGCAGGATGCTCCTTGCACGCACACACCACTGTTTCTGCCTTTTCTTTACATGAGAGGCGGAAGTGGTATGGCTTTACAACCAGATTATAATTTAACTCAAAGAAGAAGGTGTTTAAAGCCAGTCTTTTTGTGTCCCTTTAACAGGACACTGCACACGGACATTAAAAGTCATGCAGAATTACTCTGTCCATTTAATGCTGCTGCATGTTTAATGAATTGTAATTGTGTATATGGAAAGACCCTGTAAATCGCTGACCCATTTATGTCTATGAACTCTTTGTTGCTATAAGCCCAAAGCAGGATTTGAGCAGTTAATGAGAAACTAATGCAGCACCTGCTTCTCTCATGAAATATCTCCCTAAGCCTATATTTTGCCAATTTGACAAAATCAAATACAATACAAGTAAGAAAAAAAAAACCACAAAACCCCAAACCAGAATAAAACCCCAAACAAATAAAACCCAACCAAAATCATATCCCACAGTTTATAGTAGTGGAGTCATGCATCTTTAAAGAACATGATTCCAGATTCTCATCACTGGATTTTTTTATTGATAACTTGGCACTGACTACAATGACATGAATATATTTAAAACATATATCAATGGCATGGCATTCATTTGTTGTGAGATGTGTCTGTCCTGGTACATTCTTCCATGAAATTGCTACATAACATACAAATTAACCACACTACCCTACTCTAATCATTGTAATCAGTTATGTTTTCATGTGTACATTACTAATATATAAGGTTGTTGTAGTTCTTGTGTGTGGTTTAATTGCTTGTTTTTGCATATCTTGTGTGATTGATGATGTTCTAGAAATCTTTTCCCCGAAAGGAGACTTTCTAAATTACTTTGTTTAGATGCTAATGATTGTATTTCATTAGTGGCCCTCTCATCCAGAATCATCTTTAAATGAATGAATATGCCATAATTAAAAATCTGAATTATGAATTACTTTGAAAGGAGACAACATTGTCCCGATTTCCCACTGCGACTCAGTGTTATTTCAATTATGTAAATATGTTTAATCATTCCCCTTTTGTTTTTCTAATTATTTAATATTAATGTTGCTTTACCCCTTTATTGCTACAAGAAGGGATATGGCATCTTAAATGAGAGTACTTAGACAAGTGATACACAGATGACTAGATTCAAGCAGACATTTACCAGAATGCATAACCCATTTCAAAAACAAACATGCTATTAACATTCATACTAATATAGCAACACTAGCAGTAATTGCCCTTCATGCATGTTTTGTCTTTATAAACTTAATGTATTCACAATGTACAATCTCCAATCAATTTTCTTATCAAACTTAAAATCCATTTGTACAACTTTAAATTCTCTTGAAGTGCAGATTTTAAGTAATGAGATTTCTCTGTCCACAGGCTTCACTTTTTCAATAGTTCAAAAAACACATATAAATTATAAAGCATCTGGACAAACGATCTTCTTTTCTCACTGATACAGCCAGTTTTATTTTATAGGATTAGCAAGCAAATTGTTTCCTATGAGTCTGTGTAGTCTGAAAAAATTGATGCTAAAATTTATGCAGAATACTGCACTTTTACTGAAATTCATAAAAATGAAAGGACAGTGAAATTAATATCTATAACATTTTAAACATCGTAAGTCCACATTAGGGGTTACACATGCTACATAATTGAAAATGGAAATTAATTATAATTTACTTGCACATCACAGAAATGTTATGTGAATTTCTAACTAAATTATACTCTAAAATGTAATAATTTGGCATTTGTTTTGAAACATCCTGAAGCAGAATTCCTCGAACTACAGTATGTCACTCCTGAGTAAGAGTAGCCCCACAAGTTCAAAGTACTGTTTAAAATGTATTTGTTTGTAAATAATCTGAAACACCGCCATAGGAGATGGAGAAGAATGCATTTTTATTTCTATATTCTTTGAAAAAACACTGCAGCCCTGTGAAAAAGTGAAAACTTGTTAGTGGAAGATAATGCATCTGTTTCAGTTCTTATCAGTAACAGCCATAGCATTTTTTTAACATAAAAAATATATATTTTTAATCAGAGGTTTTACATTTCTCCAGGGACCAGGGGTCTAAAAACATAATGAAATGTGCATGAGTATTATTGTTAAAAACATTCTACAACTTCCAGTTTGAGTTTATTACTCTCTGCTTTGGAGCTTTTGCAGATAGAATACTTTCAAAATAGCACTGCTGCTTTTTCAAGCTCTGAATTACCCTGGGATGATTCAACACAAATGAAAAAAAAAACATTGTTAATAACACATTCTTGTTTGGATTTTTGAATTTATTTTTTTTTCTAGGCAAAAGGAGTGTGGTCATTTTCTATGGACTTCTCTGTACTGATGCAGCCACAGTGGTGAGCTTTATTCATCATGTCACTCTTGCCATAGGGACGAAGGTCCTGCCTGCAAGCAGACTTGTGCATTGTGCCAAGAACACACACATGTAACCAGTTCAGCATGTACTGTTATAACATGTATTTTTGTGCAGATTTATTTTTTGTCAGTGCTCCTTTGGCAGTTTTCTTTAGCGGTGCTGATATTTTCAACCAAAAAATGGCACAAGGTAGCAGCTGCAATTTTCAACCTATTACCATTCTGTGTGTGTGTGAAACACTTGATTTCTATAACTAATTTAGAAAAAATAATTAAAGTAACCACTTAGTATAGTATTTCTGCATAACTGTTCCAGTGAACTACTTTTTCTTCAGATAGCCTGTTTTTTGAAAGAAGATACTTTCCAAAACAACTTTGAAAAAAGGTCAGAGGAGAAGCAAAGAGGGAAAAAGATATCCAAACTTTTATGGGCTGGTATGTTAAAAATGAAAGAAGCAAACAGTAGGAAGCTTAGCCTGGCAGCCTCCATTTCATATGTTAAATTTTTCACAAGACAGTTTAATTACAAAAATTAGGAATGGTAATTGCTACATATAAATGTAAAGTGTCTCTCTTGGCCCAGCACAGGGGATAAAACCTCCAACCAAATCCCAAACTATAATGCCACTCTCTGTTCTCAGGATTCTTAAGTATGCAAATAGTTTTTCCACTTAAGATCTCACAGACACAGATCTGGTCAAAGCAAATTACCCAAACAGTTTGCATTCATCAGAGAGGAAAAGAGATGATAAGGCAGATAAAACCAATGATTGTAGACATTTTGAACAAAAGCCTGCCATTTTACAGAGGAGATTATCTTGTACTCTAATTCTCTAGTTACATGGGTAGCAGAATCTTATTTTCATATTATAAGATAATGTGAGGTGAAATGGTAGATAAAACCTGCCTTCACTGAAGTGAATGACAAGATTTTCATTGACATGGAGTCATTTTGTTCCAGGGGTTTTATACCAGGCGTAATTTTTTCAGTGGGCTGGTTTTTTGGTTTGTTTTTTTTTGTTGTTGTTGTTGTGTTTTTTTACAAATACTAGCCTTTTTAACAGACTTTGTAATGTTCAGTATTTGCACAGTCTATGTTCAGCTTGGTCACATGGAATTAATCATCTCCAGAAAAAGACCAGCTAGTGTACCAGTTGCAATCCAATTTTCTCATATTCATTTTGTGAATAAAATGTGCTTCTTTTACATTTTAATTAAGGTGACCATAATACATGAAATTATCATGTGGAATGTTGTTCTGTGAAATGTTATGCATGAGTTATCTTCTAACAAAATACAGAAGTACATAAAATCTTACTTTTGGTATCAATGAGTATAATCCTTGTCACATTAATTTTGACTTTATTACAGCCTTTTTCTTGTCAAATCTCTCATTGCACAACATCTAGGACCAGTTTCTCTGTACATCTAGAACACCCAGGCTCTGCACAACAGGGTGTTGAGCACCCATCTCTGCCCACCTGAGTACAAGGAGTAGGAATGATGGTACTGCATTGCTCTGGTTCATGTGGTACAAAACAGCATCCACCACACACCAGCAGTGGCCACTTTTAATAGCTCCATGAGTGCCACCCTAAAATGAGAATGATGGCACTCACTCTGGGTGAGTCTAAGAAAATTTTCCAACATGTCTTGTGTTAGAATAAATATTCATACTATGATTAACAATACAAATAATTTGTGAAATTACCAATAAAACTGGTTGGTACAAAAATAAAGAAGATTCAACAGTAAGACTATTAAATAACATGATTAACAGAAAACGCAGAAGCTGACAAAGCAGGTAAATCTATTGCAAATAGTGTTCAGATTATGCTTCAGACTTCTGTGTTTATGCAGATATTATCACTGACTCGTTTGAAGAAAAGCCCTTTAATTTCTTGTCCTCCTTGCAGGGAACATAAGGCATAATTGATTGTCATCCTCTTCATAACCATTTGTGACATATTGAAAGAACTGTGTCTTGTTCCCTTTTGTATTTCCTTTCGTTTAGCATAAACTGATACAGACACTTTGTGCTTTCCACACAGTTTAGCAAGTAAGATTTTATCATTCCTGTGGCCTCTCTCTCCAAAGACCTGCTTTGTTCTGGAAGTACCATGTCCAAAGCTGGACACAGCACTCAACAGGAATACCCACCGCTCACATCCATGACATTACACTCTCATTAACACCTCTCAGAATGAAGTCTCTCTTTCTGTAAAGATTCCTCCAAATCTTTTCCAGTTCTACTGCTTTTTACGATCTTCCCTAATCATCAACAGGGATCTCCTCTGATGCAGTGGATAAAGTTAGCCTGACTCTTACTTGTAAATTAATTTTTCCCAGATCAAAATCTTAGATTAACCACTAGGAAAAGAATGATATATCTGTAATCTTTAGTTCATTTTAGAATAAACCAATCATTCCAGAGCATAAGGAATAACTGGCAGTGTAATTAGTAAAGACTGTCACCACTAGCAAAGTCCACTTTGCAGCAAACAGCATAAAAACAGCAAAAAAACAGAACTTTATCACAAAGTTCTTTTCACCTCGATCTAAAATAGAAACTTAACATTAATAGGCATACAAGAGGTTTAAATAAAATCAGTTTTTAATTGCTTACAGCTTTTTCAACAGCTGCTGCGAATATTAAACTCATCAAAACAACAAAATCTACAACTTGAAAAACAAAAAAGATCTAAATTAACTCCAACTGTCTCCCCTGAGCAAGTGCTTACACTACATCACCGAGATAGTTCTGGAGATGTCCTTGTAATAGCTGGAAACACTTAAAGAAGCAGTATCAGAAACAGCTTCAGCTTTATTTTAGATAAAGGAGTTGGAGGAAACACTTCATTAACCAAAGGCATTGATTGAGGAAAATTAAAGGGCCCCAGGCCACACAGAAAGCAGATGCCATGTTAAAAAAGGGGACCCCCGGCCCAGGCCTGGAGTGGTCTAGACACAGCAATGCCCAGCTGGGAGCTTGAGAGCAAGGAAAATGAATCACAGGACCATTAAGAGTGGAAGAGACCTCTGGAGTTCATCTGGTCCATTCACGGACATTGGTCCTCATCCTGTCTCTGAGCACCACTGAAAAGAGTCTGGTACCATCCTCTTGACACCCACTCTGAGATAGAAGACTCTCAGTCTTCTCTAAAGTGATGAGACCTCACCTATACCAACTAAGCTCCCGCCAGGCTCATGAAAAAGGCGGAGGCTTTTCATGTATAGCCTTACTATTGAGATTACAGGGTTGAATGTCAGAAAGAATAATTATTATACATCTAAAATTGTTAGACTTACCATTTCAGATGGTAAGAAATCCCTGCCAAGATTGCACATCATTTTCAGGGACAGCAGTACCAGGTTCAGACAACCAAAATGAATTGTGTTTTTTCAGTTTGATGGCTGAACTGAAATGGGGGGAAATTATTTCATTTTGGTTTTTAAAAGCTTGCCTTTTCTAGTCTATTTTTAAAACCAGCTTACAGGTTCAGCATCTTGACTCTGAAATCAATTTAAAAATGAGACATCAAATTATTTATTTTTAAAAATATTGAAAGAATTTTAACTTCTTTTCTGTCTTTTTTATCACCCAATCTCATCAGCAATTTTGAGCTAATTTTATAGAAAGTTTTGATTCCTATCCCCCAATGTTCTCTTTTCAGCAAATGTAATGTTCACTACTGCCTGGCTGTAAATCCTAGAGGAAAGGTAAGGTGTGTTTGAAATAGATTTGGGCAGTTCGGATTTTGTGGGAATAGAGATTGCTTAAAACTGTTCTGGATCTGAAGAAGAAAGAAGTCTCAATACACTTACTTTTTAAGCAAGGACTGGGAGAATGAAGAACTTCCCACTGCAGGAGAAGACCAGGTTTGAGAACATCTGAGAAACCTGAAGCTGCACAAGTCAGGGACTTGATGACATACATTCATGGGTCCTGAGGAAACTGGCTGAGGAAGTGGCTAAGCCACTCTCCATTCATATTTGAGAAGTCATGGGAGTCCAGTGAAGTTGCCAATGACTGGAAAAGGGGAAATATAATGACCGTTTTTGGAAAGGGTAATAGGGGAGACACAGGGAGCTACAGGCTCTACTAAGTGCCTGGCAAGATCATAGAGCAGATCTTCCTGGAAACTGTGCTAAGACACATGGAAAATAAGGAGGTGATCTGGGACAGCCAACATGGCTTCACTAAAGTCAAACTGTGCCTGACAAGTTTGGTGGCTTTCTAGGATTGGGTTACAGCAGTGGTGGACAAGGGAAGGGCAACAGATGTGATCTACCTGGACTTGTGCAAAGCATATGACACTGTCACACACAACATCCTTGGCTCTAAACAGAAGAGAAATTGACTTGATGGATGAAAGACTCAGTGGATAAAAAAATTGGCTGGATGGTCACACTCAAAGAGTTGTGATCAACAATGCAAGCTTGGTCCAGGTAGAGAGCAGTAATGAGTGGTGTTCCTCAGGGGTCAGTATTGGGACCAGTGTTGTTTAACATCTTTGTTGTTGACATGGACAGTGGGACTGAATGTATCCTCAGCAAGTTTGCCAGCAACATCAAGCCATGTGGTACTGTCAGGATGCTGAAGGAAAGGGATGCCATCTAGAGGAACCTTTACTGGCTTGAGAAGTGGGTCTGTTTAAACCTCATGAAGCTCAACAAGGCTAAGTGCATGGTTCTGCACCTAGGTCAGGGCAATCCCAAGCACAAGTACAGTCGGAGAGGATGATGGACCAAGACTAGACCTGGGTAGAAGAACATAGGGTTTTTTGGGGGCAAAAAGCTCAACATGACTCAGCAACGCTTGTTTACAGTCCAGAAAGCCCACCATATCCAGGGTTACATCAAAAGAAGTGTGGCTAGCAGGTCGAGGGAGGTGATTCTGCCCCTCTGCGCTGATGAGACCCACCTGGACTACTGCATCCAGCTCTGGGGTCTCTAACACAAGAAAGATATTAACTTGTTGGAATGAGCCCAGAGGGGAGCCACTAAGCTGATCACAGGACTGGAACACCTCTCCTTTGAAGACAGGCTGAAAGAGTTGGGGTTGTTCAATACGTAGAAAAGAAGGCTCTGAGAAAACCTTATAGCAGCCTTCCAGTATGTAAAGGGAGATTACAAGAAGGCTGGAAAGGGACTTTGCATGAGGACACATACTAGCAGGACAAGGAGGAATGGCCATAAGCTGAAGGAGAGTAGGTTTAGATTCAATATTAGGAAGAAACTCTTTACTATAAGGATAGTGAGACACCCAGAGAGGTTGTGGACTCCTCGTCCCTGGAGGTGTTCAAGGTCAGACTGGATGGGCCTCTGAGTAACCTGGTCTAGAGGAAGGTTCCCTGGCCATGGCAAGGAGTTGGAACTAGATGATCTTTAAAGTCCCTTCCAACCCAAACCATTCTATGCTTCTATGAAACTAAGAATTTTAATGATCTAGTAAAGGCTAACACAAAAGACAACTGTATGCAGGATAGAGGGGAAGATATTTTCCAAGAACTGCAATTTTCATAATGTCATTGCAGTCTACTTTGGTCTAGTTTAAATAATCAGCAACCTCATTTAAACAGACAGACTGGCTAGTGGTAAAAATCTGGCACAGACAATTTTGCATACTAGCAATTTACTGATACTGGTAAGAACTGACCATTTTCCTGCTCATTCTCTTTTTGTCCATCAAGCTTCTCACCACTTCTTTGTCGGATGCCAAGAATCCTGCAATTTTTTTTGGCACAGTGGACCAGCGAACCAACAAAAGAAAAAGAAGATCCCTATGTTTCTCAGTGGTTAGGTCACTGTTCTAGGAAATGGGTGCCTCAGGCGCACCAACATAATGATCAGAACCATCAGTAGATTTTAAGACAACTCAGCTAAGAATTCATTTATAGGTCTTTGAATCAGAACTTGAAACTTCTGTTAATATGTACTATAGGAAACTGTCTCTGCCATCTGGAATGAGTTTCAGCATCTACCTGTGAAGAAGAAAAGCCCTCTGTTTCCCTGGTGTTCAGCTTTTGTTAATGCTGGACAACACTGAGGTATTCCCTTTTCAACCTTCTACATCAGCTTTAAACTTAACAGATGCCTCCTTCCAACATGGTTAAAATAGAAGTCAAATGATACAAAATGCCTGAGGAAAAGAGGGAGAAGGCAGGAGAGAGGAGAATAATGACACCATTCTTGCTGCTACTGTTGTTGATGGAGCTTTAATGGTGCCTCAGAAGATGATAAAGAAAAATTATGCTTCTTTCCCTGAAGGATTTAGAGACAAACTAGCCAAGAATATACAAGATGCATTGGGAAGGCAGGAGGTGGGGATCATTAGGATTTAAGGATTTATTGCAACTTGAAAATGTCGATCCTGAAGTAAGAGACAGATTTTGTCCAAGCTCAGGACAGCCCATGTTGAATAATTATATTTTCTCTAATGTCAAACCTCTAAGAAATGTCTGATTTAAAATGCCAAAAGTTTTGAAATTTCTAATTGAAGGAAGATATTTCCACTGTCTTGAAAATCCATTATAAATGCCTAAAAAGCACTTCTTAGTGCATCAGCTCAAGCTAAATTTCCTTGAACAAAGTGTTCTCTGAAAAAGAGACTTTGAAAAGACTTTTTTCTCATGAGGCACAGGGAGGGAGCAGGAGGAACATGTAAATGTGCAACTCAGTGGGAGGCAGACTGAAGAAAGATGTAGTTCCCCAGCAAGTTGATGCAATAGAGATCTAGTGGGAACTTGAATATTTACTCCTAAAGGCAATTCATGCCATGGAAATTTAGGTTTATATTTTATCAAACCAACATGAAATGGAACATTACAGAGTGAAAAAACCAATTCTTGTTAGAACACATGCAAAAAAATCCCCAGTTTTCTAATGAATATTCATGCTGTAGAGACAGTGTTTTCAAAGAGTATACTGTTCCAATGGAAAAACCATACTTACATAGATCTGTTTATTCTGTTGTTTCCCCTTCTATTTGTAATCAGCCAATGTTTGAGATTTGCTGAACTGTTTCTATTAAGTGGCAAAGCTTGTGATATTAGTCAAGTATTTCTTTGCTACGACTCTTTTTGTACACAAATAATGTACATATCATTCTTCTTCCCAGAGCACAATAGGAACAGACAAGAAACAGTTCATCTGGGCATGCTTCTTAGCTCACCTTTTCAAACACCAATCTGCTGATAAGAAGCTTAGTCCTGGCTTTTTTTAAGGGGCAATGCTAGTCAGAGTTCTCCTGCCTCTCCTGCTGCAGCTCTTGCCTTTCTGCTTCCAGAACAAACATTCATAGCTCTGTTCCGCCCACTGTCCTTGCCCTCTCCCAAAATATGACCACTATTTCTAGTTATTTTCTGCTTTGGTCACAGACTTTTTTTTTCCTGGTTTGCTTTCATAAAGGAGTTTGACTGAATTTTTTTGTTCAGTTGAAAGTAGGAGAACCAATGCCAAACAGCTTGCCTATAGTTGCTAAAAATAATCTTGCTGGAAGCAATTCCCTTCAATGCCACAGACCTGTTCATTGTCCAAGTGGAATATGGAAGAGAGATCTCTTGTGGAACGTGTCTCTGATTCACCCCCAGTCAACTAACAGTGCATAGTTGTTTCTTAGCCCAAATATCTTAGCCATGATACTGTGCCTTGAATCACATTTTGTCTTCTAATGATGTCTTACTTACTAAAGTAGGTCTAAAAAACCCAGATATTTTTTAAGGGACAAAATCCAGGAAATTTTATCATTGCTTGTAGGAAATTTTAACAAGAAAAGCCAGCTGGGCAAGGGCAGACAGATGAATTAAGCAGCACAACAGCAACTTTTTTTCAGAAAGCTTGAAGAAAAGGTCAATCCGCCACAATAACAGGTGATGTTGCCCAGTTACTATGAGGGGTTTTGGAAGTCAGATACTCTAGTGCAGGAAAGCTGAAAAGATGCCGTGGCAGAGAGAAAATAGCCCTAGGAATGCTTAGGCCCCCTCTGGGGTAGGATGGAGAAGTTAATAGCCAGCTTTCAAGCTAGCTGATATGTTGAAGCAACAAAACAACAAGGAGCTTGTTTAAAAATAACCTAATATTGTGTTCTCTTGTCTTTTGTACTTGATTTCTTCCTCCACAATTCCAGACACCACATTATTTACTCCTTATCTTAATATAATGAAGCAAAAATACCTTTTTTAACTCAAAGGTTGTGATAAAGCAAGGCCACCTGGTAGCATGCATGCCTCACGCACTTGGAGGGTGCATACATTTCCAAGAACATGTGTAACACCCCTGCAAGAACTGAATTGTGGTTTTGCAGAGAAAAAAAGTTGCTGTCCAAATTATCCAAAGACCTGATGGCAAGCACTGGAAAAAGTAGGGAAGGGCAATATTTTAGTGACTACAAGGTTTCCAGCTTCTTTGAGAAACAGTGGCTAGGATGAAGCAATATGAAGATTTCTCTCAACAGCTTCTTACCTTAAAAAAAAGGGAGAAGAAACAGGAAGGAGAGCAATATGAAGATTTCTCTCAACAGCTTCTTACCTTAAAAAATGGGAGAAGAAACAGGAAGGAGATCTCCTTTCTCCCTCTTCATCATGAATGTCACTTCTATGCATTGGTTGAAACTACAACCAATGTGTGGAGTCTTATTCTGGAAATCAGTCTAGTCTGCAAAGAAGGAGAAAATGTATGGGAGGTGCAGAGGCAGATTTAATGTGTCTGCTAGGGGGAAGCATTCTTCTGAGTAATAGTGACAAGTGAACCAAATTTTAAAACATAACTGTTTCCAGCAAATCCTCAAACCACTATATGAAATAGGAAATGCAATCACATACCACCTATCACAGAGCAAACAGCAGATGAGATCTCATTAAACTCTGATTTGATATTATGCAAATTTGCCTTTTCTACATTTCCACCTAGACTTTGTTAACAAACTGTGCATTACCTCCGAGTGAGAGACCCAACTAGGCTGCATTGAGAAGGACAGTGTTTTCTGGTGGGCAGTAGTGCTAACAATGACTCCTCCATCAGAAGGGGGCAGCTCAAAAGCCACAGCAATCTCTTACTATCAGTGTTTTTAATAGAAGCCTTCCTCCAGCCCTTCAGAGTAGATGGCCTTGACCACTGACCCTGTGTCAGTCTTGGGAACTACCTACAGACCACCCTTAGATTTGCAGAGAGAATGCAAAGAGCCCTGTAGGTCCGTGTGTGCTCTCACATCTCACTGCTCCACCACTTGGGCAGATAGGCAGCTTTCAGGTTCGGACTGGACTAGCAATAATTAAACATGTTCCTTTTCTGCCCTCTGAACGTTGTTCAGAGGCAGTGTTTCTTCTGTGTTGCATTGGCAATACAGAACCTGTTTTGCCAGCCGATGATAATGTAGAATCCAGGACAAGGCACAGAGCAGTAACACTACCATTAGTGTTAGATCAAAAGTCAAAACTGCTTTTGCAGTTCAATATGCCATGTGTATCTTCTTATTTCATAAGACTTTGTCATTTATAGTGCTGACATTATTTCTTCTCATGTTTTAAGTATTCTTTCTTTTTTTTTTTTCCCCAACTACAAAGGGATGTCATATACATGAATAATTTTCAAGTTTGACCACCAGTCTGAGATATGGCAGTTCTGAGCACTCTTTCCACCAGTGTTAGCAACTGTATGGGCTAACTAAACTTTTGGGATAACACCATACTCAGCTTGTTATAACTAAGTTCATGCTATACAGAATCAGCAGGTTAAACTTTATTAAAAACAACTAAATAAATCTGTGCATCTCAGCATCTGTAAGATATTCTTTGTGAAAACCTACCCTGTAGGTTACTTAAGGAACTTCCATGAGGACATTGACTGTCATGAGGAGCAGACTAGTTATTGTCTAATATGCAATATCCTTCAACCAAATAGAGCCTTTTTAAATTGTTTGAAAAGTTTTATTAGCAAGAGAGAATATTACATTCTAGCTGAGAGAGAGACAATGATCCTAAACCATAAAAAAAATAAATATTTTTTCTCCCTTATGAAGATGTATAGTACTATTTTGAAGACAATACATGGGAAAACTCCCACAAAATGTTTGGATAAAATATTTGCATGAAATGCCACCAATGTTATGTAAATACTGATGATGATTAAATCTCTAATTAATTATTGTTATTATTTGCATTACATCCATATTTGAACACTCTAATTAAGACAGTTCTACTGAGTTCAAAGCTGTACAAATATGTCGGGGAAAAGCTCTATTTCCACGGTGGGTCTGCAATCCAAATAGAAATGCAAAGTAGAAAGTGAAAGAAATTCAGAAATTGACTTACCTACAGGCAAGTAGTAAGTCATTGCCAGAACAGAGGGAAAAAGAACTCCAAAACCACTCCACCAGTCTTAGTGATATTAAACCACATCACCTGCCTCTATTCAAATCATGAAACATGCAAGCCTGCATGGCTCTGTTTACCCATAAACACGTCTTCCTTATCCTTCTCCTTTTGCAAGTCCTTGTCACTATTTCCAAGTCAACTGAACCATCTGAACATAATCAGTCATTCTGAAAAGCGATATTCTTCTAACATATGACAACATAAACTATAAGTTTAGCATTCCCATACTATATATTTTATATGGGACAATACAGTTTGTTCACAAATAAACCAAAGTCAAACAAACCCCAATAGGACAAGTCAAGGATCCAAGAAGTCACGAAAAAAACCAAGGGATCAGGTGGCCAAAGATACCTCAAGAAAAAGAGAACAACCCTGCATTGATGTTTGAAGGAGGAAAAAAGGCCATTTTCACTAAAGAAGGTTCCCAGATCCAGGGAGCAGTTGATCCTGCCACAGAGTTGGGCTTATGTTTAGAATGAAGAGCAGGACTGATCAGCCTCAAAAACAGGGTGAGCAACAAACAGTAAGCAGAAAGACTTTGGCCTTGGAGTAATACAATATGATAAGCTGGATTCTCAAAAATTTCTCTGCAGTTCTATGTCCTTTTTTATGGTGCTACCAGAAAGCAGCTCTCAGGTTAAGGAACCTTGCATTGGCTCAGTGGTACATGCTGGTCCCCACTGGAGCATCCTGCTGGCCCCAGAGGACTTGCTGGTCCTGCAGATTACAAGTAACTGGCACATACCAGCAACAGCCTTCAGCCAGAGCAGAGCACATGACAGCAACCTGACAGCATTTTTACACATTACTCTGCTTTTTAGTGGATGAAGACAGACATTTTGGCTGCAAAGAATACAGTAATCTTGATAGAGACTGTGAGGGAGGAAGATCCACTGGAATACTGGGATGAAAAAAAGGAACTCGTGTAAGTGCATTTTCTCTGGAGCATTTTTTTCAATTTCAATGTAAGAGTAAAAAGAAATTTTATTTAAATACTTTTGGCCAAACCCAGAAAATTCACATTTGGGAATGTTGCCCCTGTGACTCTTGTTGCCACTCACCATGGGGAATGAGGCTTCCTGGCCTCAGTACAAGGTGGTTTTCCTTCCAGCTGAAATAGTCATCACTTCTAGACTTGATAAAGGTCTTCAGCCTTATAAGGAATATTTATTTCTACTCACTCTGTTATTCACATTGGTTTATATTTGCACCTGACCACAGGATTCATGGCCTAGCCTCTGCAACTGTATTTAGAGATATTTTAAATACACAAAAGAACCCCTCAAGGAACAGCACCTCTTTCTTACATTTCCTCCCTTCTTGCTGAAACACACTTGGTTCACCTCAGAAATCTTTTTACAGAAATATCATGTAATAACTTGCAATCAATCCCAATACCAGTTTTGCTGCACAGTTAAGCCAAGTTGTGCTCAGGATCAGATCAGGGGATAAGAAAAAGGTAATTTTCTGTCATCCTTGCTATCCATCCACATGTGTCTCATAGTAAAAAGCTAATGAGATAATTTGGCCATCAAGACAATTTAGAGAAGTTTTTATGAACTATTTATCTGCAAGGAGCCTCAGACAGTTGTCCCATCAATGACAGGACACCGAGGTGAAGAAGCAGTATGAACTCACCTCTTCCCACCACAGTATACCAAATGCAGAAGGAAGCAGGGAAGAATGAGATCTGTACAAGGTCACCACATCTGAGACTGGAAATGGTATAAAATCCTGCAGAAAGGGTCAAAAGTGTGTCTGAGACATTGGAGAAGATCAAACTCCTGTTTCTGTTACATCTTCTGATCTTCAAATCACTACAATGATACCTTGAGGATAAACAGTAGGACTTTGCTATTTTTGCAGGGAAATGGCTACTGCAGATCGAGATACAACTGAAATTTTCTGTGCAAACAGAGATGCTCCCAAGCCCACTCAGGGTATTACTGTGAGTGTTTCCATGATTCACACTCTCTGCTGGGATCTCTGAGATTCCTTCTTGTCCCTCATAAGGGAACATTTTCTTGCTTATTTGTGATCCTGGCTAGCCATGGAAGCTTCCCATAATATCCCAGAAAGCCTGAGGGTACAACACCAGAAAGATGAAGCGCTGACTAGCACTTGCATGCCATAATTCAAATATCTTGCAAACATTTTGGTGGTCCCATGGACTTTATGCCAATTAGTGACACCAGAAGCAGGGAAGATCTCCACTGAATCTATGGTGGCCTGTTTGAGATAAATACATTAGCTGTGGTCAACATGAAAATCTGGGTAGGTGTAACTGAACAATCAGCAGCCCTCCCTGACTCGCTTTGTCCCGCATTTATACAACTCTTCAAGGATAAATACCTTAGCAGCTTTTCTGGTAAGGGGCAATTACCAATTCAGCAGCACCAACTGTCTAATGGGGAACTGAATCAACAGAGCTGACAAGAGCTCAGTTTCCCTACGCTACCTGGATTATGTTGACTATGAAAAGAGAGTGGCACATATCCTACTCACGAAGGTGTGCATTAGACCCAGTAAGCCTTGCTGCCTGATTTTGATCCCTCAAACAACACCAGCCCCTTGAAATTTTGCACCTGTAACAGATGGAATTGTTTCTGATATATATGATTTAAATCATATAAATTAAAATATATATATATATATATTATCCAGTGCATCATCTAAATTTTAATGCCCCATGTTAACCAAAACTTAATTAATCAAAAATACTCCACAAAAAGCCAGATAGAAGAAACAGGCACTTTTAGTATGGTTTTAGGCAATTGGTCTCCTTTATCACAACCTGGGGTTTTGCAAGCATTATTTCATCTTCATTGTGCCTGAAGCTTTCATTCTCCATGATGGTTTGATTCTTTTTGCCAAGCCTCTTCAACTGCAGAAAGCTTTGGTTTGCATTCCAGTTCTGCCACTGTGTCCTGTCTGCCACGTCTAATCTTCATTTTCATTCTTGCCAGTTAGTCATCTGATCTCTTTGATCCTTTGTATCAAGCCTTGAACTCTGTTTTTATTCAGATTAGAATCCAATGTCAAGAAGTAATGTTTTCTTTTCCCCATGGTTTGCCAGCCTCTAGCTTTAAGCTTGCTTATTTCTTCCAAAGTTTTCAATAGCCTCAGTTGAATTTTCTGTGGTTTTAGACCATTTCTGACCTGCAGCATTTATGACAACGGTTACCAGCCTCTGCTGGCACAATTGCAACTGATGAACAACTTTCGTGTCTTCTTTTCAGTTCCTAAGTGTTGGTTAGGTGTACAGCACTGGGAGAGCAGTAAATTACTCAGCTGTAACAGGCATTCCTTGGAGTCTCACAGCCTTGTAGGTGTGTAAGATAATGAGATCTTTCTGGGACTTACATTCACTGTGGTGAGTGATACACTCTGAGGATCTCCATAACTGCACAGAAAGTTCCTGAAAACCCTTCAGAACTTATGGTGGTGTGGGTGGGTGTCCAGGCTGGCTGCAGCATCTCAAAACAGTACCACAGGATAAATGATTACTTCATGTATATGCCAGGGTAGATTCTACTACAGATAACTGACAAACACAATTCATCCAGTTCATGCCCAGGAGGATGGTGCTTGACTTTAGCATAGACATCTATGGCCAAAGATGCTGGTGGACAGTAGGATAACTTCCTTGGCGTGTAATAATGGTCATGAATCCTTAGTAGCCAGAGTGGTCATCTGCAGTATCACTCCAGGGTTATACAAAAGAACTTTCCCTCAATATTCCTGTCCACAAAGAGGAAGGAAGACTTTTCAATTGAAACCAATGAAAGCAATTAGTCATGTGAGGTTGGAGAGGTATGGTCTTATGAAGTGACTCAACTGCTACAAACATCAGTGTTAACTGCTAATTCCTTATAGAGGACACTGTTGGACAACATGTTCAATCCTCTATTTAAATGCATCACTGTTCCTTAATGGGTTTATTAGCATGGACAGTGATGTTGGGATTAGTACAAAGGTTCCCTTTGCATACATCACCTAGCAGTGTACCTTGCATCTCCATGCAAGGGGCAAGAGAGAGCATTGAGTCTTTAGCTTCAGAGCAGTATAATGGTCTTAGTCTTCTTTTTGAAGAATCCCATGATGATTTTTGGAACCAAGTTTGTTTTCTACCAGGGGTTCCCTCATGGAGACTTCAGTGTCATGAGCTTGGGAATTCATCCGATATTATCAGCACAAGAACTTGTTAGATTTTCATGAGATGAATAGTGCTAAGGATGTTAAGCCAAGAATAGCCAAACTTCTGCATTTGCAGAGAGGGGCAAACATGCTGAACACCTCTCTGGGCCCTGACTTTCTCTAAGTAGGACAGACTATGCCTGTACATTAATCCCAAAGGTTCAGAATTTGGCATAGAAGACATGGTTGCAAAACACTATTGGGCAAGGCTGCCAGATACAGCCTTTAAAAAAATATTCATTTCAAATAAGGAAAGGAAAAAAGCTCTTCACACCTTTGAAAGAGGTTTTACAGGTTTTAAGGTTTGCAGAAAGAATGAGCTGAACAGTCATTGGGTTGTATCTGAAGAGTGCTGGGGAAAAGCCATTAATTCTGTGTTCTTTATAGCCTTGCACGGAGGCATGAAAGTCAGGGTTTATATACATGTTCTAGAAAGACCCTGCAATTCAGAAGTCTGATTTCTCATATGCAAAACATACATGTCCCTCAAGATCCACATGGATGAGTACTCAAAGAAGAAAATATGTTCCTCAAAAGAGAAAATAAAGTCCAAAAAAAACCTTCATGCCAGACAACCTGAAACGATGTTATGAAGCCATGAATATGCTAATTTAAAATATTGTTAACAAATTTTAAGGACTACCAAGCTAAATAGTTCCTTTAAGCCCAGCTAATGAAGAAGTTAAAGGCCAAGGGTTCACTGTAGGAATCCTTCTGAACAGACATTTTCTCCAGAAGTGTTAGTCACCTGTTGGTTCTGTAAGTCCCATTATTTGTCCAATAAATTCCAGTGTAACTTTTCCAGACTCTTCTTGTCCCATACATCTGGGAAAGGCTGGAGCATGGTACTGATTCCATGGCCTCTTTGCTCTGATATTCTGACCAGCAATGTAACTAAGCACCGATTCTTTAGTTTTCACAACACACCCAAGACACTGCAGATTTAAATCCTGAGTGGGAAGGAGATGTGTGAAGTTTTCTTAGTAATTAATTACCCTAAGGAGAGATGATCTTTTTTCTCTTGATCTTACCTGCCAGGCATGGACTGCTTCCCTGGTTCCCTATGGCTGCAGTTTTGTTCCTAAGCCCCTTTTCTGTTACAGATACATTTCATGCATTTCTTGCCTATATAGAGCTACTGAGCCCCTTTGTTGCCATGGTTTCCTTAAAAGTTCCCATGTCTGTCCTCTCCTGTTTTCCACAACATACAATTCAAAACTTTTGTCAGCCAGGATCTTAACTACTGACATAAATTCACCTAAGTTAACCAGAGATAGGTACTTTTAACACTGTGATATTTGTGTTTTGTATTTTTGACTTAGCCGTTTGTTAAGATTTAACAGAAAACAATTTTGTGTCTCCTAAAGCTTTACTTCACTGCAACTCATAAACAGCATGAAATAAGAAGCATTCAAAATGTAAAGCCTACAAATGTAAAAGCCAGCTTCATCCAATTTTTAAAATATAGTTTTTCAAACAGCTTGTCTAACCATGGTCTTCCAGGTCCCAGTGGTATCTTCACCTCCTCTGGGAACTTCATGCTGCTTAACAAAGAAGGTAAAACATGTAGTCCAGATGATAATTTGTGCCAAAAATTGCATTACTTTTAAGGAGAGTCAAAGATGAGGCTAAATAGGAAAGAAGGGGCAGAAAGTTTGTCTTGCTTTTCTTCTGCTCATACTACATTCAGGTTCCAAGTCTGTTGGCTACTGGACCAACAGGAATAGCTGCATTTGCTTGAGTTTCACAGATATTTATGTGTACAGACAAGCCAAATAGTTATTCCTTCTTGAAAAAAACAAAACACCACCAAAACACAAACAAAACCACACACAAAAAAAGTAAGAAACCCAAAAAAAAAACCAAAACCAACAAATAAAAACAACCCACAAAAAACTCATTATTTATTTCACTCATATAACCAGAAGTTCCTTCTGATGAGTTGCAAAGAGAAAGAATATGAAATACTAGCATTTCAGTAGTAATGTTCTGGGCAGGACATCGCACCCACACGTAACAGCATCTTCTTTAACAATGACTAGAAGGAATTTATATTTATTTCTTTCATTAAACTTGTTAAAACAAGAATGACCGCATGAGCAATGGGACAGGGGGTGTGTGCAGCGGTGCCGCCCCGGAGCGCACACCTCACACCTCTGGCCGTGTGCGTCCCTTCTGCTCCTCTTTACATTTCCCATGGATGAACCACTAGCAGTTTAGCCGCATGGTCTCACTTTCAGCCTCATCCACCCCCCTGCCAAATCGCTTCTCCTCCACACTGACAAGTATCCCATAATTTGGAAGGAAAAGCCGCGTGCCAGGCGGCGGAGGCCGAAGGAAGGCGCCTACGCGCTCAGCGAGGCCGCTGCGCAGCGCCCGGCGGGGCCGAAGGCGGAGGAGCGGACTTTGTGAGACGCTGAAGTCGCGGAAGAGAAACGCCGGGTCTTTGTGGGGCCGCCGCTTTGGGCACCGCCGGCACACCTGGCAGCGGCGGGCACACCCGCTCCCGATGCCCATCCCGCTCCCGGTCCCGGTCCGGCTCCCGACCCCCGGCTCGGCAGCGTCCCTTGTGCACGGGCACCACCTGGCGGGAGCGGCGGGCGGCGCTCCCTGCCCTGCAGAGCGCCCGAGAGCCGGGGGGCCCGGGCGGCTGGGGAGCAGAGGGGAGCTGGGGAGCAGAGGGGAGCAGAGGGGAGCAGAGAGGAGCAGAGAGGAGCTGGGGAGCAGAGAGGAGCTGGGGAGCAGAGAGGAGCAGAGGGGAGCAGAGAGGAGGAGAGGGGAGCAGAGAGGAGCAGAGAGGAGCAGAGAGGAGCAGAGGGGAGCTGGGGAGCAGAGAGGAGCAGAGAGGAGCAGAGAGGAGCAGAGGGGAGCAGAGGGGACCAGAGAGGAGGAGAGGGGAGCAAAGGGGAGCAGAGGGGAGCAAAGGGGAGCAGAGAGGAGGAGAGGGGAGCAGAGAGGAGCAGAGGGGAGCAAAGGGGAGCAGAGGGGAGCAGAGAGGAGCAGAGGGGACCAGAGAGGAGGAGAGGGGAGCAGAGAGGAGCAGAGAGGAGCAGAGGGGAGCAGAGGGGAGCAGAGGGGAGCCCCCGGAGCCCAGCGGCCCCGGCTCCGCCAGCAGCACCACCGTCTGCTGCGGTGTCAGGCAACCGGCGGGAGAAACGAATAGGAATGGTTCTAAAGGTGACATGGCAGAGCATCGCTGGATATGCCAGGGCTGAGGCAGGAGAAAAGTCTAGTTTTGTGTGGTTTTCTGGTGTGGGTTTGTGGGTTTTTTGGGGTTTTTTTGGTTTTTTTTGTTGTTGTTGTTGTTGGGGTTTTTTTGTTTGTTTTTGTGGGGGTTTTTTGTTTTTTTGTTTTGTTTTGGGGGGGTTGTTTGTTTGTTTGTTTGTTTGTGTTTCTTTTGTTTTGGTTTGTTTGGGGTCTTTTGAGAGGAACGTGTAATTCCGGGGGTATTTAGTCACAAGATACCGGTTTGTCGTAACAGACCAGTTCACTCCATCGTCAGGGAGTGCGCACGGGAAGCTCCCGGGGCCTCCCGGTCTTCCCTAGAACAAAATACAGGGCGCAAGAAGAGAGAACCGAGCAGTTTCTGTGCCCTGAGCACGGAGGTCCACAGCTTCCAAGTCTCAAATAGCTACTGAAATAACTGGTTCAGGAGATACTTAAATGCCCGTGTAATCATTCGCACTCATAGAAAACATTCAGGGAAAGATCCTGATCAGACTGGCACTAAAGTGAAGTATTTTGGGACTGACCACCCAAACACTTTCATCATAGGGGAGCTGATTTCCTGTTCTTCTAAGGAATTTGTTTAAAAAGCTGCTCGAACCTTTTATACCGGAATGTTCAAGTTTTTCTGCAGCAAAGAAATTCCCTCTATCCAACAGACCACAATTACGATGCTATTTTATACACATATACTTTTTACCTCTTTTTTACCCTTTCTACTCTAGTTTTCCTCTTAGGGAAAAAAAAAAAATGGCAAAGCAAACCAAAAACACTTACCATATGTCTTCAGCAAGCCAGAATCTGTGGTAATTTGCAGCTCTGTCCGTCAGAATTGCAGCCTCTGAATTTTAAAATTATTTATCACAAAGAAATTGGTATATGCTATGGTAGAAGAATAAATCTCAATACCTGTATAAGATTCTGAATTCATTCAACCTCATGCTAGGACTTTGCTTTGTCAGACAGTATTTTATAATATGCCGGGTTTTGCATTTCTGGTTCTTTGTTGTTTAAACTGACAAGCAAAAAACTACCTTTTCTTTTTATCCTCCATCACTAAAAAGTTAGCAGTTTTCTACAACATCAAATGGTGCACAATAAAAAGAGTAAAACTCTGAGTGAAAAATGCTTGGAAAAAATCTTGAAAAATCATACCTACTCTTGTTTGTAATGTGCGAAATTATTACAAGTATGTTCACTATGAGGACTATTGATAGATGACTCACAATTTAGCTAAATTCAATGAACCACATACTGTGCCCATCTCAGTAGGTGACTCATGCATTTTGTATTTCAAGTATCAAATGTTTGCCAAAAACAGTATTTAAAAAAGTAGGGAAATTGTTCAAAAGGGCTTGTGAATAGGTTGGGACTACCCACAGGCAGCTCTTACTTGTGTTCTGACCACTTACGTAGGATTTCATGGCACCACTGTAGTATTCTGCTAGAAGGAGTGCTTAGCCACAGCAGCTCCACCTTATGCACTTCATGGGGTTTTTTTCTCACACATATTGTACCTTCTTTAAATACACACACATTAGAATTTAATGTGATACTTTAAAGCAGTTGTGTTTTAGAGAAAAGCCTGCAGAGTAAACATTTTCCCTACAGAGTCACTGCTCCTTAATTTTATACACATTCCTTAATTTTCCGAGCACCATGCTTTGCCCTTCTAAATTTAAATGTAAAAAAAAAAAAAAAAGAAAAAAAAAAAAAAGAAAAGAAAACAACAATCTCAAAGGAATAATTTAGCTGATCCCTGAGTACTGTATAATAGAATTTTAAATCAAATGACTCAGTGTAAAGCTGGCAGAATTGGGCCCACAAGAAGGAATAAGCTTCAATCTTCCTGGTGTTGACATCTTTTCAGAGTTTCAACAGCCTGCAGGGTGACAAAGGAGGCCACTACATGCTGGTGACTCAATAGGTTAGCTTAGATTTTAGGCAGTTTTCCAAACTCATTCATACAGATCTCAGAATGCATCTGGATCTTATTTTTAACTTTGAGCAAGGGTTACCTGATCCCAGAATATCATGTGTTGCATACACACAGTATCCACATACCATAAACTCTTCTGTGAAGGCAGAGAATCATATGCCTTCAGGTATATGATGAGGGAGGACCATTTTTTTCGCCAGGGCCTATGAATTCCACCTATTTTTAAAGAATATGACTTACAGTGTCTATTTTCTGGGTGCCTTAGAACAGGTCAAATATTTGGTGAAGTATTTTTATATGTTTGGTCTCTCCTTTAATTGGTATCAAACAGTGCAATTTCATTACTGACCATCTTTGCATCTTCTTTGCCAGCATTGCTCTGGCATTTTCCCTGATGAGCTGGCTCTTTTATTGAGTCTCGTCTGATCCCTGGAAGAAGCCAATAGAATGTCATCCAAAAAGTGATGAACTGAAAGTTCTTAGAATTACAGGATGATTTCATTTGGAAGGGCCCTTAAAGATCATCAAGTTCCACCACTCCTGTCATGAGCAGAGACACCTTCCAGTAGCACAGGTTGCCCAGGGCCCCATCCAACCTGGCAGTAAACACTTCCAGGGATGAGGCATCCCCAGCTTCTCTAGGCAACCTGTTCTACTGTCTCACCACCCTCACAGTATTTTTTCCTAGTATCTAATGTAAACCCACCCTCTTTCAATTTAAAGCCATTCACTACATACCCTTGTAAAAAGTCTCGCTCCAGCCTTCTGGGAAAGGTACTGGGAAATTACCAAAACTGATCTCTTCATATTGACATGAGTGCAAGTAGTGATTCTTGAAGGAAATATTAAATTTTAAGCAGGCCAGGTATTTATACTCTGATGGTAACATAAACTTGTCCAATTGTTCTACACTGGGAGTGAATGCATACACAATATAAAAAAATCTCAAACAGCATTCAGATTATATTTTTTAATACTCTAAGGCATTTCTGCACTTGAGAAATCATGTTAATTGTTAAATGATGACAGCTGTAACATTAACATTTTTAACAAGGGGCCAGATTATTGCTTTACTATCCATGCATCATGCTAGAAATGCTTTTTAACATCAGAGACTCAATATTTATCAAGAGAATTTGATTTAATAATAACCAGTATAACAGTACTCCACAGTTTCCATTAGTTTGATTGAATGTTAGATCTGTCTAAGCAAACCAAGCATTAGGCGCTTCAGCGAAAGTCACTTGTCATAGAGAAAAATATAATGCATGAATATTTCATTAGTAGATGAATACCCATCAAAACTTTACTTGAAATGCTTGAAAGCACCTACTGAATGCTTGCCAGTTATTTCATAAAACAGAGATGGTAGTAGTGCTGCTGTTGAAACAGGAAAAAATCTATTAGATCATTTAACATACTAAAACAATTATGGTATAATTATAAGGAACATAATTATATGTTCTTGATGTCTTTAATGGTGCAAGCCTCACTAATTAACATTAGAAATTCAATCAAAACAAATTATGCTTTAAAATTTAAGGATGAACTTAAAGAGAAAGATCACATTTCCCAAGTCAAACAATTATAACTTTGGATTCCACCTGATAGCAGGCAAACTCTTCATATACATGCTTGCAGTCTCTCTCTTTCCATCTCCTAAATTTTACTTAGTGTATTTGGATATATAGATAGATAGACAGATAGATAGATAGGTGGTTGGATGTATGGATGGATAGTTAATGTATATATACACTCACATGACTTACCCTTATTTAAAGTTATGTCAGTTTTGCCTGAAACAAAATCCAAGAGATTCTTGTAGCCTTTGGTTTAAACTTTAAAGGAAGAGATTCATAGCATTCCTACTGTATTTGTGTGTTTTCTGCATATCCCTGCATTGTGCATAAATTTAGGGTAAGATTTATGTCTCCAAATCTACCTTTGTTTTATATTTTACTGCTCTATGTTGCTTCTCACCTATCAGGACCATGGGATTGTTTATAAAATATGAATGCCCATAGTTTTTGGGGAAAACATTCCATTCATTTATACATTTTAGATATGTCATGCCATGAAGATAACAAAGAAGATCTGCTCAGACATTTCCCTATACGCACTGTTCTTTTTCAAAAACATCTGTTTTGCAGAACTGGAATTAGCCTAATTGCTTCAATCCTGTTTTCATTCTGTTTTCCACTGAAAGGGATTTCTCTGAGGCTCAAGCTGGTTCCAGTCAAAATATACAGGTTCTTTGTTTTGTTCTTTTGCAAACAAACATTGTGTTTCATATCAAATATGCATCAATGCATCTGTTTAAGTTACCCTTGTGCTTCACAGGAAATATGGAGCGGTTGCTTGTCACCCCTGCATCCCTTCCCACAGTGGATTTCCTATCATTGGATTGCATTTCACAAGATGTCTAGAGAAGCCCAGCTCTGTGAGTAGCACAACCAATCAAAGTAAACAGAGCAGGAGTCTTTGAAAACTTTGCAAATATAGAGAGTAATATTTAATTTAAATGAAACAAGCAAAATTATTTTTAGTATTAGAGTCTTAGGTACAAAACCAAATTTCAGAGTACCTGAATTTCTTGTGGAGTGGAAGCTCCCTATGTTTGGCCAGCTCTCTTCCTCTTTCCTGCTATTCCTACTCTGCTGAGGTTTTTTATTTGGTTTATAATCTTATAAATTCAACAGAATACTTACGGGCAGTCACACTGTGGAGATTAAGAAAAAGGGGCTCAGTTACTCACATTGCATTAAACAGATGAATGTCAGAAACCTCACCAACAAAAGAAAAACAAAATTCTTCATAAAACATGCAGCATTCATTTAGTATTCAAAACCTTTATATTATATTTTATTTCTACTGGGACTGCAGTCTAGCAAAATACTTCAGTCATGATCTTTTGTCAGCTATTGAAAAACTTCAAAATGGCATCATCATTCATAAGGAAAATGGAAACCTGTGAAAACTCTGTTTCTCTCATTCAAAAACAAAGTAGCACGTAAAGAGTAGGCATTGCATGTACACCACTTTCTTTATTTTTGCTTTCCACTCATTTTCTAAAACTAACCAAAACAGAACTGTTATCAAATTAAGATTTTTGGCCATTTCACTACTCTTTTAAGCAGGTACACACATTCAAAGGTCTGACCATGAATAATGCTGAGCACTGAGGGCACCAACCAGTTCCCTAAATGTAGACCAATGCTAATTGTGAGACCTTCAGGTAGCCCAGGCATCCCTGTGCAGGCAGTGCAGTGCTTGCACCTTTTGGCAGGGCTGGACACTCAGCACCTCCTCTAGGACTACATGACTCTTCAGACAACTGATCCTCACCATGTCTCTCCAGGTCTGCCGGGCTCTAGTCAAAGATAGCACCACCAATTAGTTTAACTCCATGTTCCTGGCTGGCTTAGCATTTTGGAGTGCAAACTCTAACACAACGTAAGACATAAAAAAAAATATTAGAAGAGTTACCGTGATTACAGCTTTTTTCAGGTTAATCTTCAAAGAAATTTTGGTATTAGGACTGCGAGCTTCCACATCTTTATTGATCAATAGAAAAGCTATTACTGTAGATGTAAGTATATTCCTACAAACAGTGGACTTTATGAGAGCACATCAACTGCAGCAGTGATCAGTGCCAGTGAAAATGTGTAAATTTTTCACAGAATAATTGGATTGGAGTATTTGAATTCTAAGAAGAAAATTCAGACAACTCCTTGCATAATTTGATTAATCAACACCTCCTCAGTGAATAAAGAGTCTCTCATGCTATTAGAGGTTGAATAGATTCAAGAGCTATGCTGGAGAGTAACAGAAAAAATTGACTGAATAACACAGAAACAAACTTGACACATACCCTGCATATAAGTTTGCCTTTTATTTCGGGTTCTGTTCCATTCTACCCTTGAGCCAAAGACAATGGGACGTTTTGATCCCTTTAAATACAGCATGGTAATGCCCTTGGTGTTACAGGATAAAGTATCCCTGTTGTGGTAGGGCTGCCTGGTCTGTTTTAACCTCTTCAACAGACAGTGTTTCCTGGTGCAGCTGGAGTTGCAGTATGGAGAGAAACTGTAGTTTTTCCATTATAATTTCCATGCTACAGTACACTTCCTTCCGTAGGCTGAAGTTTTTAAAACAATTTTATTCATATTTATTTTCATGTGGTCAGGTGTGCAGTGAAGTAGGTCTCTGTTATTTGTAAATGTCAGTTGTAAATATATTAGTGTAAGATGTCAAAAGAAAGTGTGGGGGTTTTTTGCTTCAGTGAGGCTTATAATAACATATTTTCCAATGCCCACCATCTTCTTTCCTCTTTTAAAGAACCATTAAAATACCTATGTGGCACTGGCAACCATTTTGCTGGTATTTGGAATGGTAGCACATAATGATAAATAAATAAATAGTAATAAAAGCAAGTTACATCCATTTCACTTTGAAACAAATTATTACAAAGCAGCTGATTATAATTAGAGAGGAACTGTAGAAAGGCAAAATGCTAGTAGTATCAATGGGAGTGAATTAACTGGCGTGTTCAGGCACAGTCTCAAGAAATGGATTAACTCTCAGAAGGAATTTTAGTGGTGGGAAAACTTGTATTGCATTTCTTCAGCACACACAAAAGCAATCTACCTGATTTTCCTCAGAATATAAAAGCAATCAGGTGTTTTATCAATCTACTGCCTGCTAAGAGGAATGGGGAAACTCAGAAAACACAGGAACAGAAGGAAAAAAAGCAAAACAGAAAAATCTTTGCTGTACACCAGTACATTATCAAGAAATATGCTTATTTCTCATAAATTAATTTAGCAAAACATTTTTGGAAGAAAATATAGCCCTTATTTTTAATTTGTTTCCTTGGCAAAGAAAGGGTAAAGCAGTAGGAAAGCCATTTTGGATGCTGCATGAGACTCAGATCGAGTTTCTCTTAAGGGTTTTTTTTCCTAAACTTTATCTATTTCAGCCATTGTTAAACAGAAATTCCAACATGTGTTCTAATAATTTCAATTTTGTTTCCTCTTTTGCTCACGACGTGTTGCAGCATTATTTACAGTTGCTCCAATAACTTTTCATAACATCTTTATCCTGTAGAACACCAAGTCCAGAGGTCTTTGGCTGCACAACAATCAGTGGAAGGATTTCTGTGGGGATCTGTGACAGATTTCCAAACTTACTGATCTGAAACAGCTCAACTTTTCTTTTCAGACTTAAAGATATTAAGCCTTTTTTTTTCCCCCAGAGTTACCTGAGGTGCATGTGCATTGCACATTTCTTTGATATTTTAAATCTGTAATTTAATGGGTTGAACAAACAGAATATGAGTCTAGAAGGTGAATATCCTGACCTTAAGACCTAATATTTGAGCACATGTTAATTTTTATTTCATTCTTGCCAATATAGCTGTACTTTTGTTTTAGATGCAAAGATTTCAACATCTGGTGAAAGTATTCCACCACAGCATAATTAATCTTCTTTAACATATTTTAGCTAATGATCAGGCAAAAGAAAAAGTAAATTCCCTCAGAATAAACTTACCACATCCATAAATTGTGTCTTATTTGCTAAGTATTTTTAATCAATATTAACCACTCACAGAAATTATCAATGTGACAGATAACAAGAACATAATTTTTTGTATAGGGAGAGTGACAACACAGAGTACTTACTTATCCTGCAATTGCCATTCAGCTCAGACATAAAAAGGATAGGCACACTAAACTAATTAAGACACCATGACATCCTGACCTTGTGACCAAGATCTTGGAAAATTGGTTATTAAATATTCACAGCTGTTAATTCTCACAGTTTGAGTGTAAGATAACACCAACGAAATGAGGGCAAAGTCAATACTGGTGTGCTGAAGTTAATGACATAGAGACCTTCCAGTGTAACTATAATATTTTCATATGTATGCACTTATGAACTTTAACTGATGGTGCATTTTAAGACTGCAAAGAGGTGGAATAATAACAGAAGGAGGAAGCAAGTGACTGTCCTCAAAACTTCCTTGCTCCAGAGGCAAGCAAGACAACACAAGGAATAGCAGAGGGGCTGCTCAAGAGGCATATTGCTGTCCCAGAGGCGGTAAAAGAGTGAGCTGCAGGTAATATGAGAAGAGATACAATATCAGTTATCCTTCAATGAATGCTCAGAGAGGATGAGCTCGGTAGGAAAGTTCCAGCCTCCACAAGGATAAGTCCCCCATCCTTAGTGGTTAAAGCTGGCACTTAGTGTCGTGCATCTATGTCCATGCAGGAGGTCTGACATCATTCATTACAAGTAACAGGCTGTGTGATTCATGTCTCTCTTGAGTACTTTCCTGAGGCAAATATTGAACTGTGGCCCTCAAGGGAGAATAACAGCATAAGATCTGTGGGGAATATGCTCCTAATGAAATCAGTACTTTTTCACTTCTTCCTTCTGCTGCATCTGAATGTTCAGTGGTTATTTTCATAGTTTCTTAAACAAAAAGCAGTTCAAGACAATAATGGCCGCTAAGTAATTTCTGACTTGCCCACCTGGAGGACATCCCAGTTCTCATTAACAATGAAGGCATTATCTATTTTAATAACTAAAACTAAAGATGCTAAAATGGTAGGACTCCATTTACCGTGATATCTAAGTTTCAGCTGGGATAAAGTTAATTTTCTTTCTGGTAACTGGTACAGTGTTGAGTGTTTTGGATTTAATATGAGAATAATATTGATAGCACACTGATGTTTTGGCTGTTGCTAAGCAGTATTTACACAAAGTCAAGGACTTCTCAGACCACCCTAACAGTGAGTAGGTTGGGGCAATCCAAGAAGCTGAGAGAAGACACAACCAGGACAGCTGACCCAAGCCAACCAAAAGGATATTCCATATCACGTGACATCAGGCCCAGTATATAAATCAAGGGAAAAGCTGACTGGGGCCACTGCTCAGGAACTGGATGGGCATCAGTTGGCAGGCTGTGAGCAATTGCATTGTGCATCACTTGTTTTGTATGTTCTAAATTATTATTATCAAAGAATCACAGAATCCCAGATTATGGTGAGTTGGAAGGGACCCACAAGGATCATTGAGTCCAACTCCTGGCCCTGCACAGGACCATCCCCAAGAGTCACACCATGTGCCTAAGAGTATCATCCAAATGCTGCTTGAACTCTGTCAGGCTTGGTGTGGTGACCACTTCCCTGGGGAGCCTGTTCCAGTGCCCATCCACCCTCTGAGTGAAGAACCTCTTTCCAATATCCAACCTAAACCTCCCCTGACACAACTTCAAGCCATTCCCTCAGTTTCTGTCACTGCTAACCATAGAGAAGAAATAGGTGCCTGCCCCTTGTCTTCCCCTCACAAGAAAGTTGTAGACCATGATGAGGTCTCCCCTCAGTCTCCTCCAGGCTTAACAGACCAAGTGACCTCAGCCTCTCCTCATACAGCTTCCCCTCAAGACCCTTCACCGTCTCCATGAACCACCTGAAACAGGACTGTCTGTTCACAGAAGCACAGGCTGTACAACAGCCTGGAGAAAACCCAGTGGGCCTCTTGACTCTACAGCTAGTTCAAAACCTCCAGATTCCTACTTGAAGGGACTGTCGAAGGCTGCTGGATCAAGTGTATTTTTTTTTTAACATGGCACAAGCAGTTTGTCTTTCCTATTCCATCAGCTTCTGTTGAGCTTGTTTCTATACAGATGCTACTTTTTTCCCCCTTCTTTATTTTGATGGATGGCAAGTTCACAAACATTTGGGAGAGTTTGGAAGAAAATAATCAGATTAGTGGCATTCATCTGGGGCTGAGTCGTAGGAAATGCTGACTTTCTCAGTCCAGTGACTCCTGAAAGCTGACAGAAGTCAGCACATCACATGAGTAAGCTATAAACTGTTCTATTCCTCCAAGTCTTTTGATATAAATTTAGTACCTACTTACTCCAAGAATGTAAAGCTGCTTTCAGTGAGTGCTTTGTTGCCACACTCTTTCTACTTAGAAATTAGATCACACATGTTAAGCAGAACCTATCTTATAAATAGATATTATTATAGGGACAAAATATGATAAAAATTCCCTGAAGGACTTTTAAAAAACTTTAAAAGACATTCACTTTGACATTGCATATCCATTATTGTATTATCATTCTTGCAGAGAACTTTGCAAATTATTTCCCTATAATGTATTGCTGCAGTATGATGCTCAAAATACTGTGAATTCTAATGAGAAACTTGTTTCCGTTTTGTTTTTTTGTTTTTTAAATTGCAATTATCCATCTGGGAATCCAAATAGCTAATTAGCTGAATTTTGTCAAAATAGTACAAACCTATAATACCAAAAATCTCACCTGAAAAATTAAAAATTGAAAATTATTAGATGTTCTGCAAATACTTTAGAAGAACTAATATATTTGAAAGATTGTTGCCAAACAATATATGACCAAAAATAGAACAAAACGAAATATATTAAATGACTTGTATTGAATTCTGTAGCAAATTCAGATTTGGTTTGTCATGATACATATTTAAAGTGTTAGCTTGAATTTTCTTTTAAAACTACTAAGATTTATGCAACTAGAACCAATATTGGTCCACTGTTTGGAGGTAATTTAGTATGGGGTTTTAAGTATCTTTGATCTTTCACATAGTTAAGACCTTTCTGGGCTAAACTTCTAAGAAAAATCATCTCATTTCATCAGAGCCAGGATACATTAGGTTCATGAACAGCATTAAGTTCAGCTGGTACAGGATCTATTGGATCTATGCTCAACGGTGCTGACAAATCTGATGCTTCAAGTGAGCTTAAAGTGATAAGTCTTATTATTCCTTATCATGACTGCAAAGAAAGAAAAAAACAAAGAGAAATAGAACTGAGCAGATGGTACTTTGGCCATTGTGTCTAGCATTAGAGTTACTTTTAGCCAAAAGGAGAATACACAATCGTTTGCTATTAGATAAAACATTTGTCAGTTCCTACACAAAAAGGTCTCACCCTCTGTAGAAAGACAGGTAATCCTCTGAAATGTAGCATATTTCAGTAGTTTTGCCTTTTTTTTTCTGTATGTATGTACTTTACATCTGAAATCTTATTTGCATAACTGAAAACAGGCCAAGCTCTACAGTAGAAACAGAAGCTTTAATAGTCAGTGTACACAATATGGTTCAAAACTGACCTCCTTCTGAAAAGGAACGTCAAAGGAGTCAGGTCTCAAACCTGCATTTTCTATAGGGCAACTTAAAACCTTCTCAAATACTGCCTCACTAATGCCCTTTATCTCAACACAGACAAGTGTATATTTTTATTTATATTTCTGACTTTTCTTCTGGATATTAATTTAAAACTCTTCACAACTCTGAAAAATCTCTCTTCTCACTAAGACTCACTTGTACAGGTCAGCCTTGGCCCCAGAGGGAAATGAAATCCCAAGCAAATGGTTGAGTTTTCCTGCACCAGAGGCATTGCAGAGAGGTGAGCATCAAGTTATGTTCTCTGAGGTTCTGCAATTATAAATCTTTTCTCCTAGGATAAAATTCTGTTGATAAATGTCAAGGTCTGTCTTCTAACACAATAAAACATAAATACTTTCCTGACAACAGAAGGTAAAAATTTGCTCTTCAGTAATATTCCTGTTTTGTGCAACATAACTGTGTTGTGGGGCACTCAGGGCATAGTTGGTTGTTTCTGGTAGTGTTAGCTTCTTTTAACAGAAAAAAACCCAAACACCTGTCAGTTGCTAGTTAGTGTGCAAGATCTTAGCTAGGGTACTCTGAAAGGTTTAAGCAAAGCCAAAGGAGAAGGATTGACTTAAACCCTTTTGAAGGTGGTTTAAGCTGATCCAAATTACTGTGCATCACAGCACACATATATTCAATTACCAGTCCCTGACAAATGAAGCGGTAACCAGCAACATAATTACATGTGCTAACATAATTTTCTGAATATGCTCTGCAAATGCCAATGTAGTGGTTCAATGAGCTGATGACAACACCCTGATACAATGAATGAATAAACATAATTTTTTATCTCAAGTTTGTAGTAAAGCAATTAAAATTCCACTGCAGTGTCCACAGAACAAGTAGATTTAAAAATATTCTTCTGATGATTAGAAATTTAACTGAGAATAAGTATTGTTGACTCCAGAAGTCTTCTTTTCCCCTTCAGAGAACAAGCCTTAAGGTATTGGAGGTCACATTTTAGATCTAAAACACAGAGATAATGAGACTCATCTCTTTTGTACAGTGCTTTAAAATCTCCTGATGAAAAGTGCTATATAAGACCTTGATATTATTATGATTAATGCTCATAATCATCTTGTCAGTACTTTTTCCCCTTCTGACCTTGTAGTCCCCATGTAGTAAAAGGCACTTACCTCACTGCTTGATCAAGCTCTTAAGACAGCTCAGGCAGCAGGTTTATGCCTCCTTTCCAGGAGGTGGATTCAAGAATCTACCTAGGTGGCTTGATAAAAGGAATGGGATGCTCTGAGAAAAAAAAAAAAAAAAAATCAATGATTTTTTTTATAACAGAAAGTTTGGTTTTTTTCTCAACTCTCAGGCTTTTTTCTCCTTGGGTCACTGTCAGTTTAGGTAGAACATCCATGGAAATCATTCTGAGTGATGTATTTGAGAGGGGATGCATTGAGGACAGTGTTTTGGTGATGGAGAGACCTCTTGTTCAGCAGCATTCATCCCACTTCAGCAATTTCAGGCTAGTGGCAAAGATGGTGGGTGGATATCTCTCTGTTGGATTTTGACTGTCTGGCATAAGCTGGTGAGATCCAGCTTCACCAGACACAGGATTTGGAAAAGCACTATGAACAGAAGTCAGAAGTTAAGGAGTTGTGTAAATTACACTTTGATGCTTTTCTGTTCATATTGGCAGTGGTGTTTCTCACAGGCTGCAAAACGGCAGCCTGACAGGCAGCAAGGGACTTTTACAGGAGCTGCATCCTTATGTGAGATTTCAACTCTACTGCCTCACTCTAAAACTAAAGGCAAACTCACTGAATAAAACCCTGGCCTCAGCAGAGTTAATGACAAAACCTCCTCTAGCACTAGATAGATATCATCTATCCTCTGGCTATGCAAACAAGTATTCTGGAAAGCTTCATTCACAGGTAGAATATTGTCTAGGGTTTTTTAAAATGCACACTTTTCAAAAAATGCACATATTTCAAAAAAATGCACTGGAAAAACATTGAGAATATAGAGCAAGCCAAATGTTTTTAACAGATGTCTTTGAAAGCTTAACCACCGCACACTCTTTCCCCAAGAGACAAAGTCCCATTACCAGTTCAGGGTTTTTTGAGTGTAAATCCATGTATAATGAGCTTCACTCATATACTTTTTCTGTAAAACTGAAAAAGGATTTTTTTTGAAGCTGAAGATGTTTGAATGTGAGATGAGTGGATACAAAGTTTCTACTTATTTACTCACCTATCTATAATTGAGCTGTTCCTAAATGAGAACATTAAAATATTCCTTTGAGTGAAGCGTTTCAAATTTCTTTCCTAGTGAGTACTGTTTCAGGGCTGATACTGTGGTAGACTATTAAATTCAGCTTTTTACAATTTTGAAAACTTTGATTTTATATTAAAATTCATGCTGGACAAACTGCTTCGATTTAAAGCTCATATAAAGAGATATGACTTCACATATTCTACTGTCATATAACAATATCAATATATTCCTATACAAGTGCAGAATCCAAACTTACAGGAAACCATAAGAAACGGGTATCCTGAAACAAAGAGACAAAATAGGGACTTCTCTGTAACTGCAGATTATTGTTTTATGAACTTGCCTAATTTCTGTTGCAATGTTTGTTTCTGTGTTTCTAGGTACCGCCTCTCCTTGCGAAACAGAACAGATCAGAATGCATTAAGAAAACACTTAAACGACAATGTAAATAGACTTGAGCAAGTTCATCAAGTTAAGCAGCTTGATAAAACCAAGTAAGGTTCATTTATTCTAACTTTCTGTTAGTTCATGTCTCTCTACTCTAAGTAGCATGTATTTGCATTCTAGGTAATGTGACAGACTGGGGAATGCCAGTTCCCTAAGTTCAGGCAGGAATAAATTTATTACATATTTAAAGTGAACTGAGGTCAGTGTTTCCAGGCTAGAATGTCACATTGCTAGAGCAGGATCCCCACCCACAGAACTGATGCACAGTTTGTGGTGGTAGATCCAAAATTCTGAGACAAAACAACAAAAATAAGCATGTAAAACCCATGGAATTAAAGGGGAAACAAAACTGAGCATCAGCAGGGAATTAAAAGTGTTTTATCTGTGTTGTAGTTGAAATTTTCCCTCTGGAAAACTAAAATTAATTTTCTAAGTTAATGAAACTACATGATGGTTTTGGCATTAACAAACACAAGATCTACATTTTTCACAAAACAGTAGCCAAATAAAAGCATTTAAAATAAATACAAATACCTCTGGAAAAATTTACTGAAATAAAATATATCTAATTCTATTTCAGAAAGGAAAAACCTCTAGATGTAACTGAGACTTAAAAGCAGAGAGATTTGTTGGAATAACTGTATAAGTATTTACATTTCTTGTCACTAAAATTCAAGACAAATTTCCGGAACTACGTACCTTGAAATGTTTAATGAAGTCTAAAATAATTCTGGTTACACATATTTATAGCTATTTTGACCAGCAGGTAAAGTACTTTAAAGTACATAAACACAGTACCCGATGAATAGGCTTTTTGTGCCTCAAATTTTCTCTTTTCATGACAATTTTCCAAAGTCAAGGTTCCTACAATAATCTGAAACTCTAAATATTATAAAGGATTAGCAGGAAATCCACTTTGACATTTTTCCTCTAAAATTGCCTGCATACAGGCTGGATTCAAACAACTTATATAGTAAACTGCAAGAGAAAATCAGTTGGTTTTGTCTGGCTTTGCAAATAAGGGAAGCACAGGGTTAGGGTCTCAAATATCTGCACAGTATTTGTGCAGCCATCTCTAATGCAGTTTTAACAGGGCTAACATGGGTATTACTGGAAGAGAGGTGGGGAAAACAGGAGAATTGAGTTTGATGGTACGAGTTTTGTTTCTTAAGGAGAACTATCCAAGTGAAAAGAGGAACAAAAAGCCCTCTAGCTAGCAGTAGTTACTTAACTATTATTCAGAAAAGAGGCAAGGATTTTATGGAAAATAATAAATGAATAAATATATTCTCATTCTTCAAAATGCCTCCCTCACAGTAAATATTTAAACATATGTTTAGGACATTGTAGAGGAACTGTCAATATTGTCATCAGAGCTTGATCTTTGGAAAATTTCTACATCCAACACATTTAATAAACCCAAAATGCGCATTAAAATCTTCTGCTCTTCTTGATAGCCACAGGAAGGTGATCAACCCTTTTCCATGCCAGATCAGTCATTCTCCACTTCAACTGAGATGTTTCTCCCAAATAACCTTAGTTATTTTTACATTTATTTTTTATAAATATATTATTTTTATAAATATATGTACATTATTTTTACATTTCTTTGTACATTTTTTTCATCACTTTGATGAATTAGTTGTGCTTATTTATACTTCACTCTGCCAGCTGCACAGATACCACTAGCTGCGAGACAAAAACCTTCACAGCTGGAAACAGCCTAAAATAGGCACTGGGATGATGCCACAGATATACAGCATCAATTAGCAGCGGGAGCAGCTGTTGCAGCAAGCAAAGACCTTCCTGTGTTTGGTTTGCTCCCTTTTCATTTAGCATCAGATGACACCACTCCTCATCAGGACGCAGTCATTGTACGCATGCTGCACAACAGTCATTCCAGCACAGAGGGCTAGAATAAGTCTTTGGAGCCACTTACTTGCAGTGTAAGCTCTATTTTGAGGCTGTAAGTAGTGCACTGGGACTTTCTGCTGGCGCTAATACACACAAGCATCCCTTATGGGCAGCAAAGCACAGTGAGACCTCAGTCACTGAGTAGCTGCACTATTTTTAGGTGGCCCAGATTTATTAGAGTTCTCCTTCATCTAAGTGACACTGTTCCAAGGGCAATGCATGCCACAAATGAGGTCCCAAAAGTCAGTGATGATGCTACACAAATCCAAGGAAGTGTTATCTGCACATGCTCATCTTTCAAACTGTATTAGAGATGGTAGCTCAGGCTCCTGCTAGTTGTCGTCCATGATTTCAGGAGGAGACAGAGAGGCAGAAAGAGGACAGGGGTGAGTGAAGGGAGGAGAAAGAGGGAAAGAGTGAGAAAGAGAAAGAGAAAATGAGAGCGTGAGGTAAAGGGAGAGAAAAAAGAGAGATAAAAGAGAAATAAAAGAGTCTCATTAAACCCAGGTTGTAAATTATGGACCAGATAATAAACCTGTTTCAATAAACTAGTGTTGTTAAACCAAGTACAATTAGCCACCCAGTACTGTATGTGTATGCAGGTTCGTATCCTAACAACATTGTTCCATCAGGAATCCAAGATACCGTCACGCATCAATCTATAATAATCCTACTGTGGATCATGAAAGAGAATTATTTGAAATAACTTCCTAGCAAGACTTTCTAAATGAGGAAACATATATAAGTACTGTGTACAAAGCATTTGGAGGGAACCATGATATGAAATGCAATGAAATAAGCTTGTTTAAGACAAGCTGCAGCTTGAAAATACATAGAGGTTTCAGTGCCATAGAGGAGGAATGCTTTATAGGTGGGATTTTTGTGGACAGGCAAATGAGGCATATCACATTAATTGTCTCAAACTCTTCTCCCAGTTCTCAATATGTATGAAATTAAGCCTGAAAAATTAATACAAGATTCCAGTAGGTCTTTCAGAAGTACAACGGAGTGTAGGAAAAATAAGGAAATATTCAGCCACATTTTTGTGTATACTTTGAAATCACAAAATACAACACTGTTGTAAAATAAGTTTTTTATCATTGAATTGTTGTACTTAATTCTAAGCATAGTCAGATGTACTGAATTCAACCTCAAATTAATTGAGGTTTGATAGTTTTAAACGATTCTTTAGGGGAAACTAGTAATGACAACTCAAGTCCCTCAGAGTTGAATCACCAGGAAAATATGAAGTGAGGCACTTAATCTCAGATCACAATGGGACAGTTCCTCAAGAGAACCAGTAATCTTTATACTGCTCTCACAATTAACAGGAGGTTTAGAGGGTTTTTTTCCTTAGAAAGTATTTCTCCAAGCTCCAGTAAATGTCCACGCTAGACCGGGAGAAGTGCATTTTCCATTCCTATGTGTTTCACTCCTCCTGTGTTTTAAAACCCCAGTGAAAATGTTAATTACCTCACCATAACTGCTTGACAGATCATAATTCATGTAATTTCAAAAATGCTCAACAAGAAGACAAAATAAAGTCCAAAATGGCATATTTCTCCTCTTAACTTCCTAAAAGCAATCCACAAAAGTCAGTCATAATTTACATCAGTTTTCAATAGTTAAACCTTCCAGGTATCTGTAAAAAATTGTCCTACATACTCAGAGCTGTGCTAATTTTTATACCTAAAGGTACCATATCTTTGCTGAACCACCTGAGTACTGATTTTCTATCCTAAGGCTGCCCAAAATTCTTTTCCTGAGCCTCTTTTCCTGCTGAGCCCAGGATGTTGGGTGAGCTATGTCCCCACTGCCTTTCTCATCTGATGGTGATGGCAATGCCTTTTTCTCCATTTCTGGCCATCACTCCCAGCACTGGGCTGCTCAATGAACAGCAGCAATCCTCTCATTTCAGAGGAAAAGAGTGATGTGATCTCCTCTGTCCAGGATGGGGCTTCAGTGGGGCAGCTAATGCAAGCAGGTATGTATGTCAAACACAAAGCCATAGTGTATATGCAGTCCAGCTAATCCTGATAAGGCTCCTAGTCTCTAACATCTTCGTTGTCTTGAGTTATAGTCTTTGAATATACCACATGCAGCTTCTGAGGTGCACACTGATTTTAATACAAATTTACCCCACTTTGTATTAGAACTAATGTTGGTGATGCCTATGTAAGAATTTCTATTCTAGTTGTATTATGTAAGAACATTTGCTCCATTGTTTTAATCATCACATTTCAACTGAGATAAAGATCTGGATTAAATGAAAGTTTTTTCACTCACTGGAAATTATTGGTATGAATCCAGCTGGTTTCAGTACCACGAAAGAAGAAGACTACTTGGTAAATGCAACTGCATACTTTGTCAAGAGGAAGGTTAGGTTGAGGCATCTACACCACGAAATCTCTCCACATCTGGAATCTGGCTGCAGTCCTGTGGCAGTCTCAGACGAAAATCAAATGACAGAAGAGCATCAGAGACCTCATCAGTCTCTCATCCACCACAAGTAATCATGTTTGGGCTGTGAAGAATACGCGTGAGTACAGAAGGGCAGAAGCATTGCTGCCACCCCTGTCTGCGCTGCACATGGTCTGTCAATGAACTTAGGGCCTCTGTTCCCTGGGCTGTCAGTGCACGGCCTTTCACAAATGCTAAATTCACATAAAAGTGTTGTAAAGTGTTATTAGGGAAAAAACACCCTTTAAACAGTTGGCTCAGTTCTCCCTGAAGGGAACCTTTCTCCTTGAACAGTCAAAAGTGTTTGGGCCAAGACAAAAGTATATTGGGAAAACTTAGCAGAAACTGGCACCAAGCTAAAAAGTAATTTCCACATGCCAAGTGTCACAAGCCCCTTGCTTTCATTATAAATCAGGAGTGCCCATGTATTTTCAAGACTGAAAACAATGGTTACTGAATTATGCCTGTGCTCGTGCTTCACTCTCACACAGTCCAGACTAAGCCAAGACATTATATAGCACCATGTATTAAGTGAAACTGCTCTCAAGAGCTTATCAAATTAAACAATTTTACATTGCTCCAAATGCTTTCACCACAGTTTTCTTCCCCCTCCCCCCCAGAGAAATAATGTGGTATTTTAACTATTATAGCTGAAGACAAAATGAAAAGGCCAGCACTTACTCTTTTCTTTTCTGCATTTCTATTACCACACAAAGATAATGCAGCAGTAAAATGCCATTAAAAAAAATTTTTACAAAGACACAGAAGTGCTTTTGGAGCCTTAGCCCATTGGGCTTTTATGGCTAGTTTCACATATACGCAGTGCCTAGAAATATATTAAGGCAAATAGAGAGAGAGAGAGAGAGAGAGAGAGAGATAAAGGGTACTGAGGAGCCCAAGAGTCTAATTCTAGCCTACATGTCCTGGACAAATAGTATCAAAATAAAGTGAATTGCCCATGCATCTTTGACAAATCAAACAAAACTCTTCCATGTGGTTTCACACACTATGTATCTTTAAAAAGTTTCTGCCATAAATTAGAATTCAAGAGGAGTATGCAGGCATCTTAATACCACTTTAGGTGCCCAAATCAAAAATTCAAATCCTCAAAAGTTCCTCAAGATTCCACAAGAGAAATCTCCTAGAAGACTAAGTTTCTGCACAAGGATTGAGCAGAAGTGCTTGAGTCCTGAAAGCACTCAGCAATTTCTATCTCAGCAATGTCTATCTCACATCTAAACCACTGACAATGCCAGACAAGGTTTTCTACTACCTGCCTTGTCTTCAAGAGCTGACATGTCAGATCCACCCCAAAGGCGTCCAACCTCAGACAGACCACAGCTGGGAGGAGTAGCCAGTCATTCCCTCATTCCAACTATTCTAGTCAACAGTCATAGTATTGGAAGCGTTTCCTTTAAAACCCTTTAAACTCCTGTTTTCCATGTGAGGTTCTTAAGCGTCAAACTGCATCAAGCTTCCCTTTTCTGTAGAAGCATATCAGAGACATGTCTCACCCTTCACACACAATTATGGATTTTCAGGGTTAGAGAGACTCACGTTCCTTCTCTTCAAGCTCACTTTGGAGAGGTGACAGAGAGGCGACTTAGCAACTGGCAAGGCATGATACTCATCTGACAGTATGAGATATGTAGTCATGTCCGTAATGTTCCTTGTTATTTCCTCCCATGGGTAATTAGGTAGCTCTCGACCACAATCCCTACCTTTTTTGTCTACTTAAAGATTATGGGACTGTAGATGCGTATTCACTGTGTGGCAAGACACCTGGAAGTTGGATGTTGCCTTGCAAAGCCTCCTTTGTCAACCTAAGCTCAACTGTTTAAGGAGCTAACACTCTAGTTTTCAAGCCATTTATTTAGTTTTCAGTTAACTCACTCCCTCTGGTTTATCATGTTCAATAAACAGAACTCACATGTCCACATACCTTCAGAAACTGAGGCTTCAGCTCATTTTGAAGCTGTGGATTAGGGTTCCAAATCATTAAGAAACCTTAGGAAATATTATCAAACATGACTTTCCTCAATATTTGCAGAAGACTAAAATAGTTAGAGATTAAAAACCTTAGTCCTCATTAAAATATTGTAAAATCTCACTCTTGCCTCTACACCAAAAACTGTAAAATAGATTATGTAATGTATGAACAAACTATAATTGGATGAAGTGAGACTTAAAAATTGCAGTTTTATGTTCCCCCTAATACTAATTCTCTGCCAAAGCACTTCATTAAATCTCAGTTACAGGTCAGAGTTGCACCATGAAATAGTAGGATATGTTAAATAATTATGTACTAAGCGTGGGTTTATATTGCCTCACTTCATTCTGTGTGAAAGGTAAATGTGAATTTGTGAGGCAAAAATTCCATATCCACCAGACATTTATAGACCAGGTGAAGGAAATAGATTTGGTTGTGGGATCCCCTGGTGTTCTTCCGCCATAAAGACTTTTCTCCAGTTACCTATGAAATCACTGAAGCAATGGCACAGCTGTTGCTAAAACATGCAGCTAAAAATATTAAAATGAAGGGAAACATATGCCTTGTTTCTCCCTAGATGAAAAGACATTTGATAACTCTTTTGTGTTTTTTGTAATTTCACTGGGGGAAAAAATGTAGCTAAGTGGTGTAAGGTAATAAGCAAAGAAGCAGAGAATATCTGGGTTTGTAAGGGCAAACATGATGCTTGATTCTTCCCTAGTGCATGGCAAAGCGAGTGCTGAGGAAGGGCAGTCATACCATGCAAGAGTCTCCTTCAGTTTGTAGAACTAAGATATTGAGCCTGAACCTGTGCTCTTGACAGAACAAAGGATCCCACATCAGTGGCATTCTTGGTTTCCACTCTGGTTGGTTCGAGTTGCCTTTGTGTTTTTTCTGCCCCTGGTAAGACAAGGTGTGTTCTTCCACAGCAACTAGAGCAAGAACTGATTATTTTTTTAAGTTAAAGGGCTGGGTTTGTGGGGTTTTTCAATAAACGGCTTAGAAGTTCAAACTACACTGTCATCTAGAATTTATAAAAATATTTTCACTGATCTAACTTATTAAAATAAGATTAGTTGCATTATTTAGAGATGCTTTTATTCAGCTTTTCTGCTATTGAACACTCAGACTGGATAATTGGCTACCTTATACATGCATAGTTGTAAATGAAGCTTAAAATGTGGTCCTTTACACTGAGCATAATTTGGAGGAAAAAGCATCCTAGACAGATGTCTACTCCATGGTTTATAAGAGTATGTGATACCATCCGCACTTTTCACAGCTAAACCCTTGAAAACTGGGAAATTGACAAAGGGACCCCAACGTGAAGAGCATTCATTAAAAGATGTAAATAGCCAAGATCTGTGTTGTTTTGTTTCAATCTTTTTTATCCTGTTGAAAACAGGAAAGCCTCCTGTCATGCAGGCTCAGGGATTTTCAGGGCCCAATAAAGGTTAGTGACATTTTCAATTCATGTTTGTTTTCATTCTTCTAATCATGAACCCTGTGTCAGCTTGAGAAACCAGCTGAGCTTAATCCATAACCTTTTACAAGTGAAACATTAACTCACAGCATGTTCTGTTGTCTTTTTAAAGCAATACAAAAGCAAAGGAAAGAAAGAAAAAAAAGAGCCACAACATACGTGATAAAACATAGCAACAGCCAAATGTGAAGGTTACTTGAAAGCTGTTACAGTAGTGAACAATAGGATATTTTTTAGGTCACTAAGTTCATCATGTTCAGATGTCATAACTGCCAGTTTTTTCACTAGAGTATTCAGGACAGAAGGCTAGAGGCAAAAATGTAGAAAGAGCCAAGCAAAGATTATCTAGCATTTTATCATACATTTTGATAAATATTCTGACACCATTCCCTGCCATCATTTTGGGTTGATATTAACTATGGAGAAAATATCCAACTAGTTTCTCCTCTGTCCTACAAATTTACTAGTCACAGTGGTTTGCCCTGCAAGTTGCACCAGTTAAGTGGACAATACTTTAGGTTTTTATGGCAACACAGTGCAATAGGCTGAATTTTATACAAGGGCAGACTACTGGCCATATATGGCAACCTTCCTGCCCCACTGAGCATGGGGAATGACACACACTGAGCGAATCTGGAGAGAACAGCTCTGACTACAAAGTACACAGAGTCAAGGAAGGATAATTATTTCTCCAGCCTGTAAAAACCATTATGGAGAAAACCTGACCTCCCATCTCTCTGTTGGATAACAAATACAATCACACGTCTATTAAGGGGGTTCTCAAGTTACAAACTTTTATTAACCAGAACAAGAAACCATGTTAATTCATAGACAAAAATAAAGAAACAGCAATCAGAAGCTATCTGAACAGAGAAGAGTAAGATATAAATAAAAGGGTCTCTGATTAAAAAGCACCTAAAGATGAAACAGGAGCCCTCAAAAAAGGCGACTATTAAGTTTGAATTTGTATATGTACAACAGATAGCTCCTGTGAAAAAGAAACCTAAACACTGGCTTTGTGAAATATTGCTGATATATCTGAGATTATAAAGAAATATAAAAGAAGTGGAGAAGAAAGTGATGGTTCAGCATACAGTGATACTAAATTAATGAAGTTGACATGTCATGGACAACTGCTTTTTTGACTGAGTTAATGTTAACATACAGCATGAGCTTACTGGACATTAGAGAAGGCACATGTGCAAGCCTTTACCTGTGGCCCAGCTTTGCGAAATTCTTCAACCAGAAGTTTTGCTTCAGTAGATAACAGAGAACCCATATGGGAGGGAAAACTTTACCAAGCAGTGGATTCTCTTGTGCCTGATGGAGGCTGAACACAGGCTGCAGCATTTTCCTCAGGGGTGGCATTCACAGGATTTCTTTTCCGTACTTGACCATCTATGTTTCAAACATCTTTGAATTCTGTATTCCTGTGTGACTGGATTTGGAAAATAGGCTGAAAAATTATAGAGCAGGGGGAAGAAAAGAAAAGAAAAGAAAAGAAAAGAAAAGAAAAGAAAAGAAAAGAAAAGAAA